>VXBB01011792.1:0-109188 GCA_013399915.1 Illadopsis cleaveri | reverse complement strand
CCAGCACTCTCTGGGCCCGGCCATGCAGCCAGTTCTGAACCCAGCAAAGAGTGCTCCTGTCCAAGCCTGGGCTGCCAGCTTATCCAGGAGTGTGCTGTGGGAGACACTGTCAATGATGTTCATTTGATTTCTTTTTACATTTCATTAGTTATTGAGCTGGAAAGTTTCCCTTTTCAGATTTTCAATACCAATGGCAATAATCACACATGAAACACCTGAGAAGTGTATTAGTGTGGGCAGTGATAATGGCTGTAGTTCCCCTCTTCATAAGACTCTTGAAACCTCTAATCGGGACATCCAGAGGAGGCAGACTGCAGGGGGCTTGCAAGGACTTTTTTCACTGGGTACTTTCAAAGAACTAAGCAAAAAGAACTTACTGGGTATAAACCCTTTCTAGATTGTTGTCTTCTAGAAAAAAAATATTAGTGAGTCAGAGAAAAATCTTCTACATAATCTAAAATCCTTACAGTATTTTTCGAATCTCTTCCTGGGCAAGTAGTCCCACTATACTGGAGGAAAATTAACAGAAAATGGCCTATTAGTGTCTTTATTTGTAGTTCAAGACCGAACAACTCAGTGATTTATATTTTCAATTTAATCATACCAACTGATGTAGGAAATATCTGGAAATGCAGGTTTGACCTTGCTCAAGCAGACTGTGTAAAATTCAATGTAGCAAAGCTTGCTTATTGAATATTGTGCAGTAATAGAATGTTTTTTGCATTGTGCAGCTTGCCAACTATGTCAATACAAGATAATGATTTGGGCAAATTGCACGACTAAAGAATTAGAAATGTAACTAGAAAAAGGAAACGTAATATTGGGTTTGTGGCAAGAACTTGTTTTAAATGATAAAACAAATTAGTAGTTTGATTTTTAAAGCAGAACACAAAAAGAGTACTGAAGTATTTGAAATGCAAGGTCTATTATAGAATAAAGGAAGTGAGGAGACAAAGAAGTAGTCTGATGGCAGCCTAGACAAGGGCAAAGGAACTCTTGCTGGGCATTGCTAAACATTTTATTCTTAGGAAAATAATTTGGTTATTTAAAATGAGAAGCTGATGGAAGTCATGGTAGGGAGGAAAAGAAATAATTTAAGAATACAAAGTTCAGGTTTAAGAATTTAATGTAATTTATTGTCATTTTTATCTTCACTTAAATCTTCCTTAATATATTCAGGCAAGAGAGGAAAGTCACTGAACTAGAGGAAGGGCAGAAATTCATTCAGCTTAGAAAGTATAGCTCCTTATTAAAGAGTTTTCCAGACTGAATGTGCTTATGCTGGAAAGAAGAGCAAAGGAATGTGTGTGACTTCACACAGTTACAGAGGTCAGGAAGGTGGGGCCAAAGAACAGTCTCCTGTGAACAAAGTCCCTGTCTCAGGTGGAACCTGTGCATGGCCTTGTGCTGGGAAAGGAGGCTTGGTTGTGTCAGTGCAAACCAGCTCTGGAGGAGGTGCAAGTGCCTGCTTCAGGCACAGCCTTGTGAGAAGCCGGGGCAGAGCAGCCCCAGCCCGGGAAGGGGGCTCTGCCTGGGGAGCTCTGCAGGGATGTGCTCTGCTCTGAGCATCTGGGCTGTGCCACTGGCATTGCCTGCAGTTCTTCGTCCATCCACGTGCAGCCTCCAAAATCTGTAGCAGAAAAGCTCAGGAAGTGCTGTAGCACATCCTGGTGATAGTAAGGCCTGATGAGGGAGGTGGGGGGCAGTTTCTGATACACTGTTCTACTGAATGTAGTGGTTTGAAAGCAAAACTAGTGAGAGACTCTAAAAAAAANAGAAGATATTCCCATGGAGGTAATGGGAGGGTGACCAGAGATAAGAAACAATGCCCCAACCAGTTTTAACAGCTGGCTTGTTATCAGAAAAGGCAGGTACCCCCTCCTTTCTGGAGTTACAACAGATAAAGAAAAAACACCTCCCAAAGAGGTTTCAACAGACAGAAAAAAATAAACATTTTCTTTTGGTAATGTAACTCAAGACATTGACAGGGGAGCTGCTTTTCACACCCAGCTTATAGGTCCACAATGTCTGTGAGGCTTTTGTCTCTCTGAGTCTTGAGGAAAGGAATTCTGGTGGGACATTAAGCGTTTTCCATTAAGTAGTAGAGTAAAACCTGCTCATTTCCTTAAGAACTTAAGAGGTGTAGAGTCGTATTCAAATAACTAACTGGAAGAAAATCCTCTGAATAACTAAATGTTTCCACTGATGTTGGGTACTTTGTTAGAAAAGGACCTTAAGATCAAAAAGAAGTTGATTGCAATGGTTTGTGGTATTTCTTGCTGACAACGCTGATTTTTTTTTTTTTTTTGGGTAATCTCCTCATTTACACTTCCGTGTTGGAAGAAGAGGGTCTAAGCCCTTCAGTGCAAACATCTTTCATACAAGGTAGATGTGTTTTTTCCAAAGGATAATTTCTCTCCTGGTACAGCTTCTCATGAAATTATCCACTCATTAATTTGTTAAAATACCCTAGTGGCCTGGCACAAGTGCAAGAGGGTGTGATTATTCCTGAGTTATTACGGGAAGGATTATTTAGGTGCAGAATTTCACATTGCTTCATTGAAAGACTGTAAAAGAATTGTTGAAATAGGTTTTTAGTCTATTAGACGCCTCAATAATCTTTTGGGGAAACTCACTAACGTGCCTGAATGATAAAAGGCATAAGGATAGCTTTCATCAAGTGAAATTGTTAGTGGTGCGTATCATGCCTGAGATGCATTATAAGCTGTGTTTACAATGTGAGAAACCTTGTAGTAGCATCTGATGCACTGCATAAATCATTGCATCCTTGGGACATGATAAATGCAGGGAAATTTAATTCTGGGACAGTTCTTAAACAAAATAGATCACCAAATTATAAAAAAATTTCTCCTCATGCTCCTTTTTGGCTTTTGACTTATGAAAGATGATGATGTAGTCCCTCTCCTTTTTCCATCCTGCACAGCCTTAGGTACAGGGTGTGAGGGAAGAGTATCAAGGCTGGAATGTTTAGGCCTCTGTCCTTTGAGTCAGGTAGAAATAGTTAATCACATGGCAGAAGCAAGCTTTGGGTTATGATTAATCCCACATGTCGAGAATTATCTTTGTCTAAACAAATTGTTTGAGAGAGGGCATGAGCCTTTTTTGAAAGAAAATGAGACTGCTTGCCAGAGAAGAGTATTTTCAACATCCTGTTTGTTTAGTAGATACCTGGTGAGAGAACTCAGCTGAATATGTCTGGAAGAATTATCATTCAGCAAATGAAACCCTTTCAGAGGGCTGTTATCCCAGTTTGAAATCTGATAATGTATCTTGGAAAGATGAAAAACACTTGGGAGGGTTGAAAGAGGCAGGGGATAAAAGACATGGTAGATATTTGTTCATCTTGGTTTTTTATGTTTACTGTATTTCAGTTGTGCTTTTATAATGAGCTGGCTGTTTTATCAGCCTTCTGCTTGTCAGTATTATTTGGAATTTAAAAAGCTCAGAAAAAGCCTCTAATAGTAGAATTTTCATTTTTTTTTAATGCAGAAAAATACAAGCATGTGCTCTTAAAGCCTTTGTGTACAGTTCCTCTCAAGCTAACAAGTAGTCCATTTGCAGACTCAGCCATGAAATGTCTGTATAAGATGTCCAGGAAGAGATCTATGCAAGCTGCAGAAAAATATTTTAGTAGATTTAATGAAATACATGAGTTTGATAAAGCAGTATAATGTGCCTAGGCAGAGGTACTGCATGTATTTATTAAGGGACTTGTAATTTCTTAAATCTCTTTCATCTCAAAGATAAAACTGTTAGTGTTTTGTAAGCAGCAACCCCTGCAATTGGATATTCAACCCATAATTCTCATCTTCTGTGTTCATTGATACAGAGAGGTTGTGTTACATTAAGAATTTACATTGCCAAGTTTCAGAAAGCAAGAGGCAACACAAATGGAAATGCTGTGCTGCTGAAGTAGGGAAGGCAGGTTTTCTGTGTTAGAGTCTAATGAGAATTTGTGCCTTGACTATAGACTTCACTTATGTTGAGAAGTTACATTTTGGGGTTTTTTATACCAAGAATATGTTTAGTGACTCGATAACACTGTAGTGAAGAATGATCAAAGGAAGGCAGGGAGTTATGCTGGATTATCTGTTTGGAGCTGATCTTGTAAACAGGCATAAAGGTCTTAATCTCTGGTGGAAGGGCCACAGAGTGCCATGGGTAGTCCAGGCAGAAAGAACTGTTAGCAGAGTTTCCAGTAGTTTCAGAATTTCTGACCCTTTTTCTCATGAGCAGAGCTCACAGAGTAGTTTGTTTGAAAATGTTATGCCTATAGATTGTACTATTCTGGTCTACGTACTTTTGTCCCACTTCTTCCTCAAGAATGGGATTGGTTTGTCCCTTGTTCCTTTCACTGAAAGGGACAAGGTGTTGCTTAGTTGCTTGTGATGCAGTTAACAGGCATCTTTTGTTCATGTCATGGGTAAAACTGAAGAAATGAAAGTTTACCTTTTTCTCAGTGTGCCAATTGCTGAAATCGTTCTGAGCATGTTTTATAAATGGTGCTGCTCTGATTTTTTTTAAATACTTTGCAACAATTCTTTTTTTCTTTGTCCACTCTTTCTGGCCCACCAGAAAGTGGGCCCACTAGTGTGTTTGAAACCAGTGGGTAAACACAGTAGTTAATGATAGAACTTCTGCAGATTTCAGTACTGATACGCTAAAGCTTGCACAGGGGAAACATGAAGCAGATGTTGCCTTCCTTTTTAGCAACAGCAAGGTCAAAATTACACTATAGCCTTTGACTCTTGAAATCTTGTTCATGGTTTTACGTCTCCAAAATAGAAAGGAGGCAAATAGCAGGAAAATGCAGTGACCTGCCATCTTCAGTTCAGAACAAATTTAACTTAAGGTCTCCTTCAACTATTTCAAAAATAGCAAGCCTCATACTTAATTTATGTCAAAACAAAGCCAAGGAATTGTGGTTCAGAGTTTCATTTTGTAGATGGAAGAAGATAGATAAGGAAATACCATATCTGTGAATATGAGACTCTGAAGAGTTTATGCACCTTGTTTTGACAACTCTTACCACTTTTACCTTTCTTTAGTGTATGTCTGCTATATCATTTCTTATCTTATTGTTGATTTCCCCCTTATCATGGTACTCAAGAAGCTCTCTAGCTTTATCTCTCAATAGTCTGAAATAGAAGGAAACATGCTAAACTGAGGGACAATTGCAAGTAACTTACTGCAGTTCAGAAGCAAGAGAGTATTGTCCTAATTACAAGTTCTTTGGTTTCTTTTGTTAACATTAACTCTCAGAAACATTTTAATAGCCAAGGAGACCATGTTTGTTGATTACAAATTCATAAAACTCCATTTCTTCCAAGAATGGCAAATACAAGGAAGGCTCTAAATGGTCATATGACTGTCATAAAAGGTGAAATGAATATATAAAAATGAAGTCCCTATATAAAGTAGAGCAAATCAATATAAACATTAAAGTAAACTATAGCTATATTAAAACAACACCTGCACTATTAAAATTATTTGCAAAATTGTTAAGATTGGTCCCTGTTTCATAATAATCACTGGATGCATTCCATTATAACATACAAAACTAGGAAGGTCTGTATTCACTAGTCTAATAAAGTAAAGCCTTAACATCTGACTATAGTGAGTAAATGTTTTAATTAAAATGAATAAGAAGCAAGTCTTTCTTTGGTATGTTGCATATTTTATACTGCCAGAGTTTTAGATGTCCTTAGACACTCAGATATTAGTTCAAAGAGTGACAGTCCATACCCAAAGAGCATATTTGACTGGGGAAGGGAGAAAAATAGTGCCTTTGTTGTGTAATGTCACTGGTGAGATGTATGTCCTCGTTCTGACAGAAGTGCTACATTTCAGAATCCTGTAGTATTAGATGGGTTTTTTTTTAATTTAAAATTTACTCTAGCAGCTGATGCTGTTTTACACCACAACGACACAGACTCTGAACTTCAGAAGGCTGAAAATGACTCTCTATTTTTGGGATGTGTCTCCCTTATATACTATTTTACACAGACCAATCTGATTGGTGAGAAAAAGACAAACTTCTTCAATCACACTGGTCAGACCAGAGGGACATCAAGAAGAAGTTCCTCCTAGAAATAGGAATGAAAAACAAAGTTACAGCTACAAAAACATGTCTCTTGTTTACAGAAAATTCCCTGAGAAAAGAATTTCAGAAAACCAACACATCTCAGGCACAAAACCAGGGCTACAAGCAGCCAGAACAACAAAAGGAGACAAAGAACCCAA
Source organism: Illadopsis cleaveri (assembly GCA_013399915.1). Taxonomy (NCBI): domain Eukaryota; kingdom Metazoa; phylum Chordata; class Aves; order Passeriformes; family Timaliidae; genus Illadopsis; species Illadopsis cleaveri. Next base: position 102,924 of record VXBB01011792.1, on the reverse strand, counting down.
AAGAACCCAAATGGAGATCAAAGGCAAGTCTCCGTTATTGAAAATAAAGAAACTGTCCTTTATCAGGGTTGAGTTCAGTTTAATTGGTACAGCTTTGTGTTGTTTAGTGTGAGTGGAAGGTGCTCCCTCAGGAGAGGCTGAGGCCCGGAGCAGAGCAGGAGCCAGCAGTGGTGGGCAGCCATGGGTGGGGCATGGCCTGCTGGGCGCTGGGGAGGCCCTTACATGGCATCCACTATTCTGAGGGCAAGGGTTGTGTTCTCAACTGAAAAACACACCTTCAGAGGAAATTCCTAACACGTCTGGCTTAAAGAGGGCCATAAAAAGAAAAAGAGAAAAGATAATGTGCTGGCAGTTGCTGGCTATAGCTGAGGGTTTTCTGTCAAAGAGGCTGTAGCCGGGGGCCTGAAGACACTTCCAGCAGTGGCGGGAAACATTACTATTTATCTGCGGGATTTTTTTTCTTTCTTTAATCCTTCTTCTGTGTGCTCTGTATCTTTTGGAGGAATAAATAATCCTTTTCTGGTTTTGGGCCCCAGTGATCCAGCATTGTGACAGGATCTTGGGGAAAAGCTCTGGTAAAATCAGGTGTCTCCGTGTTAACCCTGACAATGCAGAGTTCTTGTTGAAGAGCAGTGACAGCAAATAGTTCCAGGTAGAGAGAGAAGGAGAGAGAAAAGACAAATCTGTTGACAAAAGGTTGTTTCTAAGAGAAGAAGAAGTAAACAGCACTGGTAGTGGAGCATCAGAAAGGTCAGCTATAGATTTGATGGTCTGTATCATAGCTGGTGCCAGCACTTGCAGCATTGCCCGGCTGGGAGGGATAGCATCAAACCCAGTAAGTTTATAGGTTATTACAGGGTAGGGAAATGCAGAATAGTGCAGAATATATCCTTTATTCTAAATTATGCAAGAGAACTTAGGTTTGCTGTGGCAAATATGATGATGAAATGTGGTATATGTGACCGTGTTCTGGGAAGAGCCTCTCCCCTTAGAGCTCTGTGGTGCAGCAGCCTTTTTGTTTTCTACTGCAGCCATTTTGTTTTCTGAGTTTCTGAGGTGTTAATAAGATATCAATATTTTGTGCCACATCCCAGTGAGATTGACTTTTTTCTGCTTTCTTTAAACTAAAAGAAATCACTGTAGGCTGAAGATGATTTCTCATTGCTTATGACGATCACAACTTGAAGGGAAACTTGTTAATACTCTGGTTAACATTTCTATTCACAGTCCTGAGTGGGAAAAAGAGTGTGTACAAAAAGACCCCCTACTATAGCCATAACCTTTTCAAAATGAGGGTTTGGTGGGGTTTTTGTTTGGCTTTTGGGGGGTTGTTTGGTTTTGTTTGAGGTTCTTGTTTGTGGTGGGTTGGTTGGTTGCTTGGTTGGTTCGTTCGTTTTTGGGCTTTTTTAGTTTTATTTTCTTTTATTTTTGAATGTTCAGGCCACTGTTGGTTGGTTAAGACTTGTCTGGCAAATGTGAGCGGAGTCATGGGGAAATATCATCTATCTGTCTGCCTTTCTCTTGGACTGGATATCAGGCATGAGTCTGGCCAGTGGGAGTAAGGTTCCTGTATCCTGATGTTAGCGCTTCTTTACCTGTCGGATTAGGAGGATAAAACCAGACCCTTACACTTGGATGCATTTCAGCTGAGCTCTGAGAGGCATTTAGAGAAATTCAGGTTTGATTTATAAAAGCAGCTTCTTCTAACTTTTGTGTAGAGCTTCATCTGATGAGCAGTGGCACTGTACATTACTTTATTTCAAAAATCCAGTGGGAACACTGTCATTTTGATTGTCTGTCTGTCTCGACATGAGTATCTCCTGGTTTTGCCAGGGGAAGTATATTTATTTGATGTTTGGTACCACAGTTTCCTCATGTGTTAGGTGCCTGGGGCTGACATGGTGTTACTCTTGGGCAGAGGCCTCCATGCTGAGGTTTATAGGACTGTTCTCTGGAGTTTCTTGACCTAGTGCCTCAAAATTGGTTCGCCCTGTGGCATTAGCTGCCCCTCACAGCATGTCAGCTTTGTCTCAAAAACCAGGAAAGATCAGGAGCAGTAGTAAAAGTGCTCTCTGTTACCTAGGGGCGATAGGCAGGGTCAATGCAGGGACCTGGATACTCACATACGCAAGGTACTCTCCAAAGCTGCTACTCATAAAACTCCCATTAACTTTGCAAATGGAACAAACTAGGCCCAGTCTCCAGTGATTGAATGTAGATCCCTACTGAGGTCTCTGGGAGCTGTTGAAGGCTTGTGCAATATCAAGTATTTGCTGAAACAACAAACTGGAATGCCTGTGAGGTTTGAGCAGTCACCGAGGAGTGGGACCCCAGCAGTTCAGGCTGGCTTTGTGTCAGCATTTGTTCATATATTCACAGTGGGTAGAAGTCAGCCCTCCTCTGACAGCCAGGAGCTGGCAAATCCGTGGACCATGGCAGCATTCATCTGTCTGAGACCTAACTCAGGATCCAGCTGGACAATTTTCCATTTGCAGTTCTCACTGTTGTACAAAGCTGGTCCTGCAGCTTAAGTAACTTCTTAACTTGTCTCTGAGCACAATGTTACCATTGTGTTAATGTGTGTAGGGATGCAGGTTTAATTCTTTATGTCCGTGCATTTTGGCTGTTCAAAGAAATACCAATTTTAACTGTTCCCTTTAGTCATTCTTTAGTGATTGTCATTGCCCTTCCTCCTGAAAGAGCAGTAAGCTATGCCTAAGTGCTTTGGGAGTGCTGTGTCTAAGAGCAGACACATGGCCAGCTGTTACAGCTCACTTCACACAGGGTGACTCTTATTTGCACCACAGTGTACTGGCCATTTTTTAGAGTTTCTCCAGAAGGACTGTTCCAGGTCTTACTGCTCACAGGTCAATAAACATCTTAGAGAAAGAGGGAAAAGCCCCATTTGTGCTCAGCAGTAGCTGACTGCTTCCTCAAACATGAGATCACACACACTTTGTGTGAGTGCAGTCACTGAAGCGTATCCATTTTCTAATCTCTTACTCTTCTCCAGTGAATTGTCCTGGTTAATTTTATGTTGTGTTAAAACATCCACTTAATCAGTTTTTAATGTATTTATATGCAGCCTTGTGATTTCATTAACTGCCTCTTGTCTGTATTGTGAGAGAGCACTTGATTTACTCTGCCTATACACTCCATTACTTTGGGTTCTTCTGGCATATCCCAAATTAATTAATCCCTGAGGTGAACTGCGTCGTTTAATATTTGTTCACACGAGACTCTCTGTTTCCCTAACAATGCTCATTGTGTTCCTCTTAGACTCCTGCTGCTTCTGCTCTTAGAGTTTTGGAAGAACACTTGTGGGTTTGCAGTGTGGTTACAATTGTCTCTGTATCCTGTAGCAGCCACGGGCATTTGTCTCTGTTCAGAGGGATTTGCACAGGCACTGTGGTTTGGTGCTGCTCTATACATTGATACAGCCTGGCAAGGCAACTCCCTCCAGTGTGGGTGTGGATCAGAATGCTGTCACAACACCCCTGGCTGCCTTCTAGATTTAGCCACTTGTTTAGTCTCATGTTTCCGCAGTCACTTCACACATTATTTCATTGACTGCGAGGGAAGCTGAACTGAGGCTTTTAATGGAATTATTGGTCAGGATAAACTAGTCCATACCAACAACCTTGTCAAATTCGTGTTGTCTTGATTTATGATTAATAGTTTCAGTATAGCCAAAGTTCTGCAAAACAGCTTTCTACACTGAAAGAGACTTCTGAAAAAAATGAAGCAAGTAATGGTTGAAAAATAATTTTTTTTTTTTTAACTATTGAGTAAATAATAATAATAATAGGATCAGTAGAAATTGCAGAAAAGTGCCTTGTATTTTGTATTTGACCATTTGCAGGCCAAAATACTATTTTTTAAAGATGGATTTTAAAAAAAAAATCAACCAGATGACATTATATGTTGATATTATTTATATTATTTTAAAATTTTCAAAATTCTCAATATTCCCCAGTTGATGACAGTCCTATGCCAGTATAGTAAACGACATTAAACAAACATGCTGAAAATTTCTTTTAAAAGACATTCAGGTATACTGTGTTGAGGAGAATTGGGGAAGGCAGTATTTTGTTATCATATGTAAATAAATATGCAGTATGCAAAATTCCTGGGTTTTGTTACCTATTTTTGTATTTCCCTATTGTATATATGCACTGTTTTTCAGACAGCTTTTTTTTTTACTTAATGGTGCTAACTGTTGTTTTTCTCTTACTTTTTTTTTTTCTTTTTTTTTTTGCACCATGTTCCATACCACTCCATCAGCTGAGTCTCTTGAAGAGAGAAGGAATATGTTCCTGTAAGGCCTCTAGCATGGCCCCAAGCAGCAGAAAGGTGCCTACATCCCATACAGAGCCATTGGACTTCAGGTGAGAAAGCAGTCATTGAAGCAGATGAATTTTAGAGGTGAACTGGTTTTACTGCTGATGTACTAGTGGAAGTTGATGATTCAAATGTCTGTGAGCTAAATTACAGAAAAAAAAGTGTTTCTTGGTTAAAAATTCATCATAAAAAACTTTAAAATACATTATGAAACAAGAACTGGTAAAATATCAAACAACTGTACAGCAGTTTGAAATATGACACAACTTTTTTCCTTGCTATTACTCTTTCTAATTTTAATTATTTATTGATTTATATTATTAAGATTTTTATCTTTAGGTGAGTTATTTTTTGGTATCTCCCTCTCTAGTTTTTACACTAGTTCGCCTGAGGTGATTTTCTAAAAAAATACCCTAAAATGCAAGGGATATTGTTTTTTTAATGACAAGGAGTTTCTACTGGATTGTCAGTGGAGACAGTGATTGACTGTGCTGGCAGAGAAGTTACTTTTCCAGTTCCCTCTTCTGGTCAGACAATTCAGAGTGGAAGATAAAAGGTAAGATCGATGTATTGTTACAGCGATTTGTGTGGATTCACAATGAAATAAAGCCTTATTTACACAGTGAATATATTGATCATGAAACATATCTATATTTTTCAGAAAATAAAGAATTTTAAATTAATACATCACAGCCAATGTGCTTGTACACTCTTTAAAAAAAAAGATTTGCCTCTAAAGGAAAGGGTGCTTAGCTAATGACTTGCAGTAGTGATTCCTGACCTCGCTGGTTTGTTTTGGGATCTTCTGTTTGGTTTTTGCTTAATTTTTTTTTTTAGTCATAGAGCTTTATGTCTTGAATATTGCGCTGGTATTTTCCACAGTGGTTTTGAAAGTGCAATGACATTTTCAGCTAATTATGTAACAAAATTCCTTTTTAGATTTGTTTTTTTATCACTGATGGAGAATAGTACAAAAAAATGTAGACAAGTTGAAATCTTTTTTTTCCTGTATATACTGTAACACTTGGAAATACTTTTGCACATAGGAAGCAATTAGAATAGTAAAAAGAAAATACTGTAAAAAATTTCAACAGCTTTTATCTTAAGGTCAGTTAGCACAGAGTGTACAAATGATGTCATTTCCAAAGTAGTTCTTGTTCTGAGCATCCAGGTACCCTTCTCCAGAGGTCTTGTCGCTGGTTTCTTAGGATGGGAATCTCCCTGCACTAGTCTCTCTCTTGGTAGGTGTATATGTGTGTGAATGTGGGTTCACCCACTCGTTTAAACATGTACTATTTCACTANAAAAAAAAAGATTTGCCTCTAAAGGAAAGGGTGCTTAGCTAATGACTTGCAGTAGTGATTCCTGACCTCGCTGGTTTGTTTTGGGATCTTCTGTTTGGTTTTTGCTTAATTTTTTTTTTTAGTCATAGAGCTTTATGTCTTGAATATTGCGCTGGTATTTTCCACAGTGGTTTTGAAAGTGCAATGACATTTTTAGCTAATTATGTAACAAAATTTCTTTTTACATTTGTTTTTTTTATCATTGCTGGAGAATAGTACAAAAAAAATGTAGACAAGTTGAAATCTTTTTTTGCCTGTATATACTGTAACACTTGGAAATACTTTTGCACATAGGAAGCAATTAGAATAGTAAAAAGAAAATACTGTAAAAAATTTCAACAGCTTTTATCTTAAGGTCAGTTAGCACAGAGTGTACAAATGATGTCATTTCCAAAGTAGTTCTTGTTCTGAGCATCCAGGTACCCTTCTCCAGAGGTCTTGTCGCTGGTTTCTTAGGATGGGAATCTCCCTGCACTAGTCTCTCTCTTNCCAAGTGGAATAACGAGTTAATTTGTTAAGTATTTACTGCTGACATTCTTTTCCAGTAAGTAGTACCCCAAAGTACAAATCAATGAAAATATATTTATTAACTGTGAGGTTACACATCAATCTCTGGAACAGTTTTAACATGATTTGTTATGTATGAGTTACTCAAGAGTTAAAAGCTTCTGCATGATTTTTTGCTTCTCAGCATGGTAGTGGATGGTGACAACTGTCACAGTATTTCTAGATCCTCTTTAGAAAACCAAATGTAATTTCTTAAAGGAGATATTGTGCTCCCTTAAGAAGCCACCAGTGTTTCAAAACATACTAAAGCCTTTTCTTATCAAGAAAATACAAAATTATCTTATACTTATCAAGAAAATACAAAATTTAGCAGTAAGTTTATCACTGAAATGTAAGAAAGACTGATGTGGGCACAATCCCAATAGATAAAGTGAAGTTCTGTGTAGCCTTCAAAGATCACTCTCCACCTCTTATCAAAACAGCTTTTGCTGTTCTAAAGTGCAAATCAGCCTGAGTAGTATGGAGTAAACTGAATATCATGGCTTCAGTGAGCTGGTGTACAACTGGGGTAGCAGGATGTCACTGAGCTGCTGCCTGGCTTTAGTTCCTGCTGGTCACAGCCTCATTTCAGCTCAGTTTAACCCTGCAGCCTGAGGACAGTTCATGATTTATTTGCTTTGAGGCATCTCATCCTTGGAGCATGGGTAACGCAGTAAAGCCAGCCTCAAAAGGATATTCTCTGGAGGAACTGGACATTTTAGAAATGCCAAAATTCAGTGTCATGGTAGACTAGGATAAAAGCCATGAAATTCATCAGTGGAAGAGAGTGAGGCTTCAGCACAGTCTTAGCTGTAGCAAATGAAAGTGAGGATAAGGAAAAAGAGGATGAGAGTGCTCAGAACAAATCTCACTAAGGTGTACTGTAGCTGGAAGATGTTTTAAAGAGAAGGAGGTGGTTAACCCCATTAAGGTATGGAGCCAGAATACTGAGGGACTCCTAAAAAGGGGCAGTTTTACAGTAGAGTCCTAGAGTGCTCCTTTCAAGGGGGTACACTGATAACTTACAAACTCTTTCCTAAAGCCAGAGGGCAGGAGAAAGGGGTGTGGGGCTGGCAGAACTGTTAGAAATCTCTAGAGGCCAAGAAACTGATTTCTTTGGTTTTGTTTTGAATGTCAGCTACCAGAGCACTGGGAGTACCTTCAAAATTTTGTAAAGCAAAATACAATTTTGGAATTTATCAATTTTGCAATTTATCAGTTTTGACTTTGCTCTGAAAACAATTTTTAAAAATTTTGTTTGCTCCTTGCCTTTACACTCAGGACCCTTCCATAGTTTCATTGAGCAGAATTGGTTTTCCTGGAGAAATAAAATCCACAGAGGGAATACTCTGTTTTTCCTCCCTGAGCAAATCTTCGTCTATGACTAATGTCTTAATTACTACAAAAAATTGTAAAGATGACCATTAACTTTATCATTGAACATCTAATTTAAGAAAAAAATCCTGAAAGTTGAAACTTTCTGTGCTCTTTAATTGATGCCAAATGTGAAAACATAGTTCAGTATTTTGAAATAGGTTTTCAGTTCGAAAATTCCAGAGAGAAAAGAAAAATACTGAAGCTGGCAATTGGCATACCAGACTTCACAGCTCATTGTCTACATTATAGTTCACCTACCACAAAAAGTCTTTGTACTGATGTCATTATTCAAAGAATGAGAGCAGGTTTAGGACAAAATTTGGATTAAATGGATCTCTGCTTCAGAGCTGACAGCAGCATTCCACCACAGTTTCTCCTGTTGGTGGATGCTGGTGCAGGCTGTGCAGGGACACTTGAGCATTGGCAGGGTTGGAGGGGTGCTGATCAAATACATGAGGAGTTAATTGATTCTTGAGCAGCTGCACAGAACACGTTGCACTTTCTGTAATCTCTCTGTAGCCAAGTTAGTTGCTTCTCATTCCCTCATATATCTGAGTTCCCTGCAATTCATCCTCATTGCAGTTTCGATAGTTTATCTAGCTCCTGTGTCTTCCTGAATGAGCATTCCTCCTTTGTCACTGCCTTTCAGGGGCACCAGCCCAAGCCTTGCTCTGCACCTTATGGGTAAGACCTGAGCCAACCTCTCTATTTCCCATCTTCTGCATGTTTCACAGAATAATGAAAATGCATGAGTTTTGCACTCTTTAAATAAACATCCTGAGTTCTTGTGAAGCATCATGTGGCTCTTACTGAAGCTGCAGTGCTTGCAGATCCACATGGGATGTGTGTGCAGCAGGTATGCACAGCTTTGGCACAGGGACAAGTGCAGAGCCCTCTTTGGAGCCAGCAGTTATCATTCAGAAGGGGGTGACCAGCAGTGCTCATGGCTCTTAACTGGGGCACAACATTCTCCTTACTGTATGCAATCTCTGTCCATGCTGTGGGAGTTTGTTTTGCACAGTTTTGTTTACAGTCTTATCTACAGGCACAGATTTGGGTCTGGATTTTGTACACATACTTAAGTTTTAGCAAAACCATGGCCCTTCTGCTTATCTATCTGACTCCAGCACAAACAGTGGTGTAGTGGGAGGTCAAATCCTTCAGAGATTTATTGGGGATGTTATGAACCTCAGAAATAAAAATAAGGAGTTAAATCCCTAAAATTGAGAATTGAGATTTTATGAAAATATAAAAATGATGAATGTTGGGTTCTTTATACATCTTTTTCTTTGATTCTCTAACACAAGGCTGCCTATTAATTTGCTAATAGGATTTGACAGGTAGTTTTGGAAAGATAATCTGTGATGAGCAGTTTGCATAAAATCTAACCAGGCCAACCAGGTGACTACAGGAAGAGCAAGAAATGCTGAGTTTTCCACATGGATGTTCACTAGCTGTATAAAATACATAGGAGATTGAGATTTTGATGAGATGTAGTCGTGGGCCATTGCAGTAACTCTGCCTTTCACTGTGGTTTGTATTTATGTAGTGTTTTCCAAGCATCTTATTTCTGCCCTCTTCCTGTATTCTGATAAATTATGTTGTCACTCTCAGCAGATGAGAGTCTCCAATACCTAGAGGAAAAAAGCAGCACACATGACATAAACCTTGTAGTATTGAGCACTGAGATTTTAGAATTGTTGCCTTAAAACATGCATACAGATACAATCTTTTGAAAGGTCAAGGCCAATAAGACTATTTACATACTTGCAGATGCCAAAATTACATATAGATTTAAAAGAGTATATGGGTAAGTTAATGTAAGAAAAATTCACTGAGAGCAGTTATAAAACATATATTAGCTTATCTCTCAAAGTCTGGGCTGAAACCCACTAGTTTTGGTTTTCACATTGATCTAGGGATTTGCTTTGAAGATATTTGGAGGAGAGATTTCTTCAGTAGTAGTCACGAAAAACATGTCAGCCTCAAAAACATAATTGTAATTGCTACCATGACAATGTAGACTAAATTGCTCCTAAATCAGAATTTCATGCAACACTAAGATCAAGACCCCATCAATGGATATTAGAAATAAAATGTAATGCCAATGGTAAACAATTGTGTATCTAAAAAACAAAATAAAAATGCACAGTCAATGTAAATTGCCACGGATGAAGGAGAGTGACTGAGGATGATTACAGAGTTCTGTTTCATATTTTGAAGTAATAGCCTTTGGGTAATACATTCCTGCTGTTCATAAGAAAAAGGTACATCAGAAATTGTTCACAACTCCGTACTCACTCAGAAATAAAAAAAACCCCATTCAAAATACATTTCAGAAATAGCATGGTCTCTCTCTGGTCAGATTCCATCAGCTAAGCATGAATTTCCAGGCAGTTTGTGTTCATGATCATCCTGCATAAGCAGGATCCTCAGCAGTCTGAGTATCTCTGGCTTCCTTTGGCTAGTGGTGGTGGATGCATTTTCTGGGGGTGGGAAGTTCCAGCAGCTGTCAGCACCTTCCAGAATTCCTCCATGTGTATTAATTCATACACTTGGTGTTTGAGGTGGTGGGAAAAGACAGGGACTGCTTTCCATCCCAAAACAGCAAGTTTGAGGAGTCGGCAAAGGCAGCAGAATTGTGGGGATGTGTTTTAATCAATAAGATGTTGTTACGAGTATAAATACAACTATCATGAACAGGTATCTGATGGAAGAAAGAATGAAGGAGATGGGAAAAGGAAGGAACAATAAACTGAAGTGGTTGGGAAAACTGCATATCTTCATCCCTTGAAATGTGAACAAAACTGGAAAAGAATGCTATAAAAGTAAATGCATGCTTTAAAACCATAGTACCCATAATTTTACTGGTAAGTCTTTTTGTTCTGAAACAGGTTGGTATTGCTAATTTTCTGGCAAGGAATCTAGAACTAATTTTCCATTAATATAATGGAATACAAGAGGCATCAAAACAAAAGGAGTTTTACAGTAAGACCATATTTAAATAGTCTATGTTACTATATACCATATTACTAGTGTAGCAGTATATTGCTATATGGTATATCAAAAGGGACAACAAGGCTGACTATTGAATACAGTCCAGTATTTCATATGATGTTCAAGTCATCCAGTGTCTGCCATTAAGTTATGAAAACTGTTTTCACCACCCCCCCGTTTCTGGATGAGAACTGGGGGTTACTGTTGAAAATACTTCATCAATCAGCACAGAGAAAAGTATCACTATCCTTGTTTATTTCACTTTTTCAAGGACAAAAGAAATGAACTGGGAAGCCTGAGCCTAAAAACTAGCCAAACAAAAAAGCTCAGGTAGAAGGGAGTGACTGATGGGATAGGAGGAGAAATCTAAGCTGTTAGTTCGATCCTTGAGGGGTAGCTAGGGCAAGGTAATGAACAGGATGGTTAAACATGTTCTAAACACTTGAAGAAGGTGAGTGAGGAAAAAACCCTGTCTCTTGTCACTTCACTTCTTTCCTCATCTACATATAACACTGTGTCCATTGGCCATGACCAAACATTCCATTAACAAAAGTTTCCTGTAGTAAATCTTGAGGCAGTCTCCTGTAAACAGGCTCAAATCCATTCACCTTTCCCCTGTGGTGCTGAGCTGGGAGCACAGCTGTCCTTCTTTGCCTTGTAAGCAGAGATCTCCTGAAGGAGTCAGAACTTTCAGGTGTTGGATTGCTCCCTTTGGCAATCGCACACTGGAGAGCCCAGCTCTCAGCCTGAATGCCTGGCCTGGATTAAAGTAGTTGCTGACAAAAGTAATCACCTGAAAGATTCGTTTGGGCCAGATCTCTTAGGTTTCTTACTATTAAAAAGAGGCAAATCCACAGGTGTGCTGGAAAGGAGTCAGGCAGCTCCCAGGGATCCTGAGTGAGTGCACAGTGAAGCCAGTATTGGGGGGCTTTAATTCAAGTCTGTGAAATTGCCAGCCTTTTACATTGTTAGCAGTGAAACCACTGTCCTTGAAGCCGACTAGTTGGTAATGTAAAATTCTGGCAGTGCTTCCAAGGCAATCTGTTGAATCTGTAGATGTTTGCAGCTACAAAAGCCTCAGAAAAATTAACGTATTGTGTGTGGGCACTTTTGCAGCTCTGTACGCCTATGTGTATACTGTACTTTTTATTCTGATAGCTCTCAAGTAAAAGAGCAATAAAAAATTTAAGTAGCTGCCCTTTATGAAAAGCTGCTACCTCGGGGCTCATTCCAGTGCTCATTGAGAGTCAGTGACAAAGATTCCATTACCTTCAACCATGCAGGATCAGGGCCTTTCATGATGTGGTCAATCCTGCTGAGCGAGTTTTCAAAGAATACTCATGTGGATTAGACCATACCCTAGGCTGCACAAACTCATTTCTGCATTAGCTGTTCCTAAATATTCTGGTTCAGGCCTGTCAGTAACCAGGGATGTCTGTCCTTGGAAACAGACCTAGCTGAATAAATGTTGGAACAGGTTCTTGGAAACAGGTTTTAAATTTATGACCATTCATACAAAAAATCTGCAGAAATTCTTTCTAGCAAATCGTGCAGTTTGTAGGTTCAGTGGCTAACGGAGAAGTCTGAGGTTTAAACCCCAAATACATCTGATAATGAACTGGTCACATGCAGGCCACACACAGGGAATGATCCACTCATCCTGTGTGGAACAAAATTACTTGTCAGGCTGTTTGCTTACTTGTACTGTCCCACCCTCAGCAACAAAAAGCAAAATAATACCAAACCTTCTAAAAGATAATATTTACTTCCTAACTGTGAACATGTATTTTTGGAGTACACTCTTTGTCCATGAAGGCGACAGCTTCTTCCTTTGTCTTAGTGGAGGCTATTATTTTTTACTGATTTTAATGCTACTCTTCTTAAAACAGCTGAGTTTATTCAGACCAAAATGCCTTTTACAAGAATTCTACGTGTGTCACATGCATTATGTTATTTCAGGAGGCAATAGAAAAGAAAATCCTCAGCAGAATTGCTTCAGAAGCCAGTTTTTGTTCTTGGCTTTGTTGTTTTATGTCTTCTGCTTCATTGTGGCAGGAGAACTGAATGCAATGAGAAAAACAGCCCAATCCCAGACACCAATTCTGTGGGATTTAATTTTGGAATTGAAACTCCAGCTTGAATTTTTTCTAGGAAATTTACAAGTCAGATTATTTGAAAAATCCAGATGGTCTAAATATTTTTTTTTTCCTAGGCAGAGGGGTGTGTTTGCTTTATTTTATCTACATTTTTTTTCAGACTGGTGATAAAAGGCCCCTTGCTTTGAGACGGTTCATGGGGACGTGACATTATCGCTCTGTGCCACCATCTCTCTAGATTCTAGCAAAGTGCTTTAGAAGTCCAGGGATTTCTCCTCTGTTCTTCTGAGAAGGCAGTTTTCTCATGTTTTCTGTCTCTTCTTTCTCCACCTTGGCAGAAGCTGTCGTGCAAATAGTGCACAGATGAAGGGTATCTTCTGAAATCTGTGCTGATGTTTTGTATCTTTTGTAATTAACTTAAGATAATAACGCTCTCTTCTTGGAGAACATTTTTTTCACCCTGTGTTGCTAACGCTTTACACTTTAATCAGAAACAACAAAACCTTTTGTGTAGAGTTACTCTATAGTGATATAAGTGCTTGATCATTTCTTCAAGGTGATCCTTTATATGAGGATGCATATGCAGCTGTTTCATTTGAAAGGCCCATTAAAATCTTTGCTCATTTTTTAGCTCTGGGACTGGATGGATTTCTATTCAGGTCTGCTGAGCTGGGAAAGCTGGGACAAATGTGTTTGCATTTCAAGTAACTTACCTCGGTAAAGTTGATACAGCACTGAGCTCTGTAAGTCTGCAAAGGAGATTGTATTAATTTTGTCTAGGTCATCTCCATCATGCAAGCTGATAGCCACTTTTCCTTGCAGCTATTTCTGTGTACTAGACACCAGTTCCTGGGGTGTGAAAAGCCAGGCTTTCTCATCTGCTGTTTGTGAGTAGGCCTCTTTCCAGTTTCCATAGCCCTGCTGTAAATTTCTCATGCACTCATTTATTTCCCTGTTTTGACCATATCCTTTCCCTCCAGCAATGTATGGGAACTTCTGCTTGATCCACAACCAGTACTTTTGTAATTTTGCTACAGCACTCTCCAGCCAGTAATTCATGCAAATATATGGTGTGCAAATTAGATTGGTTTTCATGGAATAAAACCAGTTCTACTCTCCATCAAGAGTGAGATTGGGCTGTTCAGCAGGGATGAATGAGCACTGGAGTAATCTGCCCTGAGCTGGCTGGATCCTGTGGACGCCTGGAAGAACAGGCAAGACAAGCCCCTCTCAGGAGCAGCTGTTCCTGCATTCTGCTCAGGGACTGAATGACCTCTGAAGGTCCCTGACAGCTCCAGGCTCTGTGCATGTGATGATGATGATGGTGTTTTCATTCATCAGCTTGTGGGTTTGTTTATAGGGACATGTGAGGTAGGACAAGATGAGACTTTAGAGCTTCCCCTTTTGAACCAGAGCAAAGAGAGGGGATAAACTTCCTTCCCTTTTTACCCTCACAGGATAACCTTTCTTTTCCCCATCCACACCTCCTACCTGTACCAGCTGTGCTCAGGGCAGGACACCCTCTTTCCCTGATTGTTCTTCATTATATTCTTCATGGGCCACTTCCCCCTGTGAGCCTGTCCAGTTCTGCCCTAAGAGTTAAACAGTTTCCTGCTGCACCTGCCCTGCTCCTTTGCCCTCCTCAGTTGCTGAGGGTTTTAGTCTACCACAGAAGAGGGAGGGATTGTTTTCTAGACTGGTGTTTCTTGTGGCATGTGCATTTCTCTTAGCTGGTTTAACGTAATTCCCATCTGAAAGGTTGCCTGTTCTAGCCAGAGTGCCCACAGGAAAACAGTCATCTTAATACAAAGGTGTCATGAGTAGGTTGGAAAGTATCCTAAAAAAAAATACAGTGTTATTATTAAAACATTGACTGCCTTGATCACTCACAAATCTTTAAAGGTATCTTGTGGATTTTTTATTCTTTCTGAACATGTTTTAGGGTTACACTCTCTGTGATCATATCTTTGACTTTCTTTGCATCTCTGGGACACAGTGTGTTAGTGTTGGAGTGTTGCTACGACATCAGTGGTTAACACAAAGTGCAGAAAATCTCAGCCCAGCTGCTGTAGTGATCCCTTTCTGAGCAAAACGCCACTTCAGTTTGCTTATCTAAATTAGACTGCATGTTTACAATATAGACTTAACTAATAGGCATTGGCATTTATGAAAAAGTCTTAAGAAAATGGTTTGAGGAAAGGAAGCCTCCTAAACTCGAATGTCTTTTAGATTCTACATTAAATGATACACTCATGTTTCAAGGCAGTTTAGTGTGCCATAATTTTAGTGTTTAAACTAATCCACTGAGGAAAGCCAGAGCCAAAGAGTTATTATAATAAATACAGAAAGCAGATTATTTTACTCTTTGAATCTATTTCTACAGTGCTATACAAAGACTCCTTCATTGGTTATTAAGAATTTAGGGCATAGATGAATGTCAGTGGGAGTCTGTGGAAATAATTCCTTTGACTTCAATTGGATTAGTATCAGTTTCTTATGAAATAATTGTAGGAAATCACTGTGTAGGAACTGTTGCTGAAATTCATAATTCGTAGAAATATTAGAGTAAAAGGAATAAATATCAAGACCACTTCCTTGTTGTGAGAGACAGACAACTGAGATAACTTCCACAAGCTAACTAAGAAATGCATCTCTTAAAACATTCATAAAATGCTTCAGACATGCAGTGTTAATAAAATCAATGTTCATTTGGAGTTTAGCTTTACTGAATCAGGGCCTGGTAAATGCCTCTGGATTATGCAGATCTGCTGTCACTCAGAAAACCTGTCTGTTATTGCATTCAAGGTAATAATTTGCAGAAACTTCATAGCATTATGAGAAAAAGAATTTAATGATAGAGTATCAGATTGTTTCCAGATGCATGAGCAACTGCACTTTGTTGAGCCTCTGAGAAAATGGTCTCTCACATTAATAGCCCATAACTAAGCATCAGTCAAATTACTTAATGCTTAGGTATTCTTTAAGATTTCTCTTTTTTTTTTCAAAAAAAAGTAATTGATCTAGATTAAAGTAATACTTTTCTTGAAGGAAAAAAAATAAGTTATGCCAGGTGTTGGAGAGCTGGTATAACTACCAAATTATATCTGATTGCATTTTTTGCTTTGCTGAGTTCTGTATTTATAGGAATTACATTTATCGCTAGAGAATTGAAATACAAATTATTGGTCTCAAGTGACACAAAAGCAGAAGCTTATGTCTTATAATTCAATGTATGCTAGATTGATTTCTTCTAAATTTTGATCTCTAATAGAAATATATTCAGTATTCAGCCACTAAAAGCATTTTTGCATCATCCTTATTCCCTTCCAACCCCCACTGAACTTTAAAAAAGCCACTGGGCTGTCCTCAGTTGAGGAAAAGATTGATTTTTCATAGCCAGAAAATATTTTTTTATTTACAGCTGAAGAACGTAGAGATAACCATTTTTTGGGGACATTGCTTAACATTTTCATGTAATCGATTTTGAAGCCCATTTAAAATATCTCTGTAATTTTGAAACCCTATTGGGAGAATAGGAAAACTCACCTAGAAGTTTTTATAGAAGATGAAATGAAGACTCAGCTGTAGGTTTCTTTAGCAGTATATTAACTGTATAATTCGGTGAAAGCAGAAACTCATTTTCTTTTCTACTTGATTCTTGGCAGAAAGGAATCTTGGAGGTAGCATTATGGAAAAGAATACATATCAGAATTTAGACCATTTTATTTTAATGCATATCTTTTAAAATATTTGTGTTTTGAATGTATTTTCAAAGGTTCTCCATGCAGCTTCATTTCTATTTTGCAAGTCATAATGAAGGTGATGATTATTCTTCTTTCCCCACGTGAATGGCAATGGATAGCTATCAGAAATATTTTGGTATTTGTTTAAGGCAAGGCTGGCCACAGAAGAAAAAGTGTTTTCAGCCAACTCTTTCTATTTTTCCCAATGTAAAATGGAGCTATGCTAGTGTTGGCATAATTCTAGACAGCAAGGTGGTTGGAGAAGAGCAAGTCCTCAAAATTCCTGGAGAACAAGTCATCACATTTTTCTTCCTGGCATTTAGTGGTGTTTGTCTCCCTCTGGGCAGGTTCTTCCATCTCCAGGCTTTTGGAGCAAGCTCTCCAAGCAGAGGATTTCCTCCAGGTTCACAGAACCCATGCCCTCATCCTGCAGTGTCTTCCCTGGCTCAGAGCAAATTGTGCCTGTGTGCTGAGGCAGCATTCCAGACAAAATCTTCCTGTCCTTCTGCTGTGCTGAATCAAGATTCAACACTCTCAAGATTTCTTGCAAAGTTTGGAAATGCCCAGACCTTTCAGGAGGGTTTGTGTTGTCCAGTGTCTCCAGGTAGCCCTGTGAACACACTGAGCTCTTGCACTGGCCCCCCGTGACTGCACAGCCCCTGATGAATGAGCAAGGCAGAGTCTTTCCCTCCCTGGGTTTTAAGCAGGACATTTCAGGCACAAGCAGAAGTCTGCAGTAGTACAACCTGGGGACAAGCTAAGCAGCAAGGTATGTCTGTGTTCTTCATGAGTGCAGTTCAATGGTGTTTTAAAACAATAAAAACGGAGAATAAGGGGGGGTGTTTCGTTTCAGGGTATGGCTAAACTTCATTAAGAGGTTGGGTTTCTTCAGGCCAAGTTCAATACTAGAGGCAAGGTTTAATCAATAATACAGCTCTGCACAGGTTTGATTGATTGATTGAGCCTTTCATGTACTCATGAGATGGAGGAATGAAATAGAAAATGTTCCCTGGAATAAGCAGTGGATAGTTCTTTCAGGTAAATGGCTGTTCTCTCTCCTTGAGGCAAAGCCCCATGATGCTCCTTCATGTGATTCATTATTCTGCTGCACACTACATTGTCTCATAAGACAGGCTCTCCCTTCCCATATCATCCTGGTGATCATTCACTTCATCTGTTCCAGCTTCAGTTCCTCTCTACTGAACAGAAGAAATCTTAATGGCACCTTCTATTTTTAAGTGAGTTTTTCTTTGGGTCATGGGCATGCCCTGATCTTTACAAACAGAATTTCACTAAAAAAAACTTTGCAGAGTTTCTGCATAGCAAAACTCTGGGAACTCAGGCTGGTGAAGTATCAGCCCAGCCCTGGATACTGCTTTCTGTATCAGATAGAAGTCTTCTAAGATTAACTTGAATTTTTTGACATGAAACTGAGAAGTCTTCTAAGATTAACTTGAATTTTTCCACATGAAACTGAATTTAACTATGCTTATGCAACTGAATTTAACTATGCTGAAATATATATGCAAACAATGGGAGAGGGAAAAAGACACTTTTGAAGGGCTTCTGAGGATATATATAAATTGGTAAGGGCACCCTGAAGATGATACACACATTATGTAGAGGCAAACTATTAGTCTCCATACCTTTGTAAAAAGAAATGTTGTTAATGGTTCTACAATAATTTATTTATAGTATATTACATAATTCTCTTTGAATTCTGGTGACAAAGACTTCTGTAAGTCCCATATAGGCACTAGGATGTTCTTCAATTTGGTTCATTTAGTATTTACTGGGATTTCAGTTCTGCTCTCCTCTGCCAATAGTGAATTAAAAACTTCCGTTTTACTTGACTACCACTGAAAGAATGTAGCTGAGTGGATGAAAGTTCCATCTCTACAAAAGTTGTGATATTTTTATTCACAATGTTCCCTTGCAGTTTTTCTCCTCCATGTAATATTGGTGCTGATATTTTTATCTCTGTCAAACTTAAACTCCAGAATTTTGTTTGATAATTTAAGAATATTGCAAGATTTTAAAAAATCCAGCTAACCAACCAAAACCAACCAAGGAAAGGTGGCTTGCATGCAGAATTTAAGATTGGCAAATACACTTTGATTTTATTCTAGTTATTTTTGTTCCTAGTACTTTCCCTTTCTTTTGGATATCTTCTTTTTGTAATGTCTTGATGTGTTAAGTATGTTCAGCAATGCATGCAGCATTTGAGAGGTTTTCTGAGCACCCTGTAAATTTTAATTAGCTGGTTAGCTTTTCTGCCAATGTCAGTATTTTTCTATGTGCTCTGAGCTAGATAACCATCTCTGGTGACTAATTCACTAATAAGATTTTTGTTTGGCCTTTAAAATCCAGTCTTTAGAAAATGGCCTTTCAAGTAGAAATAGGTGTTGGTTGAAGTTAACTTAATTTTGCCTAGTCTACATTAAAAATGTCAACTGCATGAATCAGTGTATCTGCTTGATTGGGTTTTATTTCAAACAAGAGAGTAATGGTTAAACAAAAAAATCTTTCACTACTGCAGACCATTGGTGGAACACCAGTCACGTTAATGAGAGAGTATTCCCAGAAACAGCCCAAATCAGAGCTAGGTTAACCATGAAAAATTGTGTAACTGGGACTAACATGACTCCTGGGTTGCTGCCTTGGATGTGGAGGGTTCTGTGTCTTGGGAAGAGGAGGTACAGTTGCCTACATTTTGTTCAGCTGAGCTACAGAAATACCTGATCTTTTTTTCCCCTAAAATGTCCTTATTGTTCCTGTGCTTGGCCTTGTTGGCAAAGCAGATAAGTTTTCTGATTTGGCAGCCCTTCTCCAACAGCAGTGAAAATGCAGTGCAATTCCCAAGTACCACCAGGCAGTCCTTTATTTGTTTATCTGCCTACACCAAAACAAATCCCAGCTGGTGGCACAGGTTGGCGTGGAGCCTTGGGTGAGCCCAGATTCCTCCTAGAAAGGTTATTAATATCCTTGAAGTAAAACATGTATTCAAATGTCTTAATGGAGGAGAAAAAATAAGTTTCTCTTGGAAAAGCAAGTTTCTCTTCTGAATATTTATTGGGTTTTCACTACATAACAAAGTGCTCTTGCTAATTAACTGAACTGCATTTGCATGTGTCAGAGGTACCTTGCTACAGCAGAACCTTGAGCTGCACTCAAAATGTCCAAAGGTCTCATCAGGGATGAAAGTCACTCAGCATCCCTGGGCTAAAACATTTCCTTTGTCTCCTTATTCCTGGTTATTCATAGAACATGCTGACATTTTTTCACATGCTGGAGTTATTCTTTAAAAGATTTCTCTTGTATGAAGCTTTATCTCAAATGTCAGCTATAGATCATCAGATTCATTTCTAAAATGAATTTTAATGTATCACAGTTCCTTTTCCTATTTATACTTGACTGTCTCCAGCACAGAGCCTCCAGATACAAGATATTATCCAAATCCTACCTTGAATCTGTTTGTGTTTATGTTCATAGTGTCAGTTAACATTAAGAAACTGTACATGAGCTTAAAATATATATTTTACATAATCACTAAATGTCACTAAACCTTTTCTTTGTAGAAGCAAATCCCATACCTCATCTCCCCCGAGAATATACAGAAGATTATTATTTGAAATTAAGATACAGACGACACAGTGTGCATGGTATACATTTATGAATCCTTTGAGCTGAATCCAGGTGTGGCAGACAAGGGTGTGGAGCTTTTTGTGTGTGTGAGGAGCTTGAGGTGTGGAAACCAAGGAGGAAGGAAAGAACACGTTGAGCAGGCCAGTGAGAGACACCTTTCACTGTGTAAAGGCTAGAGAGGAAAGCAAACAGATCAATATGGACAGAGGTCTGGGAGAAGGACTGTGATAAGGAGTTGAAAAAGAAATGATTGTGAGAAGGAGCCAGAGTAGAAGGGATGTGGCTGGCTTTTTACAGGAGTCAAGAAAGGAGAGTAGGGTCAGGCAGCCTTCCTGATCCTGCACCCTGAGCAGCCTCTGGAGCCCCCCAGGACAGAGCAGCAGCTGCCTGGCAGCTCTTCTTTCCCTGGCAGAGCAGTTCACTGCCTTTAACCACTCCTAATGGAGCTGAGTAGTGTGGCTTTGAAGGTTGCTTGGTTGAGTTTTCCCTTTAATTTTTTTTTTTTTTTTAATTTTTCGAACATCAGCTTGAAGTGCTTAAGTTTAATGTTTTTATATCATATTCTGAAGAACAGTCAAAATCACTCCAAGAGCGAGATGAACCTCTTGAGTAAAAAACAATGGTAGGCATTTATTGTAATAATTTGGGTACTTTTGGGGAGTAGCAAAAGATAGCCAGTCAGTGCATAATAATTATTTTCCTGTTTGTGGTAGCACAGCCTTGTACTGTCACACTTGGAATTAATGTTACCACCGAGGTGGAATTGTGAAAAGGCTGTGCCAGCCAATTAAAATGGTAATATGACTTCAGAATCTGTTTGTGATCGTATTGATTCCTTCTTATGGAACGCTTCTCTGTGACCTTTTCCAAGCACATACTGTACTTTTCACACTTTTGTACATTAATCTTGTAGAACAGTATTTTAAATTGTCACACAGAAGGCTTGGAGAATTTCATAAATTGCCAAAAAGATGATAAAAACTACTGTAATTCTGTGATAAAGAGCATTAGAGCACTGCCAGCAGATCATGCAAAGTGCCTCTGAAAGTCTACTGGGAATCCCTCACAGCAGAATGAAAATCACAGTAGAGCAATTAAGAGGAGGAAGATGTTTTTTATGAAGAAACAGGTATTTGTTGTGGTGGGAAACTTGTTTTTAAAATGTACTACAGCGTTAGCTATCGAAGAAAATTTAGAATAAGAACAGGTTATAGTTCATAAAATTTAATAATATGAGTAAAAAGACGTTTTGAGATTTGGAGGGAAGCAGACACACAGTGAAGTCTGTCAAACTGTGAAACCTTGGGCATAGACTTCATTCCTTAGACACTCAGGGATGAGAGATGGAACATAAAGCAAAATTCCACACTGGAATCCAACTCCTCTGAGGCTTTACAAGTCTGAACCTTCAGATAGTAACCAATGAGTTAGGTGTGGAATTGACCTTTCTGGAGAGAGAAGACGGTTTGGGGAAGGGATTGTGCAAATGAATTTTAACTGTGATGAAAAAATGCTTTTGAGTCTCATAAAGGAAGGAAATTAACGTGCTGCCAAACTTTCTAGCTTATAGGAGATTCCTTGGCTTATAGAAGAGAGGTAAACGCAGCTGCAGTGCTTATTGACTAATTGCTTATTGAGCCAGCTCTGCCCCTTTTTCAGGAAGTAAAAGGAATATACACTAATTCCTTAAGTGTTTTTATGTAGGTGACAGGCTTTGCCTTCCACTGTCAAGCTGGTCTGTAGGTCCCTGGGCCTTTAGAGTGCTCACACCTCTGTGCATGCTCTTTACTGTGTGATTCTTACTTGTCTCCTGCATGCTCCTTGGCACCAAATTGAGGCTGCCATCTCTTCAGAGCTCCCATAAAAACTGGGGTGTTTTTAAGCAGTCTTTCCTGGCAACTAAACCCTTCCACCTTCCCATCCCAGTGTCGGGATCAGTCACCCCATCTGGCATGGCCTGTGAGTAAAATAAACCCAAAGTGAAAGTATTCTGAGGGAGGCCTGTGGGGTTTATGTTCTTCATTCACTGGATATTTGATTTTAAATTCTAAGCTCTCTTAACCATCACATTCCTTTCATTTTTTGATTTGTACTACTTTGTCTCCTTGATTATCAAATTGCTGAAATCGCATTTCTTTCTGTGAAATACCTTGGTACTTATCAATAAGGGCTAGGCCTTTCAATTCATCATCTTTGTGATTTTTCTCATGCTTTGAGTATTTTTCTGATGCTGAAAGTGCAGAAATAAAGGGCCAGCTTGCTGGGCAGTGTGTGCTGTGAGGTTTGTGCACCCACTGCAGGTGTGTGTGGGCAGGCAGTAGGTGGCTGTGAGCTGGGAGCTGGCTGCTTGCTCTTTGAGATGGGCTCCCTGCTTTGCTGTGCCCACAGCAGGAGGGGCTGTGGGAGACTGAGAGTAGGAGAGGTGCTCTGCCTCTGCAGGGCAGCTTCTGGCTGGCACAGGTGTGCTTTCATACACACTTTCCTTGCAGCAAGAATAGCCAAAACCTGACCAGAAGGCTGGAATTTTGCCTTGTTTCGCATGGTGAGGGTTTCTTGGAGAGACCTCATCAGAAGCAATTGTTTCCTTTCTGTACTTGCCTCTTGCCATCCTAGGCAGAGCCAGATGAAGAGGTTGTGGTGGATATCAGACTGCTTTTTACCAACCTCTCCCCTAAAGGGTGCTATACCTCTCTGGTGAGCAGGGCATTGTGGAAGCACACTTCCTTGTGCAGTGATTGCCTGAAGGAACACTCTCAAAGGTCCATAAATCACAACTGGACATAGCTAGGTAGCCTGTGCTGGCCCAGAGAGGTCACAGTGCTGCTGGCCTTGCTCCTGACAGGTAGAGATGGGACTACACTGGTCTGCTCTGGGCTTCCTGTGAGATCCTGTGGGCCTGCATTAGTGCCTTGTGGGAAGGGCAATTTAATTTGCTTTTTGATGCTCTTGGCCATCATGTACAATAATAAGTACACTGCTGTGCATCAGCAGAAGTGATAGCTGAGAACTATACTTGATAGCTTTGTCAACATGTTTCACTTGCTGGTGCAGGAAGATGTGTGTGGACATAGAGAAATGTAGGAATTATTTGGATAGTTCTGGGGAGCTTTTCAGCATGACTAGGCACAGAGGCTTATCCATACCACCCCTCTGCATAAACTCACTGCTCTGTGAGTTTTATCGTGCAAGAGACTGTGGGGAATGTGGAAAATATGACCAGAGTCTGGGAGCAAAGGGTAAGATTGAATTAAGTAATAGGGTAGGCACATCCAAGTTTTGAAAACATCATAAATATTGAATCAGCTGAATGTAAATCTATCCCTTTTGCTTGAATATACTCCCAGGCTACATATCTTGCATTTTGTTTAGCTTAAAGTCTGAATTTCTGCTAAGAAGATAAAGATTTCCTTGTTGGATCTATTTCCCATGACAAATTGTCTGATTTATATAACAGTGCTACAGCTGTAGTCTTTGCAACTTTTGTGTAGATCTTGGCTCTGATGACTCTGCCCTATGAAAGGTAGTATTAGTGTGTCCTTTCAAAGATGCTCCCAGATCCACCTCTGAAGACTTTGTGCTTCTAGTGCTTTCCACCCACAGCTGAATTCCAATTGAATGAACTCACAGGTATCATAGCAGCAGTGGCAGTAGGCAGTGCTCCCACACCTTGCCTTTGCAGCCACATGGGAAGCCTGGGGAAAGCTCAAGAGCAGCACCACCTTCTCTAGCAGCTCTCCACCTGTCCATACGCCCTCTTTAGAGTTCTTTCAGCATCAGTGGGTGTTGATGATGGACACTTTGCAGCAGGAGCAAAATCCCTCCGAGCATCCCGAGTGAACAACCAGCGCATTTCCCACAGGAGATGCCGTGTGAGGTCTTTGACTTGGTGACTCATCATTTCCAGAGGCACCTCCCTGTGCTGGGCTCACCAGATCCATCTGAGGTGATCTGGAACAATCTCTCAGCCCACACGACTGTTCTGGTGTATATGTGCAACTCCTTGCTGAATTGTAGGGTAACTTGGTGAAATAACTGAGGCACAAGCTGGCCAGCCTCCAGTCGGGTGAGCCACTCTGTCAGTCAAGTAGAACTCCATTAAACTATCAGCTTCTGGTTTCAGTATTCCTACATGAAAACAGATTTTCTCTCCCATATTCACAGGTTTGAAAGAGAGCAAAATATTTCCATTTCCCCCAGCAAACAGCTTGTCCTCATGTAATGACAGTTTTCCATCTGCAAAAACTGCCTTTTTGATACCACAAACCACCTGAGGTGAAAATGTAACTGACTTGCTTTGCTGTAAACCTGCCAAAAGTAAAATTATTTTTGCCTGTAGCAAGAACTGTTTTCATGCCAGTGTATTTTCCAACTTTGCTAAAAGTTACATACTTCTAATTTTATCAGAACAGAAGAATTGCTGTAGTGCATCTCTTGGCTAACTAGCCTGTTTTATTTGGGACTTTGGGCTTCACGTTCACAGAAGAAATCTCTGGTGTGTCAAATTATGCCTTGTAAGTGCCTGAACCTGAAATTCTAAATCCCAGGTAAGACAGAAAAGCAGACCCATTTCTGGAAATAAAGGGAACTGCAAGTTTGCATTTTTAGCTCCTTTTGAAGTCAAGGCATTTTTGTTTTGATTTAGTAATATAGATTTAAGTATGTAATGCATTAATTTTGAAAATATTTGACCTAGAGAATCATATATTAGTTACAAGTGCTCCAATTAGAGAGAGAGATTTCCAGAGTACAGAAAAATGACATGGGAGAAAAAGAAAACAAAATGATTTCTGTCTTTAGAGGTCTACATTTTAGTGTTTTGGCCAGCATCATGTTCTGAAAGACTCTGAGGCCGATCTCAAATACAATTTTTTATTTTAACATTACACAATTACCATGTAGTTAGAATTGACTTCTAACAATGACTTATTTTTTGCACGCACTGTGATTGTCCTTATATTAGGAGATATTTAATAAAAAGGCATTACCTGCACTGACCTTGCCAGCATTTTAAAGGATTTGACAAGATGTATCATGTCCTTAATCCAGTGCAGCATTCTGAATTCTAAAGAAGGTATCCCTTGTGTGCCTGTGGGAACTTTGGCCAGCAAGGGGACTCTCAGAACAGAGTGCAAGCCACAGAAACCTGCAGGCTTCTTCCTGCTCTCTGATCTAAACCACTGGCACTGTTACAGAGTTTTCCTTCCCAGAATCTTGCAATTTTAGGAATATGCTGGTGTTAGGTAAAGCTTCTTCCTTACTGTGCTTCCTATTTATGCAAAAATCCTTCTGCCGCGGTTCCTTTATGCCAAACAACCTTGCCTTTTCCTGGTGTTACCCGTGGCAGCATCTCCCTTCTGCTGAGTTTGTATTTGCCCAGGAAGGTTCTTGTCCCTCAGCAGGCAAAGAGCAGTGGCTTTATCCTTGTGCTGCTGCACACCCTGTCAGTGCTCTTCCTGTGCTCTGAGTCCACGTGTGCTCCTGGTGGGAATAAGGGGCACCTCCTGCCCTGGGTCATCCCCAGCCTCCACCATGGTCACAGAGGCTCTGAGAGGAGCAATGGACTCCAACCAGTGTCCTTTCCTAGTTCGTTGCTGCTGCAGGGATGGAGAGTTCTTAAATGAGGTTTTATGGAGTGTGAAATACAAAGTGAGAAAAATATGAATGCAAGATACCCAAGTATTCATCACAGTTGCTTCCTAGGAGAAAAATATTGGTCTCAGTGAAATCAATATCAATATCAGCATTTCTGTTGATTTTTGCAGAGCTGAGAAAAATTTCAGCATGGAATAATAAGCCTTGGCTGCCTCTTTTCCTACTTCTATTTGCATTTCATCAAGTAATGGAGTACCAGCTACAGCACATTAGAAAAGCCAATCTATATTCTGTCTGTGGACTTGGTAATTTGACAGTGCTTTAAGTCAACATTACTTTAAAGTATTTTTAATCACAACAACATGAAAAATTGCATGGATTATTATTCCTCTAGGAAATAAATGTAAAGCTGTGTAAAATGGCAAGAGAGTTAAAAAACCCCAAACCCTCTGCTAGAAGAGACTCTCTTTAACAATATGCAATAAAGCTTAGCTCTGTGACAGTCTAAAAATAGACAGTTGAATCATCTAAAATAATACAGTGAGAGCTGCCCAAATGTAGTCCATCAACAACTGCAGGATACCAGGCACCCTAGAAAAGGCATTGCAATCACCCAAGTTATAACAGGCATTCAGAGTTTCAGGATGTATCAGTGCAGTAGTGTTTGCATGATAAACATGCAGACCAGTGTTAAACCCTGTCTTGACTTCTATTGAACCAGCTAACATGTTCCCCAAATTAAAATATTTAGAACAGAATATCGAGTCACAAGAAATTAATTTAAAGATACATTCCACATATTGATGTATATTGCATACATAAATCATCTTGAAAGTATTTTGAGTGTCACATTGGATATAAGCAAAGAGACATTACATTTTCTGTGTGAAAGAATTACTAGGCTGCAGCAGCACATTGGGGCTGTGCTTGTTTTGATTTTGACAGTAAATCATTTCAGTAGAGATGGAGTGCAAAACGTTTCAAGCCAAACCTTTAGGGAAATGTATAAGCACTGTCAGCATATCCTTAAATATTCTAGAAAAGAAAAACAAAATTTAAAAAATGAGAAGATGCATCATGAGAAGAAGGACAATCTCAGTCTAGAATTTCTGCTGTAAATAAAACGGCCGTGGTATACCAAATTATAAAAGTCACAAGGGTTTTTCCTTGGACCCGTAGGTCTAAATGATGGAAGAATAATGCCACATTTGCCTTGGAAACCAGCAATAATCCATGGGAAAAGTTAGATGAAAAAAGTTTAATATGAGGATCCTTACATAATTGGTTTAAACTGACCTGAATTGATGCAGTTCTTGTCTCAGTACGCAGCATTTAGATCACTTGGAGCAGTTGCTTCACTGTTCCTCAGTGTTGCCTTCCAAGGCTGTGCTTGTTCTGGATCAGTGTTCAGAGGAAGGTCTGTGGCTCTGGCACAGGGAGGGTGTTTGTGGATTTTCATAGTAGCCTGTGAAGACAACACAATAAATGTCTGCTCTTTAAAACAGAATTTTGGTTTGTAGTAAGGGCAATGTCAAAGTGGCACCTGTTCAGCAGCACAGTCTTATGCTGTCAAGTTGTATTGCATGGTAAAAACAGAAATGTAATGCACTTAGCAATGTTCTAGTCCTTCAATTCTTAACAATATTTTTTTTTTTTTCACAAATTGTTATAACGCCCTTCTAAATGCATGTAGTTGGTCTACTGAGTAGCTTTTCAGCAACACTCAGCTGGTTTGGGGTGCCTTGTAAAGACATCCTGACTTTTAAATCTAACTTGTAACTCTATCTTGTAAACTCCAGTTGTACAGTAAAAGCCCACTTAGTCTGTGTCCATTTTGGGCAAAATCTCCCTCCTTCTGGAAGCAGAAGAAATGTGGTTTAAGTGTTCATAAATGCATACCCTGGTGGAGAGGAGTCTCTATATCTGTGGGAGATCTGGAGGAAGCTACTGTTTGGAACCATGGGCCATGTTCACAGACTCAGGCATCTTTTGAAAAGCCTACTGCTTTCTCCTTTATCATTCTCTGTCCGTGTGTGCTGTTGCAAATCCATAATTCCTTCAGCCACAGATTACATCAGTACTGGCTTTGTAGCTTTGAGGTCTGCACATAATATCTCAAGATTACATGGCATTTTTGCTTTCTTACAACTATTACGGACCAAGAATCACTGTTCTTTTGTATTTCAATCCTGTTTTATCTACAAATGGTAGATGAGAAATGATGAGAACTATGTGTTTCTACATATAAAGCCAGCCTTTCTTGCAAGGAGCCTGTGAGCTGCTCTCCAGGCTCCACAAGTGCCATGGCAGTTGTTGCTGTAGCATGCCTAGCAAAAATCAATATGATCTTCATCAGGGGTGTCCTGCCAATGTCAATGACCTGAGAACTGAAGTCTGTTACAGGTACCTAATTTTCTTACAGGCATCTAAAATTAATCTTTCTGTGTTGTGTGTAGGGGATCCTTTTTCTCTACCCCCCATACCCCTGGTAACATCTTAAAAGCCTTTTTTTACTATAGTAAATAAAAAACAAACTGGAACTCAGGGCTTACTACAAACTGTTGGGAAAAAAAGCCCAGAAAACTGCTGTTAGAAATTTTATCTTCGTATTTTGCAGATCTCATCCTGCATTATACTTCTGCCAGTCACAGTTTGTGTGTTTGTTTGCAGCTGATGGATTTCAGCATTTGTGTAGGACCATTGTAGAACCAACCATAGCTCTACATGGTTGCAAATCCTTGAAAGGATCCTCTCACAAGTTGCATGGTCTTATGCTTCCTTTTCCCCATACCTGAAACCCAGGTTTCTTTGATTCAGGTCTTCATTTTCTCAGAACCTTTAATTCAAATATATATCCAGTATGTCCTTATATAGAAAAGTTTTTGGGCTTGACATTTATAAAGCTGTTCTGGAGCTGTTCTCCAGGGAATAGACTATTTTTCCCCTTGTAAATAACTGTGCCAATAATCTTCTGTGCTATGAGGATCCATCTTTATTTTTCACTTTGAACAAAATCAGGAGAATCTGCCTTTCATCCAGAAGGAAAAGCTCTGATGGCTCATTGCTGCCATTAGCAGCATTTTATACTCATTTACAGTTCTTGTGGTAACTGCTGCATTTGGCTGACAGTGTCAAGGCAGGACCTGCTGCCTGCCTGACCAGTAATGAGTTGGGGCTGGTTGTACTGCCACAGTCACAGTAATAGATGAGAGTTAATGAGCCTGTCTGTCTGTCTGCTTGGAAGAGTCTTGGGCTTTGCTCCCTTGTTTGTTTTCTGTGGTAGAGTTAATGGGGACAAATATTCATTTGGGCAATATTAATAAGGTCACTCTCATATAATCAGTCTAATAAATTGTGTTATTAAAAGCTTAGTCTTAGGTGCAAATAGAAGATAATTACCTACGTAGAGCTTACAGTGATCATTGCTTAGTGGTAACTGATTGATGAAAAGTGGTGGGAGTCTTCAGAAGCAGTTTCCAAGTGTTTAAGTGGTTATTAGTGTGAAAGCCTGTCAGTGGCCTGGGAGGTGTATTAAAGGTTGTTAGATGCCTTTCACTGTCTGGTACTCAGGCTGATTACAGTAGGGGATTTTTTCAGATTGTAGAGAAATACTTCAATTTTGCTGTTTTTCTTGTAATTAGCAGACTGGTGTGGGAAGATGTCAGTGGGACATAAGTGATGTTTCCTGATGTGCAGGAGGTAATGTTTCTTAGTGTAATCAGCAGCCTCTTAAAATGGGGTTTACAGCCATGATATGACAAGGTATCAAATTAAAGCACTTCAGTAGTTTAATGGAGTTTATTTCGTGTAGCTTTCACATATTACAGAAGGATTATCCATTCACTGCATAATCATTTCAAGATAAAAGCCAGAACAGAACTCTGTACATATCCAACAAAGTATGTATTCCTTTTACTTAGCATTGAAGTGTAGGCAAAGATTTTCCTGCGTGAAAGTCAGCTTGATAACCTAATAATGAAATAATTTTATCTTTGTGAGTACACATATCATAGTTGATAAACTGGACAAATTGCGAATACGTAAAGCCGTTTTCTCAACTGGCAAAAAAAAAAAAAAAGTATGATCTGCAGTGAGTTCATGTCTGTGAATTAGTATGTGCCCATTGTCCCAGAAATGTCAGTATCCAGAGAGAAACGCCATCATTTATATCAATTCATGTATATAACAAAAGAGTGTCAAAGATAGAGTAATCATCTGCAAAAAGGCTGCCTAAATATTTCAGGGCCAGGTTGAAGAATAATAGTAGGGAATGTGAGTTCTCAGGGACCCTAAATAGGAGGATCTGTTTTCATCCTAATAAAACTGCAGCTCTGGAAAGGGCAATTGGAGAAACTTAATTATTAATTTATGATTTATTAAGAGCCTGCAGAGATGGAAGACTACCAGCAATGGAGGGGGATGTCACAACTGTAAGTCTTCAACCATTCTGCAAAAAAAAAATTATTTTTTTTTTTACTTATTGTTGAGGCCTTTTTACCTTCACTTGTAGGAGGCAGACAGTCAAGCCTTGTGTGTCTCTCACTGTGACACTCAGACATCCCCCAAGCAATTCCCATTGCATTGAAGGGTAAATGATCTGACCCAACATTTAGAGGTGGACTGGAAACACAGAGCATACTTGAGCACTCAGTTCTTGCTGCAAAGAAAAAAAAAAACATGGCAAAGAGGGGAAAGAGATGAGGGAAGGACATGCACAGTCTGGAATACCATCATTCCAGAACTTCTCACCTTTTCACACACTCAAACTGGAAGGTATGTGGAAGATTTAAAAACATCCAGTGAGCTGCTGAGAAGGACAGAGAAGATGCTTTATGACTCTGCTGTATGAGGAGCTGAACAAGAGGTGAATGAATGTAAAGCCCCAAAATAGAAAACTGCCACTAACAAGAAGACTGGAACAGCAGCTGTCTTGGGAAGGAGAAGAAATATGAGGTGTAAGGAGCAGTGGGAATGGGGCAGTGAGCTGGAGGTGTCCTGATCCAGAAGCTGATGAGAACCAGGGAGTGTGGACCTGAAGTAAAGCCAAAGTGCTGTACCAAAGGAATTCAGTGGAAACAAAAGAGAAGTAGCAGCTGTCATCAGGCAGCAAAGGAGAGCTTGATTTGTGGCCTAATGAAGTGTTCAGGGAACATGTTCATTGACTAAAAAACTAAAAATGCTGACTGAATGGGAACAGACCCAGGAGTTCTAAAGGACATTAAGGGGTATTATGGGGACAGGAGCCTTCAGTATTGGGCAGAGACAGCTTATGTGGAGTTTAACCTTAAACACGTGAACGATGCATCCACGTAGGGCCAGTCGTGCAGGGGGTGACTGATGGACTGAAGACAGCAAGGCTGTCTGGGTGCTGGATAACCTCATCTAGGCTGTTCTTTGCCAGGTGACTTGTCATGGCTCCTCCCAACCCAGGCTGTTCTGTGATTCTGAGCTCTGTAGCTGAGGTCCCTGTTGGTGGGAAGAGGCAGAGATGGGATATTCTTCCCGAACAGGCAGGGTGCTGCACAAGGAGCTGCCTGCAAATGGGAGCACCTACCAGAGGAGCCAAACCTAAGTGTCCTTGGGGACAGGCAGCAGGAGGGGACACAATTATGAAGGCTTGCCTTCACAGAGAAATCTGGGAAGCTTTAGGAGAGCTGCCAGACAAGAAGCAGCACAGGAAAAAAAACTACCTCAGGAACCATAGAGAGAGTCCATAGGCATGACTAGAGACTTTCCATTTCCTTACTGACCCCTAAGAAAGAGACTGGTTGGTGCTACACTGAGAGGGGAGATGCTGCTAAAAAGCCATCTCCTGTGCTCTATTCAGTAACCAAATCAAACAGCATCTAGAAAGCAGATGCCAGCTCTTCCCAACTTATGACTACCTGTATTCATTTTCATATGGTCCAAAGGTGTTTCTCCTTCCATTTAACACCTCTATACCTTTAATAAACAGTATACATTAATGGGCCTGTGGTTTTGGGTTAAGTAAAGTAAGTAATAAAGTAAGTAATACATTAATGCACCTGTGGTTTTGGCCACAACCCCATAAATTGAGTCGTGCTCGTATCACTTAAGAATTAAAAGAACAGAGGTTCTTTGTATGTCCTACATCTTACAGGAATTTCTCCTGAATATTGACGGTTCACCAAAACAGTCAGTATTTTTCCGCATTTTAACATGCATCCAGGTATGTGCCCTGCAGAGGAAGTGAAGCAGTGGAGAAAATCACTGTGCTGCAACTCACACAGGTTTCAGTGTGCTCTCACCCTCCTCTTACTGCAGAAATGAAAGGGACCACAGGAATATTCAGAGCATGATCCCCAGTGCTCTTTGTTGCTGTAAGTGAAAATGTTCTTCCACAATCATAGGATGATATATTTATGATCATAACAGCTCACATTTCGTGGTGAACATATTTGGGGTGATGGCAATTCTACTAAATACAGATTTCCTCTAAAAAGGTTTAATGTTGACTCTGTTAAAAGAGAAAAAGCATGTTATGGGAGCAGATGGTGTAGCTTCTTTTTATTCTTGTTGCTCGAGTGGAAGGTTCAGAAACTATTACTTTTTTGAAGACCTGTGCTTTCTGTGGGAGTGCTTGGTAAGCCTGTGCTCTGTGCTTG
Organism: Illadopsis cleaveri; assembly: GCA_013399915.1. NCBI lineage: Eukaryota > Metazoa > Chordata > Aves > Passeriformes > Timaliidae > Illadopsis > Illadopsis cleaveri. The sequence continues at coordinate 70,618 of VXBB01011792.1, read as the reverse complement.
GGTTTTAATACTTGTCATGGGATTGAAAAAATTGACCTCTTAGGTAAAATACCAAGTCCTTCAGAAATCTGCCTTTTTACTCTCTTTCTACAAAAAGAGTAAGAAACAGCTACTTAGGGCTGCTTTAGTGAATATTTAACTGTTTCTCTCCAGTGTTCTCCCCAGGAGATAATGATAGGAACGTCAGCAGGTTTAGTGAGCTCCCACTGAGCTGAGGCACAGGGTGCTCTGGGGAATCAGCACATCCCCGGGGATGCTGGAGTGCTGGTGCTGAGCTGCAGGGCTGGCATGGAGCTGTGCCCCTGGCTTATTTACCCTGCTTACCCAGTGCACTCAGCAGCCACGGGAATGGGAGTGTGCTCCAGGCTTTTTATGGATGTTTTAAAGCAGCTCTTCTCCGTGGGCTTTCAATCCCATTCATTTCAGTGAGAATAAAGGGTGTGTTCTGGTATTCTTAAAGCATACAGTGTAATTATTGGAAATGGTTATTAAAGGAGGTTGCGTTCCTTATGCAAGCATTATCTTGGGATAAAATATAATTATAGTCGTAGAATTACAAGGAGAAATTACTTCAGTAGTACAAGTGAAAGGCATAGTAATGACAAGGTGTATTAGGTGAAATTACAAGAGAAAAATCGTAAGTCAAAACAGGAGACCATTTTCATTTTGAAATAAAATTATTTATAACAAAGTGTGTTTCTCTTGCACTTGTTAGCTACTTGCTTCTGGGGGGAATATATTTTTAAGTAGTTTTATAGACATAAGTAATTTTTCCTTTCAAGACTAGCTAGAGAGCGTTCTAAGTAGGAAAACTTGATTTCTATCTTAATTTTCAAATCTTTTTGTTGAAATGAAAATGCATCAGAATAAATTATTATAAACTAAGAAGCAAAAGTTGTTTTTTAAGATTAGTATTAGTAACATGTAAAATGATAAGAAAATAAATATATAACGTGAAAATTTACAAAATGCAAAATTCTGTAGTAATTTGGTTTTCTGGAAAAGCATTTGCACCTAAGAAGTTGGTTTCTATGGTAAACAGGCAGGACGAGTATTGTACTGTTTCCTATCACTAACTAAGCAGCAAGGTGCATTTAAACACACAAAGAATGTTGTAATTTCTTCTGTCTAGATACTAAATCCAGTTGAAAATGCATATATTTTAAAAATGCTTGCACTGGAAAAATTTTCTTCTGTATATATGCATTCAGTTTTAGGTTCCACTTCTTTTTTTGCTTTTAGTAAGTGCTATTCCATGAAGGAAGTTCCAGACACATAATTATTGAACTATACATTTTTATGGGATGTTTCATTCTGTTCTTAATTATACTATTTTGACCCCTCTGTGTGAATATCATGCAGAGGTCCAGAATGGTAGTGCTGCTTTATTTTTTCCAACAGTTCCCAGTTTTGCGTGCTAACAGACTATTAAATTGATGTCCCATAACTGTACATACAAAAAGAGGGGAAACCCTTTGCATTTTTAATGGTGTTTTGGACAAGGAAAGAAAACAAACAGTAGAAGTTTTTATCCATCCATCTTTTGTGCCTATCCTGGTGTGCATGAAAAAGAGCACATACATTGGAGGAAAAATCCCTTCTCACATTCTTCCTATGCAGAAGCCTTTCATGGTGTGTAATCAGCTGAAATTAGGGTGTCATGCAAATGTGTTCACATGCTTGATTTGGGTCCCTCTGTGTTTATCTGTTATGGTGAAGTTTCCTCCCATTTGCCCCAGTTCAAGCACAATGCTGAATCACAGCTTTTCTGCTGTAAAGAAGACAGACAAGTCCACTACAGACTAAAAATTTCAAAATGGCAAAAAAATTGGTAATTAACATTTTGAGGACCCTTGACCAGTTGCCTTGAAATTTTACGGGACATTTGTCCTTACTCATTAAAGCTATGCAAGAGCTTTTCAGATACAAAACCAGTCTAAAGGTAATGAAGGGAGGAAAAATTGGAAATTAAAATGTCAGATGCACTTAGCAGTATCTCCGTAAGAAGTCCATTCTCTGATTAAAGCCGGTCAAAGCTTTGTGTGTCCAACATGCTCTTAGGCCAGATTTAAGACACTGTGAGAAGTGGACCTGCTTAAAAGCCAAAAGTAAGATGGCTTTGTTAGCTGTATTTTATTTAGTATTTCTTTCTTGAAAGCCCTAAGATAGTGCTAAATGCTTAAATATTCTCAACCCACTCTGTATCTGTAGAACTGAGGCACTGAAGAGGGAAACGAGGAACCTTTAGTGGTCTTTAAAACATTATCAAAATTCCCAGGCATTTAATTGACTGTGAAATAATTTAAGAGGCTTGAAGCCTGCTGCTGCTATTTTATATAGCAAAAGTGAGTGGCACTGGCTGTTTCAAGAGAGCTCTGGAGTGCTGAGCAGTCTACAGCCCCTTCATTGCTGTTTGGGACTGACCCATTTGGAGAGAAATGGGAAGTTCTCATTTTGCTCTCGTTGCTCAGTATTTACAAGCTGGGTTTGGGGTTTCCCAGTGATCTTCAGTGGCTGATCAAAGGCCCGGGTTGTGGATCAGGATGTGAAACTGGCTACAGGGGAACAAAGTCTTCTTTCATTAATGGCATGGAAATCTTGTTCTGTGGTGGCTCCTCAGGCCCATCCAAGTGGATATTGGGACATTAGCTTGAACAAAAGTGTCAGAACAGTGTCAAAAATCCTAACAAGGCTTAAATTTGAGGCAAATCAATAAGCATTTATTTCTCATGTTTGATTTGTGAAAGATGAGTTGATTACATTCCCTTTCTAAAAAAATCTATAACATTATATTCTGATTTCCTTTTGCTAAGATTTTCTGGTATATGCAGTACAAATAAATTCTTACATTTCTAGCTGCAAGAAGAAAACACAGGGTTTCTAGTGGGTTTTTTTCCTGCTTGTTCTGGAAAAAAAATTATTTTTGCATGTATGCATCTTTACTGTTTCCTCTCTGCTGTACCTGTAAATAAGTTATGATCTCCAAAAGGATATTTCTATTGCTTATGAGATTAAAAATACCTTTGCTGTGAGATATAAATATTATATTGTTTTTCACGTTGTCTGTTTGTAAGCTGAGAAACTTATATCTTTTTAATTCTTAAAATAGCTGACAAAACTCCCTATGTGTGGATTAATTTCCTTTGAAATGTTTTCATCCACTGTTTATTTTTTCACTTTTTATTTTTAATTCCTGTTATTTTTGGGTTTGGGATGGTGTTGGATTTTTGGATTTTTTTTGTGTTTTGTTGTGGAGTTTTTCTGTGGTTATTTTTTCTTTTAAACACCAGAACTCAACGAATGTTGAGTATTTGCGTGATACTTCATAGCATCTGATTTGATACAATCTGTGTATCAAAGACTAAACTTCCATTATATTTGTCTGCAGCCTGGTGTAGCAAGGCCCAGAGACATCCAGAGGCCACAGACATAGAGGCCATATGGTATAAAAATATGAATGACTTAGGAAAATGACAGCAGAGCATACATGAAATTGACATCAAATCACTAGACTTAAATAATGGTGCCTGATTCTCTAAAATACCACTCAAAGCTTTCTTAAACACCCATTTAATGCATGAATAAGAATAAAAGAATAGAAAGCCATTCACCACTGAAAAGCAGTGCTGGGGCTGCCAAAGGCCAGTGGCAGAGGTCACTGAAGTGAAATGACCCTGGTTTGCAGGTGGAGGCCGTGTGGAATGGGAGCAAGTGAAGCTTGTCACAGAGTCACCATTAAACAACTCACAGACGTCTCAAGGGGGCCTGCTGCACGTCTGCCACACTTCCTTCTCATATTGTTTGTTACTGCTCCTTCCCCATAAAATACCTTTTCTTTTTTTTTCTCTTTTTCTGCACAGCTAATTTTCAGCATTTTCCTCATAATGTAGTTTTTCATTTTCTTAGGACAACTTCTCATAATTCAACTTCTTCATACTTCAAAATTTTTCCTAGACTTGCAAGACTTGAGTTGCATTTAGTTCTGCTTTCTTTTCTTTGTGTTTCAAGTACTTCTGTGTTCTGTAAAGGACCTGAGTATCAGTTTCTCAATAGCTTCAGGTTTATGATCATCAGAAATTAATGGCCACATATGAAGATGCAAAGGTTGGACAAGTATTTCTTGGAATGGTTTATATTTAGGCTTTCATTTCTTAAAAAAAACAAACAGACAAACAACCACCTATTGACTGCCCCCCACCCAAAAAAAAATCTCAGTTTTGAAAACCTAGTATGCTCTGATGTCTGATTTTCAAAGCCTTTAGTTTTGCTGATGTTAAAACCTAAACAGAACACAGGGTTACTGGTTTGATCCAAATCTCTTAAAATAGAGCATAAATACATTGTATAGCATTCTCCTGTGAATGAGGTAGAACAGATCTTTCATGGATTGCAATCTTACTCCAAGATCTTGTTCCCATATCATGGCTAGTGGTCTGAATTGTGTCTGCTTCCTTGTGTTGAAGCATATGATTTATTTCCATTTCAACTTTGTGGAATAATAGAATTTCTCACTGGTGTTGCATGTGTATAAATCTTTCTAACCCAGAAGCAGTAATGGATAGAGTTAGTGTTCACATTCATCCATACTCATTTTTGCAAACAGCAGGACAGCTTCAGAGAGCATGTACTAACCTAGTACAGAGGAGGGGATTAAGGGATTTGCAGAATTGGTCGTGTATGGTTTAAAGGATCACTAGTATTTACAGCAATGTATTTTGACTGCAGAATACTCTTCTTCCAAATCTTCCTGCTGAGCCTCCCATAAAATTCAAACATAGGCGCAGTACAATGAATTGCAGTAAAAACATTTCATACTGTACAGTGGACATGGATCACCATTGGTGGACACTTGGTTGCAGTGGATAAAAGCTGATCTGTAAAGCCCAAGCAAATAAATCCAAACAGTTGCTCCTTCTGTCTAGTAGTTCCAAACTTGTTTTCAGTCTTCCCGGTGTATGCAGCTGCTAATGAATATTCTAAGAATTAAAAGCAAGAAGCTTACTGTGAAGACATAACTGAGAATCCTTTGAATCAGTTTATTGGAATCGTGACAGAAGTGAATGTAAAACATGTTGGTGTGAAATAAAGCTAAAGCAACACCCTATTGAAGTAAACATTGGTCAAATCAACCCCCTGTGGCAGCTGTTTTGTGACTGATACCAGAACTGACAGCCATGGAAATGGCTCTTGGAGCACCTAGGGTTTTGCTGACTTGCAGATTTTTGCTCTCTCTTCCAGGTGCCTTTCCTGTCTCTTCAAATACTCAGAAACTGGAAACTTCCCTAATTAGGATAACGATTTCTGCCCTTCTCCATTTGCAGTCTGATCCCTGCACTCAGCCCCGTCACGGCACATTATTTCTGCAGCAGGCAGGTGCTTCATTCCTTCATTCCAGGAGATCAGTGCTGGTGGCTGTGTGTGACACCTGGGACAGAGACTGAGATATCCAACCCTCAATAAATGTGCAATCTCACGTTGGATAGATGAGACACAAATTCTACAGGCAGGCTTGATCTTAACAGTTCCTACTGGTTTAGCATTCAGTGTTATAACTGTAATAACTTTTATTCAAATATTTGTTGGGTTTCTTAGAAGTTTTTCAGAAAAAGCTGAAAAAACTCCACCACATCAGGGCTGAATCATTCAGACCCCTGGGGTCCCAGCAGTGCCCAGGGGCAAAGCTTTGACTCTCCCTTACAGGCCTGTGCTCTCTGCATGCTGGCATGGTGGTGTTGGGGATTACTCTTTACCTGTAGCAATTCCAGGACTACAGAGGACACTTGACTCTTGGGTTTCACAGATAATTGCTGGTGGAAGTTGGGTTAAATTGCAAGCTGAGAAGAGAATTTGTACACTGAATGAAAAATGCTCTGCCTGTATCTTTCAAGCTTTACATTTCTTCTGCACCATCCCCTTCTTCCTGCCTCCCAGTGAATCCTTTTGGGCAGACTCTTCATACTGTTATTCCCTTCTTCCTCCTGAGGACTGTGCAAGCCAGCCCCACTGAGGATTTTTAATAACACTTCTACTCTTCCTGCCCTTTCAACTGTAGCCTACAGATAGTTTTCTGAGGTTTTTGTCCGGCTGTATATTTGCTCTTTTTCTGTCCTAACAGACTTGTTGACACTGTCCTATTGAAGAAGATGGGAAAAAAGATGTCTCTGACAGAAAGAATAAGCTGCTTTCAGATCTGTCTTCAACATCGTAAGAATAAGAGGGAATTTCATATGCAGTCAGCAACTTTTTTCATATTTGAGATGCATGGGTGGAGGCAGCAATTACTTTCCTCACATATCTTGTAAGACCCCTGAGTAATATTGCCTGAGTTTTAAAAAAGACAGTCTGGGACAGGTTCATGACTTGGGCTTCATGCAGAATCCTTACATTCTTGAGAAACATTGAATAGTTCTAAATGGATTCCAAACAATAAAAAATAGAATTTTTTCAATTCTGAGGGTACACCAAGGATACAGTTGTGTCTGTGTAAGATGTGCTTCTGTTCTGTTGCAGAATGTGCTGTGGCGTGCAGCTCTGTCCACAGCGTGCCCAGTGCTGCATTCCAAGGGGATGTGTTCACCCCCAGGGAGGGACACTCATGATCTGTTCTGTGCTGGGAGGTGGCAGTGACATGTATGACACATGATGGGACAGGGCCCCCTTGAAGGGATGGCATCACATTACAGCACAGCTATTTTGAAAGGATGTCTTACATGCTTCTTCAAACATGTTTCCAGCTCTTACATACAGACTTTAATTTACTAATTAATGCTTTTTTTACTTTAAAACATCTATTCTTACACAGAGCAAAAAGTTATTTTTTTCCATTAGTGCTTAGGAGTATTTTTGAATCTGAAGCTGTACATGGTCATGTCAAAATCAGCAGTGTGAAAAAAAAGAGCTCAGCATTGAAATTACAGGACAAAAAGTTATGACAAAGAGATATGTGCCAGGGAAGGTCTGGGAAAAATAACCTGTGGCATAATTTCATATAATTTAGTCTATTTTCTTTGTCCATGATTAACTGGTAAGCAGAAATAAGCTTGAATTTCACTGGGGGAAAAAAAGTGATTTATTTATTATTAACTATTCATTGCAGAAATCATGAAAATAGGTTGCCTGGAAAAGCTGTCTGTTGTGTTGGAAATATTTAAGAACACATTAGACACAGATGTGCCAGAATGACTTAAGTAGATTGAGACAGCTGGCAAGGGCATAGGCTACATAACCCCTGCTCTTTGTTACTGAAAACTATAAAGGCACTGAAGAAGTAAAATAAATAATATGTAATATTTTCAGTTTCACATACAGAAATACAGGCAAATATTAACACAGCAGGTGATTGGGTGTTTCTGTGCAGTTCCAAGATTTTTACTGAGCTGATTCCATTCCTCAGTAATACTGCAAGTTTACAGATTAATTTAGGGTGCTCAGTAATGAATCAGAATAGAGATAAATTGAAAAAATGGTAATGAAATGTAGGCCTTTTCAAAAATCAAAATCCACTTTTTACTCACTTAACTGCTCTAGTCCATTGAAAATCTCAGTTCCTGGCACTGTTCCATAACATTCTCATACAGTTGGTGTAAATTTAAATTCTCCATAAGCAAGTTAAGCTGTAATTTTCTTTGATGTACAGTTCAGATTCACAGACTGCCCTCAGTCAAACCCTCTCCTCACCACCTTCTCTCTGACACCTCATAATGCCTTAAAACCTGAAGATGCTTCCCAGCAGTTCTGAGAGACTTAAGTTTATTAAAAGCACATGTTCGTAGCTCTACATGGGAACACAGTTTTCATTTGGGGGTAGAAAGGAAAGAAAATAAATGTGGATGTGACTTATTAGCCTCAAGATAGCAATCCATTTTCTTACCTTGCTGTTTCCCTAGCAACTGTTTGTGGTTGTCCCCAAAATGTGTGCTTTAAATAACTCTAAGAATGTTTTTTCAGTCTGAAAGACTAAGTGCTGCTGGTGCCAACCTAAGAAAAGTAGATTATCTATTGCATATTATTTGAAATACAAATATTGCCAGTTATTGATGTGCATGCCTCAAAGCAATTAATACAAGGGGTCTCTGGTATGGGTTTCTTGAAAGCAAGCTGCTACCAACTGGAAGTGATCTGGTGGTTAATTTTTCCCCTCTCAGAACTGGAACATTTTCCACACCAAGCAAAGTGGTAAAGAAACTGATGTACAGACTGTATGGTGTTTGGAGACTGCTAATTGCATTTCCACTGGCTGCAGCAACCTCGGGTTGCTATTTTGATGTTCTGCTGAGATTATCATCAGCGTTTCAGGTCTTTGAATGCAAATCATTTGATTATACAGCCTAAGTTTGGCAAAGGCCTTTATGACATTAATGAAAGTGTTGTTTTCTCATGAAAATATATATCAGGACCATTGTGCTCATGAGAACTTGAGGGACCTTTGTTACCTGGAAAGGAACTTTCCTTTCCTGTTCTGAAACTCCCTTTTGCAGCATCTCCTGGAAGGAGCTTGAGAGGCATTGTCACCTGCTTCAATGTGGTTCTGGGGCAGTTTTGGCCTGTAACTTCACATTGACTGCAGGACACCATTTTCTTTGTGCAAAGGCTGCTGTAATGACTGCCAGATGACCCTGCAATGATGCAGTGGTGTTCATTACATGAGCATGAAGCTAGCTGGTGGTCACAACAGAGGTGGAATATTTTCATGGAAAGAAATGTGATCTATTCAAAGAACTTTTTCCCCCGTGTCTGCCCTCCCCCCCATATTTTCATTACAGGTGAATGAAAGGCAGCTTCTACTTCAATACAAATTAAATTAGTTATTATCATGTTGATTTCAATTGGGCTAGTAGCAAGAAGCAATTATAATAAGTAGGAACTTAAAAGGTTTACTACTGGCCATTTTCATTCACAAATGGCCTGCTTAAGAATGTCTTACATGGGAAAAGCTCCTGTTAAGACTTCAGAGGAAAGTGTGCCTGAGCAGCAGCAGTTCAGCATGTAGGCAGAAAGGATGAAACTGCAAACACACCTGTATTCTGGAGGTCTGTTACATGGCACACCAGTGCAATGTCTATTAAAAACACCATCATTAAACTGATGGAAGAAATTACAGGAAGTGATTTGAGGTGGTATAAGTAATAGTAACAGGAAGGAATTAATTAAAATAAAATATAGTAGACTCTTGAGCCTGGAGAGTAACTCACAGCCAATTACTGAGACACAGCAAACTGAGTTTTCAGCCTGGTGGTTAGTACACTTACTTCATGGTCATAGTGAGCATTTATGTTTCTTTATTCCAAGTCCAGAACATAAGAGGAAAGAACATGGGCTAAAGGTTGTTGTCAAGTGAATATCAGAACTTTGGTACATCCCATTTCAACCTGTATTCACCTCACTCTTTCTTGGAGACCTGTGTCTCACACCCTCTGCTGCCAGCTTTGCCTAGTTGTTCAATCCAGCTGCTATTTCTGCTGCCAGGAGCCTGGATCAAACCAAAAGAGTTGGTTTCAAGAATAGTAATGAGTGTCTGGTTTCTGGCTGCAGAGGAGAAGGTGTGAATTGCCAGTCTGGCCACAAGGAAGACACGGTGCATTTTCACAGCAGGTGAGGATGAGGGGAGAGTTCTACAATAGCATCTCAGCAGATGTAAACACATAGGTAGTGTTGGCAAAGGTAAGAGATGTTAGTTTATTCCATCTAAGGATCAAACCCTAGCTCTGGAGCTTTTCCTGATGTCAGTGTGTGTTTCATTTTAAGGGCTTCATTTCTGGTTTAGATGTCTAGGAGAGATTCATAACCTATAAAGCAATAGTAAAGGATGAGTAAGAAATGTCTAATAATAATAATTCATAGGTATCAAGGGGTTTCTAAGTTGTGTTTGTACAAGTTGTACTTGTGCAAGTGCTTCAATCTGTTGTAGGTTCTGTTTCTGCCTCCTCCCATTGTCAACCAGAAGACCATATGAGCATGCAGTCAGAACTAGATAAAAAACCTGCCTTTCCTATCTCTGATCTCTGTGCTGTTCCAGGTTTTGGTACTGAAGGACATGCAAGCTGCTTGGCACAGCAGCAAAACCGACTCCCTGCATTTGGGGAATTTGCAGAACTGCTTTGTTTTAAAGGTTTTCTTTTCAGTGTGTTGAAAATTGAAATCACAAGAAGTCTGCGTAAGTTATAAATTGTAATGCAGCCTGTTTAGATGTGTCTTGTGATTCATCTCATGTAATCAGAGGTGATGAGTCACTGAGCACTTTTAAAATATTCATTCTCACATCCTTTAGGAAGTATCCCAGGAATTCACAAAGCTGTCATTGTTCAGTTCTACTGTACTGTTTGCACACAGGCAGTTTTTGGCACTTCAGCACATTATTAATGTGTGACTTGGTTGTTTACTTAGTACTACAAAATTATTTTTCCTGATCTAGAGGATGCCTGGAAATGATATCCACTTCCTTCTCCCTGTAATCCAAATGAACATCTAAACTTTGTGAGCAGCAGAGGTTGTTTCTCTAATGAGAGAAAGAGAGCAGTATTTGGCACATGCTAAAGCATTCCAAAGTGATCATCAGCAGTTGTCTATATCATAATTTTTTAATAATATCTAACAGTTTATGTGATACAAAATTTGAAGACAGATCACAGTGGCTCTGTAGCATAGAAATTTAAATTTCTGTAGCAAGAAATTACAACTGAAATAAGATTTACTTGTGGTTTGGATTGATTTTTCTCACAGGTATAAAATTGTATTATTCTGTTTATGTGGTTGAATTTGTCCTAAAGAGCACTACAAATGTGTGTTCAGAGTTGAAAATACATAAGATCATTTAGTCTGTCTTCCAAAGTAACTTTCACTTGCACTTGTTTTACCTTTTGTCTTTAAGGAATTTTTTCTATGGTTTTGTCCTGTGGTTAGCATGGAAATCCCATGATGTGTGGGGTACATAGCATTTTTTCATGGAATAAGAAAGCCTCTGAAAAAGTCTGGAGTACTGTGGTGTCCACTTTTGAGGCTCCTAGTCCTTGGAGTGTAAAGCCCAGGATCTGCGGTGCACATCTCAATTCCCTGGGCAAGAGTACAACCTCCAAAGACTCAGGACCTGCACAAAAGCTGCACAGGGCAAGCAGGCTCAGAATGGAGCTGATGGGGCATCACAAAATGTCAGGAGCTGAGGTTCAGAGAGTGCTTGAGACTCGGGAGTGGATTTAACCCTCCTTGTGAAGTGCAGTAGCTCAGGCCATGAGGAGAAATGTGGCTGAGAATCTTCTAGCACAGAGATGTGTAAGCAAAATTCCCTTCCTCACACTTTTTAAAGAATAGAACAATGCAGATGATGTGGCATTAGTTAGCATGGAACTCCCTTTTATATAGCTTTGTAAGTCATAGCAGGGCTGAAAACTGACAGCTGTATTTCCTTTCTCTGTGGGAAATTACATCAAGGTACCTGCTGGGGGAAGCCTGAACTATTAAGCTGAAAACTGGTTTGGAATAGGAAAAAATCCCTACATACTTTGAGTAAGCCAAAGAAAACATCTGTTTATTTAAGTTGTGTTTGGCTGGGGTAAAAACCTGAGATGGTGCAGGATTCCTCTCAGCTTGCAGGAAAATAAAAACAGTGAAGGGGTCACAAGACCCCCGTGCCTTGCTACAGGGTCTGCTAATGCAAAAACCCTCAGACCTCTTATCAGCCATCCATAAAATCAGTGGGAACTGCTCAGTGCTCAGGGTGTTGAGGCTCCTGAGCTTGGGTGAGAGCAGAACTGTCCAGGGAGCTTTTAATGCAAATGCATCCTTTAAAGGGAGTGGCCACATTTGAATTTGGGCATCCTGAAGGCATGAGGCTGCTTCTTTGGATTTGAGAAAAGGGGGAAGAAACAGTTAATTTCTGCTTTTGATCAGAGAAACCCTTAAATCCTTTCAAAATCCTTGTAGGGATCTGGCCCATTCTCCTTTAGTTTTATTATGTGCTTGATGGCCCTGAAATACAGGAAGGAAATTGGTGATAATATAATCAAGAATCCGTATGTAGCATTACTGTCTTCCTTATGACTCCAGTTGTTCCTGTAATTACCTGTGCTCCATGTTGAGCATAGCAGGAGTGAGATGGATGAGCTGCTGGCAGAGCAGTTCAGGCACAGGGACAATGCAATCAGTGCCTCCTGAGCCACCATGGAGAGTGAAACAAGTGTGTGGGGCATCCATACACCATCACCACAGACACTTACAGGTGCACTTCCTGCAGCCCATCATGGAAACGTGCAGGAGTGGGGCATCAGTATCCCCAACTGCAAAGGGGGTGACAGTGCTGCCAGTAGGTCACAGGAGGAGCTGTGTCCTGTTGCAAGTCAGCAGATACTGGGCCACAAAGTTTCAGTGAGGCCAGAATCTCAACTCTCAGGATTGGTAGATCTAGGTTGGCGGGGTAGTTTAGCTCTTGTATTCTTTGACTGTCTTACTCATTCAGTTACTCAGGGATTTTCTTTTTTTTCCCAGCTGAAAAAATTAAATTTTAGTCATCTTTTGCAGTCTTTTTCTTTAGCTGTTCTACAAATATTTGTACTCAAAAATTATCAGCAACTAAGAATTCCACATTCCTTTGTGATTATATCATCTCTGTTTGGTCATACATTATCACAGTTTACCATTTCAGTGTAATTAGATGCTCTACACAGTGAGATAGATGGTGGAATTTTTCCTGCTTGGTTCTTCCAAGGTGCAGAAGGAGCCCTTGTTATGAGCTCTGTAGCTTAACTGGTCATGTGTTCAGTAGGTTATCTATAGCAATATGTAATAGCCAATAGCTCTGTCAGGAGCCTGAGGGTGTGGCAAATACAGAAAAGGTGAGAGGCACATAAAGAGATGATAAGGTGTTTAAATCCTAAATCCTTTGAGACTTTTTTAGGTTAAATTTTCAGACAGGATAGGTTACAATTTCAAACAGAGAAGAGTTATGTTAGAAGAAGCCTACAGCTACCACAGGCAACATTGGATTAGCTGATCTGTTTTATACCAACACTTAAAGAGCATAAATAGGTACAGGTATTTCTGAATTCTTTACAGTCGTATTCTGGGTGTTGCTATCTCCACATATTTTGAATCTAGAAGGTCAGTTAATGTATTTAACCCATGCAGTGGTCTTAAAAGAATGATATAATGGCCTATTAATGTTAGAGTACCTTCTAGTTACATTTCTGCACTGTGTGTATAGCCAGGGCTCTGTTAGGTACAGTGAGAAGCACAAGCTAGCAGCTGAAACTTGTGTTATTCCCTTCATGTATTAAAAACCTTAACATGGATTATGGTTTCTCTGCTGGCCTTGGCATCCAGGCTTTGCAGCTCTCAAGGGAATGGGAAAACCTGGCTCCTTGCAGTGTTTCACAGTATCTTGTGTGACTGCCCCATGACCGCCCCAGTCCCACCCGTGCGCCCTCTGTTGCAATATTTAAAATGATTTGGACTCAGATTCTGCTCAATGTATATGTTGCTATCTGCAAAATGTTGGTTGTGGTTGCTTTAATTTTCTGAAAAAGAAGAAGATCTAAGTAAGTTCTGTAATGAATACAAAACAGTTTAGGAGCATCATGTTTTCAGCTGAAAATTTTCATGTGTCAGAAGTTCATAGGTAGTGCCTTTTTTGTTCTGTTTTGTTTTGAAGGCTGTTCGTTGTAGGATGACATTTCCTTTGTCTCAAAACAGAAATCTGTTGTTTACTGTATATTGTAGTTCTTGCTTTTCAGAGGGTCAGTTTGTCAATGATATGCTGCAGTTTTGCACTCTGTTCAGCTTTAATACTCCTGCCATCCACTGCCATTTCCAACAAAGCTTAGTAGGAATGCACGAGGTTTTACAGGATCTGTGTGCCTCCTGCTGATCCTTACCCTCAGGCTGGCTGATTGTGAGTACTCTGCCCTCAGGACCACTTTGCCATGTGCCCTACAAGGCGTGCAGCAGAGAAGGAAGGCCCTCCTTTGGGCCTGCTGGATAAATAAGAAATAAGAGGCAGACCTGGCTCCAGATGTCTCATACATCAGCTGTCTGCTCCAGGACGGTGACACGTGGATTAAAATGGCAGTGTTGGGTGGTACTGTGTAAGCTGGCCCACATCACACCTTCTGCAGGGAGCCCTGAGCTGCTGTCCAAGCAGTTCTGGTAGCACAGGGATGGTCTGCAAAGTGCCAGGTCCTGTCAGCGTTCCTACATCTGCACTGCTGGAAATCGCAAAGAAACCAAAGACTTTGTGACTGTTAAATGCTGCTTCCAAAGGGCTCTTGAAATCATGAGTCTCTTAAAAGGTCCTGAGATGTGAGAGTCCTTGATTGTCTTACGAGTGCTGCTAACTCTTCCCCACCTGTTGAAAATGTAAAAACTCCCAGCTGCCACAGGCAGTCTAGAAAAAGCTGTCAGAAACACATGCTGGCTGAGAGCTGGTGTGTAATCTGGATTTGAGTTGTTCAAGTGTTCTTGTAAACATCAGTAACCTATTCTCAGTGATCAGTCTTGGCTGGGTGAGTACTACAGAGTTCTGACACTGTCAGCATTGTTAGGCATGGTCTTTACATTGTTAGATGTTCCTCTTTCTTGGAAAACTAATTTGTTACTTCTTCAAAACAAAATCTTCCTAATTGTCAAGGCTGCAGATGCCTTATCCCTGGGAGCAAAACTAACAACAAACCTATGTAGACATCATAAAGTTATGACACTTTTATTAAAGACCAGGGAAAAAAAAATGCAGCTCACTTCACTTTTTTCATATACCTGGCTTGGAGTGCAGTTTGTACTGACTGTGCTTTTGGAAAGGGTAGACATGCAGGACTCATCCTCCTCTTATAAAGAAGTGGTATCAGTTCTAGGACTTTGTCTGGGGGAGGTGGTATCTGACTCATGGAACTGTGTGAGGCTCAAAGATGGGCTTTGTGTTTATAGTCTGCTCAGCATTTTGTCACTGGCTGTATGGATGTATCAAGGGCTTATTAGGTGTCTCAGTGTGATGTCATACACACCATCTTCCTAATATATGTTTGGATTTGATGGATTATTTCTGTGGTGGACAAGAAGTATGCATAATCACCACATCATTTCTATATAAATGATAAATCACAAGATAAATGGCTTCAACAGTTTAAAGAAAAATACATCATTTATAAAGGAAGTTCTTCTACAGAAGATTATGGGGAGGCATAATACAAAATAAAAACTCTCCTCATTTCTGAGTGTGATGTTTTTAAACAGCCCCTTCTATGATGACTAGATTTTCATATTGATTCAGGACCCGGTAGTACCTGTGATGGTAGCTCACCTGCACTTACTTTTATTTCCCCTCCACATCAGCAGGAGTGAGGGGAGGCATTTTTGAGGAAAGTGCTGGGGACCAAAGGATCTTAAAGAGCTCACAGATGCTACCTTTGCCATCATAGACATTTTCTTTAGTGCTCAGAATTAGCTGAATGTAAGCTGGCTATTCAGCCTCTGGAGAACCCTAGTGCCTCCAGGAGTAATCAGCTTGGGCACAGCAGTATGACCCAAGTGTGAAATTCTGAGCACGGCCATGGAAATATCACCAGCTTTACCCCTCAGCTTTGGTTCTATGTGCATGATTGTGAGAAAGAGAAAAACCAGAGTAAATGAAAGCAATCTGATAACCACACCAGCAAAATTTCCCTTTATTTAACACGCTATTCTTCCACTGTATTTATCAATTCTGTTTTACTCTTCACCTCTTATTAAACCTAAAGAGAAAGATCAGAGATAAAAAAACAAAAGGAGGGAAGGATCAAGTAAGTTTTATCTCACTGAAAGGAATGGCAGAGGTGCCATTGACTTCAATGGCCACATTTCCTTTTGTGCTTTCCTTTGATTCAGAAGTGTGCTTTTGAAGCAGAACATCAGCACTTACTGTGCTTTGGCTCACATCCTGAAGTGTTTGTAGAGACCAACTTGAGTTCCTGTTGAATTAGACTGAGCTTGATGCACTCCAGAAGTACAACTCACACACTTGAAGGAACAGTCAGACCATGGGAGGAGAGAAGGGCTAATCTAAGTAAAGGTGCACTCAAATGGATGTAACATGGACATTAAATCCTGGGTGCTGCTGTTTAATTTTGTAAGTCTGCTACTGCCAGGCCACAGGATTTGCAAATACAGACATGAGCAGTGAATCCAGGATTGGTGTGTGGTCCTTGTTTTAAAAAGCACTTTACTTCTTGGGGAGGTAATAGCTTCCTTTATATGTGTTGACTGATGCAATGGCTTACAGAAATCAGGAATGCTTCAATTGAGATCCAATATGAAATCAAAATTATGAGAAGAAAAGAGATATTTGAAATAAATTTGAAACTGTGATTCATCCCGAGTTTAAAAATTAGTTTTCTTGTATGGAATTGTTGTTACAAAGGTGCTGTCAAAATGCTTAACTGGTCTAAAACATACATGTCTTGAAGAAGATGACATTTTTAGGATGCAGATCTGCAGAACCAACTTATAACCATGAATTGAATACTGTGTTTAGAGTGAAATTGCTGGGCCATATTTGCATTCCTTCTCATACCGTAATAATACCTTATGAAGCTCCAATGTTTAGTTTCTGATGGGTTTTTAAAAGGAAAAATTGAAAGGAAAATTGGAAAACCCTTTTGTGGGAGGGAACAAGAACATATATCTGGTATGTGAGTTTGTGCATTATTTTAACTTTGTGTGGTCTTACAGCGAATCTTTTTAATTGTGATGACTTTAAAATATATTATTAGTGATCTGAATTAATTGGACCAAATGTAAAAATCAAGGGCATAAAAGACATGTCACATAGCATGTGTTTGCTCATTAGATATGACAGTAACTCGGCAGGGGAAATTAATATTGATATGTATATTGAAACAGAAATACACTGGAGGGGAAGAGAGGCTGAGCACTGTTCCTTGCCATCATTAACAGTGGCAAATTAATTAATATTGACTATAACTTCTCATATGCTAAGCGTTTTCTGTCAGTTCCTACCATTTCATTTCCCTGAGACAAATGGTGATTCCAGTAACACTGCTGCATTTCAGACAAGGACTGCTCCATAACTGGGTCAATTTTCCTAGCTTCCATTATGTTAAAATATTTTTGTGAAAACTTGGAGACTGTGTTACAGCCTACACAGGTTTTCTGTTTTTATGTAAAAGCAGAAGCTGTCAGTGTACATGCATTTCTCCATTTAGTTATCTGGCCTTTTTTTGTAGGGTAATCAAATCTGTGTTACTATTGCTGCTTTGTTCTCTCTGGTAGCAAGCCAGCAGAGCTTGTGTATTTGGGGTAGGGCAGTGGGCTTTTGGGCCATACACATTTTTGTTGCTTAACTTTTAACTGTTTAACTAGAGCTGTATCAAGACATATATCTAAGTTGTATTTCAGAAGCATTTGCAAATGTTTTGGCTAGTAGACATTGGTCTTACGCCATTGCAGTTTGGTCAAGCTCTAGTATATTTTATTTAATGGAAAAAATGTTCAATAGTTAAATAGTTAACAACATGAAACACTTTGTAAATCAGTAATGTGCTACTAATCTTGCCTGATTATTGCCTATAAGAAGTGCCTCATCTCTATTGGGATTCTCCAGTAGGACAGTAAATGGGACACAATGTGCTGATATGGTTTCCTGGTTCTCCTCAGTTTCCTTGCTTTGTCTTTCTGAAATATGCATCAGATATAAGGAACTCTCACTACAAAAGTTCCCACAGTAACATTTCTGAGGAACTGGGAACACACTGCATGCCAGCAGCAGACTCCTGGTTTAGATGCAGCTGTGGTGACAAGTGCCTTTGGTGGCTCAGTCTCTGGCAGCTGGGGATTTCTGCTCCCCTGCCAGCTCTCCCAGAACAGCCCTTCCATGTGTGGTATCTCTGGCAGAAGGGCCTGTTGCCTTGGCTAAACTGCAGTCGCTGCTAGGAATTAAAACTTGAGCACTGCAGGATGTCTGCAGGATCTGAAGTGCCTTGAAGCAAGAATGACTTTCTTGGTATGTGTGTGTTCATTTTTATAACATCCCTGAGCACCACAGGAGACCTGGTTCCAGTGGTCTGCAAAATACTATTCTAGTAGTGAATTCTGACCTTTCTCCCATGTCAGATGGTGGCCCTGTGACTCAAAGGAGCAGGGCAGGTAATCAGACTCAATAACAAAACCATGTGTTGTGGCTACACTTCAACAGGTTTCTTATTTGTCATAACTTATGCCAGGGAAATGATAATGGAGTATTTCCTTTGGGAACAAAGGTGTGTAGAATGTTGAGCTGGCTCAAAATCCATTTCACAGAAATAGCAGGAGTTCCAAAAAGGAAGCTCTAATAGAGAAAAATGTGTGCCTATGAACATGCAAGTGAATAAGAGCAGTCAGGTTACCTTCAAAAATCTGCTACCTGTGGAGTGTCTGAGCTTTGGGAGAGCTGCAAGGATTTCTGTTTCTCATTCTGTTGATTGCAGTGTAAAGACCTACATACCACTGACAAAAGTTATTTCAAAGCAGGTAATATGCCCTCTGCTTAGGTACTAGTGACTACTCCTTTTCTAGTGTTTAAACCTCTCCAAATAAGCCTGGAATTAACAGAATAGTAGAAAAATTTTTGAGACAACTTGAATTTGGAAGTAAGTACTAGTATTCAGGTACCGAAGTCAAGAAAACATTTTCATTAATGGTGAAAACATGATGCAATTTCCACCTTTGTTAATGAATGAATGAAAAAAGCCTCCCATGCAGAGGATGAGGTATAAATCATTTTGGATAATGATCCTCAAATGAACACAGGAGTCTGGAACAGTTTATGGAGATGGTAAAAATTAAGGAGGCATTATATGTGATGCCTATCAATCCATCAGAATCTAGTTGTGATATAACTGTGCACATTTGACAAATGCCTTTCCAACTGGGTTGAGTGGATCAAGAAAACACAGTGATTAGGAGCCTCACAGCAGAATATATGTCTGTGGTCTATGAACATGATACCAGTTATCCAATTTATGCTGGAAATTTAATTGTAAAATGGTGGATTTCCAGAAAACAATGTATATGCAAATTTCATCAACAAGAGAGAGAAATTTGGTTTGCTTGCTGTGCTCAAATCTTCAGATGTTAGAAGCTGGTAAATGCAAACTGAGCTTTGTTTTTCATTCCAATGCCTGCTTATTATTTAATAGAATTCTCTTTATAGGCATGCTGTATATTTTATTACTGAAGTGTGGGAGCATATACTACGTTTTGCAGTTCAAGTATCGTAGACACTTAATTTTAGAATAAGCCCATAAACCCAGATATGGTCATAGTGGGTTTGTTGTAGAGCACCTTAACCACTTTCCTTAGGCCTGAAAAACAGCTTATGATTTGAGAAGCTAGCCTGTGGTAACCAGGGTTATTCATGTCAAAGGAAATGAGAGCAAATGGAGAAAGAAACCTGCCCAGGTGCTGCAGAGCAGTCACCTGAGGTGTGCTCATAGGGCGGCACAGCACAAAGGCAAACTACCCTAACTGTGACACAGCTGATGAGCAGGATCTGTTCAGTAGCCAAAGTGTAACGTTGAGCAAAAAAAGAATCAGCTGTCCAGGTAAGCAGTGTGTTCTTCAGAACAGCATAGCAGTGAGATAGCAGCCAGGGGCAGGGGGACATCACAGCAATCATGGGCACTGTTAGGAATATTGATAGTATTGATTGTAATGGGGTTATGGAATTTCCTATTTCAGAGGAACCTTATGGTAAATCTTGTGGACCTCATCCAATCATTATGTGCAAAAAATCTCTCAGACAAATATCAAAGTCTAGGTAAGTCTACTTCCACTTCTGAGAGTGGAGGACCTTACACATAGACACTAGTCTGTTCCCTTGCACCCTGGTGCTCTAGTTCTGCATCCTTGAGGAATGCAGATTTCAAATGGACAAAAACATGGTTGGATCTGTCTGTCAGATTTTGGTTTATTTTGCATAATTTTAGCAGTTTTAGTAAAATAAAAAAGAAAGAGGGTATTATGCCAGAATAAATGTGTGAGCATTAAGACCAGCTATTCTGCTCTAATTTGAAAAATCCTTTTAAGAAAAGAAAGGTAAGTAGTGAACTGAGTTTACAGGGTATATCCTTCTAGGAAGCAATACTGTCACAGTTCCAAGACTGCTTGGCACAGGTGACCCTCCAACTGGGAATTATTTATGTCATGTGTAAGTAGTCTTGACTGTGTGCAAAGTGATACTGCCTGCACAGTGCAGTGCTGAAGGAAGCACTACTTTAGGTGTGCTATATTCCCCCCAAATTTTTTGCTTCCTGGTTACTGCCTGGAGCCCCTTGAAGCTAAATGTAGGTCAGAGCAACTGAAGGTTGTTTCAAGTTCTCAGGTGCCCCAAAGAGGCTTTCAGGCTGCACTGTAATATATGGATCTGTGATTGCTTTCAACTCTCTCAGTCAAGCACAGCTCTCAAAAAATAAAGCACCTACAACATAATAACTTGTAATGACATTCTGCCAGGGGATTTACCTCAGCTCGCAGTTACTCAGCTTGAGAAATGAATACTGGCTGTCTATGTTTACATGACATGCTTTGTAAAAGAAAATCTTTGAAGAGGAATTATCAAGGCATAAGTAGACTGCTACTGTGCTGAAAACAGTTCTGGATTCTGCTCTGTACCAGTGGAGGGCCATCATGAAGTGTAAACTGGAGTGTTTTTTCTCTGAGGGTGTATGGCAAACCAAAGCTGTGCTTTCAAAAATGTGCCAAAAGCACCCTGTAAAGACGGGGTTTTGAAAATTCTTGACCTCAGCTGTGCTGATGCTCTTTAGCTAAATGCTAATGCTGTTCAAGGCAATGGGAATAGTAGCAGCCCAACAGTGGACTCTTCTGAAGGGTTCCTCACCTCCATGTCCATAGCTCCCAGCCCTGTGCTGTGGGCGAGGCCCTCAGAGGAGTGTTTGTCAGCTGGGAGTTCTGACCCAGCCACAGCTCTCTCCAGGACTGTAACCACACAAACCTGGAGCTCACACAGCTCTGCCAGACATGCTTTCCCCTCTGCCATGCTGCACAAAATCAGAACTGCAGAAGCAGCTTAGATACCTAATTAAGAGTTACCTCTTCATGCCTTCATCTTCAGAGTAAGAGTCACTGTTTTGCTTTTCCCTTTGGCCCAGGTGTCATTTTAAAACTGCTTTTAAAGTTTCCCTGTGTGTTCTATGGAAACTCCCTCCTCTAAGGATTGGTTTCTTGTCTTTATCTGTCAGTTTAAATAGATTAGACTTTTAAATTTGCAATTGCCACTGATTTTTAATATATAAGATGCTGTGTGTTGTGAGGGAGAAAACTGCAGCTTTTCATTTACAGAATCACAGAATCCCAGAATATGCTGAGTTGGAAGGGACCCACAAGGATCATTGAGTCCAGCTCCTATTACTTAGTATTTGTTTAATTTTCTGGTAATCACTACAGATAATTCTGATGGATCATAGCATATTTATTTTTTACACTATTACCTATGTTTGAGTTAGAAATACATTTTTTTGCCTTTTGCATTGTTATTTTGGAGTTCTCAAGTGGATTCTCTTGACTGGATTCTTGAATAAAGACCATAGTCTCTTAATGAAAATAGACTTGAATTGTGTTCTAAAATGTTACCATCACTTCCTAGGCAGTAGGTAAAATAATGATGTGAAATTAAATTTTCTGGCAGTGCCTTATTGCAAAACTGACACAAATGTGAGCAAATGTGAAAAGAGGATCTGCTATGATCACAGGATGTGTGAACTCTGCAAAGGGCAGACTCTGGGAGCTAGCTGAGAAATTTAAACACCCTCTGTGAGTGAGTCACTTAGAGTGTGTTTAAAATAATTCCATGAAAAGGCGTAAAACTCTAAAATAAAGCCAACCCACCACAACAATAAACAAACAAACCTCCACAAAAACAACAGCAAAAACAAGCAGCCGAACAAACCCCAGAAACTCAGTGAGGGTTTTTCATTATCCACTGTCAGATCTTTCTACAGGAAAGATCTGGAAGTTTTCACATAGGTAGTGTCATGATAATCTCATTAAAGGTACTCTGAACTGTGCCTTTCAAAGGGAACCTCAGATTTGTGTCATTTTACCTGCTTATGGAGTGCCATGGTGCACTTAGACATTGAGCTCCTGGGAAGCATCACTCAAATTGTAGCTACTCAAGACTTGTGCACTCCAGAAAACACCCTAAGCGTACCCAGCAAGGCTTGCAGGTTCTGTTTCTGCAGTAAATCTGGGAAGAATGCTGTATAATGTTACATAATAGTTGGGAAGCAAGCATTCTTCTTGTGGGGAAAAAAAATCAAGAGTTACTCTGGTCATAGAAATAAAAGGTGTCTAAGGAAAAAAGAAAGCAAGCAAAACAAGACTGTAGTTTTCAAACTGTGTGATAGTTTGGGAATGTTAATCTGACTTTGATGAGGTCTTTTGAATTCTTCACTGGAAAAAGGGAAAATTGTCCTGAGGATGGGGTACTGCCAAGAAAGGTCTTGGGAAGCCCACAGTCATGTAGAGTGTGAAACTAGAGGTATATTAGGATAAAACAAAAAAGTTGTAGACCATTAAAAAATTATTTATTCGGTAATGACGCATTGGAGAAAGTGAATTTTATGCCGAAAGTGGAAAAGACATTATTGTTCCTCTATTTTATGTTATGATATTATCCTGAAAATTTACAGTGCTTGTTTGGTATCACTGACCTCATTTGGGGGGTTGGCAAGGCAAAATCCCAGTTTTAAGAATTTTACCTCTAAACAGGGTTTTGAGATATTGCAACACTGAGGAACAGAGATGCCAAGGTCCCCTTTAATGCTGAGAGGGAAGACAGGTATGAAGAGCACTTCAGATACCATTACAGATGACTTAGGAGGAAATAGCTGTGTCTGATTACTTAGGATTGGAAAGAAATTATGTTAATTTGAAAATACTATTAATGATAATTAAATTACATTCAAGTTTCTGAAATTAAAGATAACGGAGCTGGAGAAATTAAAGTGACTGTAGAAGGAACTTTAGGAGGGCTAAATAATTACAGCTTTCAAATGCATGAAAAAGGAAGGGGACAGCTCTTTTTTTACTTATTTGCAAAACGATACTTGCAAATTGAGACTGGAGTGGATACCTCCTTTGCTATTACCTACATCTAATAATTCTTATTAGAATTAGGTTGGTTTTCAATGAGTGTGACACCTTCAAATCTTCATAGCTGCCTCTTTAAATGTAACCGAGAGGTCAGAATATGGCCCAGATAACTGCAGTGGTATTTACTGTTCATGTCTGCTCATTTACCACGAACAGTCTCCTCCAAATCTGTTTGGTATGCCCCTGTACATTTCCTGATTTCTGAGGGGCCATGGCATTTTCAAAAAGTTGTTATTTCACTTCACGTTCTAATTTATAAAACTTAATCAAGTTACTTTTTTGAAATGCAAGATGATTGTGGTGCCAGTGCTAAATGAGATAGCTGTTGTTGAAGTAACAAATCTCCTTAGGGATTGGAGTCACGGGTGCTGTCCATTCCCAAGTCCCTCACCTGCAGCTGCAAAGGGATAATGCACAGCAAGTGCCACTGAATATGAGAGGTGTCGTAGGGACTGCTCAGATTTACAGCTTGAAGTTGCCACAGACCCTAAGGCTTATTTCAGAAGAGTGTGGAATGACTGAACTGCTGATGCAGTTGTTTCAGTTTTAGATTATTACAGTAGTGATTCAAATTATTTGTATTAAAAATGTGTATTGAAATAACTAGTGGATTTTATTATTTACAAGAGTGATTAAAACCTACTTACATTGCACTCCATATGGATTGAATTTCAGTACACTCAGGTTTACTGGAAAAAAAAGTTAAGTGCTCGGTTGAAGGTTTATGTGCTGTGAAGCATGAAATCCCCTGGTAGAAGCAGTGCTTTGGAAATCAGATCTGTGTTCCTTAAGCTAGAGCTGGTTTCAGCTTTGTTTTGCCCCTCTTTGCTGGTGAGCTCCCAGCTGTCCCACACACCTCTGGGCACTGGAAGTCCCTTCAGCACTGCTCTGCACTTGGTGCTCTCTGGGACACTTGGAGTGGAATCTGAGCCTGGTGTGAGCGATGCAGAACCACATTAAAGGCTTGAGAAGGAAGAGCTTTAGCTACAGAATTATTTTTTCTAAGTAGTTGGCATGGTGACCTAACTATATTATTATTTATAAGTGACCCCTTTAATCCCTTTTTTCTTAAAAAATCTCTTTCTTTCATCTTGTTGGACATGACTCTGAAATTCATGTGCAAAAATATAACTGTGTCTAATTCTCTGCTGATTTCTTGGAATTAATGCCATTCTTTTCTTGCATTTTTTTGCAAAGAATTAGGCTTCAGGCAACGAACTGCAATGAGGGAATGAGCAATTATGCCACACTTAATGAACTCGCAAGTTTCATGTCAGTGAGTGGCAGCTCATTTTCAAAGTGCAGTTTCGTGTTAATGTTGAGAAGAGGGAGAAAGTGTGGAAGTGTGTTTTTTTTCTTTTCTTTTACTTTCTCAGAGTCACTCATTTCTTTTGTCATTTTAATGCCATTGTGATACTAAATAGCTAATTAGCCTGATGATTTATTTTCATGTGAAATGCCATATAAACAGCCAAGCTAAAGGGGATGTAGTGTAGAAATTATTGACAAAGCATTTACAAGAAGTATCAACCAGAATGCATATGAAAATCTGGGAATGTCATAAATTGCTTATCTTTATTTAGGAATTGCAGATTGCTAATGGAGCATAAGAACATGATTCCAATTTGTGGGTGATAACTTTAAGAGTTTTGAGTCTCCATGTTGTTAATAGTTCCATCCCCCTGAGCTGCTCATGAGAAGAAACCTCAACATGTACTATTTTGAGTGGCTGGAGAAATAAAATAATTTTTCCTCTATGAATTAGCCTACTATTTATTAAAATAAAAAATTTCCTATTGTGTAATTCCTCTGAAATGTCAGTGTTTTTGCAGGTTTCTTCTGCAAGGACAAAACCAGACCTTCTCATTACATGCCCTGTGCCTTGAGCACGTGCAGAAGATTCTCGATTCAGAATGTTTGTAGGTATTACAACTATTTGTGGTGTCAAATCCTGTAGTTTCCTGTCACAGTCAGAGGCATGACATTTGTCCAGGGGCTTCAGTCATTAGATAAAAAATTGTAATAAAATGATTGATTATTTCTATAATGTACTTAAGCAAACAGGAATTAGGGATTGGACCACTACTGACACCAGTAGTTTTAAATCCATCCGCAGTTCTTAGACAGCTACAGTAAGGGTGTCTCTCGTCCCTGTCCCACTTAGGAGCTTTCCTGTGTTTCCTGTGCTGGCCAGAGCAATGGCTGGGTCAGGAGCTGTGTGTGTGGTCAGCAGGGACAGTCCCAGGTGTCAGCGGGGACAGTCCCGGTGTGTCAGCAGGGACAGTCCCATGTGTCAGTGGGGACAGTCCCATGTGTCTGCGGGGACAGTCCCAGGTGTCAGCAGGGACAGTCCCGGTGTGTCAGCAGGGACAGTCCCGGTGTGTCAGCGAGGACAGTCCCAGGTGCCAGCAGGGACAGTCCCAGGTGCCAGCAGGGACAGTCCCATGTGTAGCAGGGACAGTCCCAGGTGTCAGCGGGGACAGTCCCAGGTGCCAGCAGGGACAGTCCCAGGTGCCAGCAGGGACAGTCCTGGTGTGTCAGCAGGGACAGTCCCAGTGTGTCAGAGGGGACAGTCCCATGTGTAGCAGGGACAGGCTGCGGGACAGTCCCGGTGCGCGGTGCTGCCCCAGCCCCCTCAGCCCGAGCAATGCGCTGCATCCTTGTGTGCCCAGCAAGTTCCTCTCTCAGCACATCAAGGCTCCTGGATCCCTTGTACTTTCCATCCTGTTTGTCCAGGCTTACACTCCCTGCCTCGGTGTTCCTCCTGAGTTTTGATTGTTCCATAAAAAAGGAATCATTACAGAATGAGAAATCTGGATCCCAGGCAGATTTTTGATGGCATGCTACATCTTGAGCCTTTACTATCTAGAGGTTTCTTGCCACAGATTTAGGGTTTACACTTGTTTTTAACTTTGATTTGGTGTCTGAGCTCCTGCGAAGCCACAAGTCCATACACATCTCTGGTCTAAAAATTTTTTAAAGACCTTCTTTAACTGTGATTTTACCTGAAGTGATCTTTTCTGGCAAGAGTGAGGTACTTACTGGGAGGGGTGAGGGGGAGTAAATTACTATGTACTAGGAACATTCATGTTCTGTGAAGATTATGACACTATTGCTAATTAAACAAATAAAATCTTATAGATTTTTCTCTCACTCTGTCTTTTTAGTCTGTGGCTGTTCTTCATGATACTTACTCTGTAAATATCCAAAATGTTTATTGATCACCACGGGCAAACTGTTCTAATTAAGAATGAAATTCATTAAATAAGTGCATGGGAAGCAACTCCATCTGGCTGTAGAAAATGAAATGCATGCTTGGTAGTTTGAGAGTTCATGATTTCAGAGTAAAATCCACATGAATAGAAAGTGGGTTTGGAAATCTTAAAAGCTCATTACCAAAAAGTAACACTTGTATTAAATTTATTAAAATTTCTATTCACCAAAATGAATCTTACAAGTACTGAGCCTGTAAGGTAGGGTAATTTAGAATTGCATTTTTCTATAATCAGCAAAGAGCAAGTATACTAGATAGTAGGTACAGGCCTAGAGAAGTGAAGGGACAGGAAGATGGATTAGGAATGAAAAACCTTACAAATACTCTGATCCTTGAAGAATCACATAATGTACAGTGTAGAAATTATACACACAGCAAGGGAGACTGATAGGCACAGAGAAGGGACAAATTCTAGCAAGTGGAATATTCAGGGATGGATGTTGACAGAGAGGAAGAAAAATTAGAACAAATGCAGTGTTAGTCAATAACATTTTGCTTCTAAGTCCTAAAAGTACTTATTTTGAACTCGTATTTTAGAAGGGGTTTTCTGTTTTGAAGTCCAGACATAACCCCAAAACACAAACTTTAAAGGCAATGGTGTATCCGTACTTAGTAGAACAAACCTGTGCTAGGTACACCAATAGACACAAAAAGGTTTGGATCAAGTCTAGTAAGGGGCTTTTTTCTGGTATAAGTTTTTGTGATATCTCTCATTTTGCTCTAAGTTGAATTTGGTTAGAAAATGGTGTGTCACAGTTAGCAAATAAAGCAGAGGGTCAGTGGTTAGTCAGTTCAGAATTTCAGTTCTAAGATACCTCATTCTTGCTACAGCATAATCTCAATTTACCAGTGTAATTTTTAGCAGAAGGGAGAGAATTCCTTTGATCTGATAACATGTTTTTCATCTGACAATGCCTCTACTCAAATGCAGCAGGTTAAAGAATGCTAACAAAAGATTAAACCAGACAATAGCGTGATGTTTATAAGAGAAAAGAACTTGCCAAAGAAATCTTTCTCCTGTTCTCGAATGTTTTTCTGTATTGTAAGGGACTTCAGCTGTTAGAAAGACATTGGTAAGAAAATTTCACTGAAATGGAAAATGCTTCTCCTTAAGAACAACAACGAAGAGGTAATTGCAGTTAAAGAGTTTTTGAGGAGTGCTACATTAGCTTGAGTGTATCTGGTTTTGTTAGGGCAGATTTTACATTTCAAAGCTGTGTTAACATTAGTCATTGAGTTAAAGATCTAAGTGTGGCACGGCCGAGTCTAGTGCAGTGCATTTGATTTTGCCCTTTGATTAGTTCAGCATCCTGGAGGATATTCCTCATTCTGAAACAGTGTTTCCACAGACTCAGTGTTAATCATTGTTGGGACAGCTCCGTTTGCTGACACCAGCATTACTTTCTTCTGTTCTTGAGGTGCTTACAAGTTTTTTCACATTTAGTATTTCTTTCTTCTTTAAGTTATTAATTCCAATATTAATATTTTTTTTTCCTCAGTGTTGACTCATTCCTTTGTTTCAACTTACTGTGTTCAGCCCTTCTTCCTTCCCTGTGCTACTCATAATCATAACTCATTTTCTCCGAATGCATAAATGGCTCCAAGGGACAGGCATTTCTAATTGAGGACATTTCAGAAGTTCAGTTCAATGATTCATGAATGAGCAGGTGAATGCCAAACTCCCAGGTTGCTGCTTCAGCATTTCACTGCTCTGGTGTAATACAGATCTCAAACACGTGGGTCCTGTACTTCCAGCCAGATGACTTCATAAGGCCATTCTGTTGCTTTGGCCATTTCTGTTTCTGTAAAGTGGCAAAAACAATATAAGCAATATTATCTTTTTCAATTTATTTCCTTCTTTTTTAACCTTAGTAATTATTACTTTATGTCTCAATTTATATGTCACTGTTTTCAAGAGAGGTCTGCTTGCACAGTATCACTAGTAAGTGCCATAAACCTGTAACAAAATACAAATGCTGCTGGATACAAGGCCTTACTGGAAAAACTAGAACTCACAGATTTCAAACAAATATCTGCTAGCTGAGATTGAAAGCATGGGTGTACAGAGATTGTGCAGTTTGTTCTGAGAAGCACTGGAGATGTGGTAACTCTGTCACAGCAGTTGGTGATAGTTAGAACTAAAGACAAAGGCCTGATTTTTGGTAACTCTGTGTTAGGGGTTCGTACTGAAGGTCACACTGAGTGACCCTTCCCACTGTCTCTCCCTTTATTTTTTGTTCCAGAGGAACTAACAAAAACCATCAGGTGTGCTGTTACATAATGCATGTGCTTAAGCAATATTCAGAAGTTTACCTTCTGTGATGCTCACTAGATTAAAAAAATACTTTAAAAATTCCTATTTCCTTTTTTTTTTAAATTTGCCTGTCAAAATACATCTGCCTTTGAACAACCAGGGGGCAGGTTCCCATTAGCAGAGATTGAGCTTGTGACGGGAATACATCAAGGCACAAAACACTCTCCCTTGTAGTAAATTGTCACAGTTTTTAAGGGTAGTTACTCACCTGAAGTTGTAACCAAGTGCATTAGAAATCCTAGCAAGGCACCTGGAAATATATTGAGGCAACTGAATACTTTGAGCTGGTAGACCTAGCAGACACCTATTCTCTGCGGAGCACCTGGACACAAAGTGTATGGTAAAAAATGCACTGTAACAATGCCCTGATGAGACAGAGCCTGCTGCTGCTGGAGCATGGGTAAGAAGCCAGTACAGTCCTACAAAACTAAATCAAGTAGTAAAGGATATTAATGGAGTATCCTGTGTTCATCTTTTCAGCTTTTTGACTTGGCTTGCTTGTGTGCAAAATTTGTTTAAGGGATGTTCTTGCTGAGAATTCCATCTTGTAGATCCTCTGTTCTTCCACATCTGTTGTTGTGCCATGGTCAGTATTCCCAAGAGGTCAGAGATAAAGTCTTGAATCTTAGATTTGAGGGATCTGGAGCTTGGATGTTTTGTAAAGTATGAGAAATTGTGGGTTTAGAAAGTGGGCGAGCTGGTCTGGATACACATATCTCAAAGAGTCTCTTTCAACTGAAGTAAGAACCTCTCCTGTAAAAATCTAATTTCCTTGTTTTAAATATCACTTTAAAGGAAAACAATGCTATATGTTCCTGAAACAGTGTTTCATCTTTTGGAGGGTTCAGAATTGTCCTTGTCTGGAGGGTGATGCTTCACGTAATAATAAAGTGTTTTGCTATGAAATGTACTTCCAATTTTCTTGTCATTGCCTTTTGTTCTTCTGTTCTGATGGTCTATATATCCATGTAAAGTAAGGAGAGAGAGAAGAGAGGACTACACTGAGTTATGCTTTGGTAAGCTGTTTTTGTAATGACTTGATTCACTGTGAAACAGCTCATTGTCATCACTTTTAAAGTCCTTTAGTGGCTGTACTACATCCAAATCAAAGGTGATATCATATTTTTACTTGGTAGTGGTACAAGTCATGGGTCACCATTGGTTGTGGATGAATGCACATGTGCACTGTGGCTTGAACACACCCAGAGATGGTGAACTGCTGTCACTTATGGCAGGGAACAGCAGCTTTATTTCCCTCTGCCTGCTAGCAGCCAGTGAGGTGTCAGCCTTTAACTGTTAGAGTCTTAATTTTGGATTTTTCTTTACAAAATCAGCAGAGAAGGGCGCTCAGTTTGCACAGGCTCACCACTCCTTCCACATAATAGACAACAAAAGTATTTTCAATTACTTTTGTGGCCTTGATTTGATTTTTTTCAGAGTTTGCAGACAATCAAACTTTTCCTTTACTAACCCCTTCTACTCCCTCTTTCATAACCCTGCATCACCTTCTCTTATTTCATTATTTTTGCTCTCCTCACTTCCTTCCTTGAGGTGTAACTCCCTCAAGTAACTTTGTCAGCTACTCTAGCTGCTACCATGCTCTTTATGCTTTTTATTTACTTCCACACCTTTCATAACCCTGTGTTCTCCTTTCAAAATCTTACTGGTTTTCCCAAATTACTGACCGTAGTCTTTCTTCACTGAGTAGTACAGGCAACATACACAATGTCATACATTTTCACAGAGATGTGTGTTTAAATGCTTTGCTGAATTCTTCTGCTGATTACACTTCCAGCAAAAGAGAGAAATTACAGCATGGATCGCTTTGAGCAAATCTCAAAGGAATGCTTTTCAGAAAGCTGCTTGAAGTTTTGACAAAACACAAAAAACCTTACATTACTTACCCTCTTCTTCCAAATATGAAATGGATGAAAGAGCAAAGAGTGTCCCCAAGTTAGCCCGTGGGGAAAAAGTTTGGCCGTTTGCTTGTTTTCATAAAATGTCTTTACAAGAGTTAGTGGATTGGTAGGTAGTGTTGATATAATGAGAAGACTTTAGATGGCAGTTCTTGATAACATGGATTATGTCAGTATTGCACAAATGCTTAATTTTAAGTTCTTAGGCTGATTTCAGTGGAGTTAAATGTGTGTTTGCTTTCTTCTGTGGGAGCTACAAAATCAGAAGCGCAGATGTTATGTCACTGAGGAAGGGCACGTGCCCTCTGGAGGCATAGAAAAGGTGCTCAAAGCAAGTTCTGATAGGCAGGGAGAAAAAATTGTTACTTTCAAATATTGTTCAGAAATAATTTTCAACAAGGATAAAGGAGGAAGTTGATTTTGCAAATATTCTGGAAAAAAACAGTTCCTTGCAAACCATTTGCTGAACTGGTTTATCTTTTTATTTTGTTTGCAAACTGTTTTACAACAGACTTCAAATTTTACAGTTTTGTTCTCCTGAGTTATTTTGCAAATGCTTAATGAGGAAAATCTTCATCTTGTGGATTGTTTACTAATTGTGTTTTCCATATGTTTATATGATTAGCTTTTCTGTGGAGGGATTTCATCACTTTCATCACATGCTTAAGGACTGCTTCTTCTGGAAATGATTATATGTAGCATAGTGCTGGAAAAGAATATGGAAGCACTAAAATCTTTACTTTCTGTCAGATGGAGTCTTTGAGACCTTGCATGCTAAGGATTCTGCAGAACTTTGTGTCATACATATTTTGAAGAATACGGTTTTTTTCTGCTCATCACTTTAAAACCTACTGGTACTAAACCCAGGGTTGTTAGCAGCTTTCATCTGCATTGGGGTTTGTTCTTTGTCAGACACAAACATTTATTTTTTAAGGAATGAAAGTCAACAGCTGTGGCCACGCACCAGGCACTGTGCTCGATGTTGGTTTGGAGCAGACTTAAGAGTCTTCAGATTATACATCAATAATCTTTGCCCTTTTGCCTCCTGAGTTCAGTTCTCTTACCTTTTTCCATACTCAGTCTTGCATTTCCACTTCCCTACTTATTTATATTCCTGAGGCCCTCTCAGCTTTTTGCCACCCTTTTTCCAGGATTCACAGAGCAAGTCTTGGCCTGCCAGAGTTTAAGTGTGGGGCTTTGTCAAGTTCTCAGTGTTGAGTTGTTTTTTAATATGCCAAATCACCTCACAAACTAACAAATCTCATTTCCAGTCACACCCTGGCTTTTTTGGAAGAGTAATTGGAGATGGGTGGACAGTTAGACTGATTCAGCATTTCAAGTAGGCAACATGTTGGTTAATATGATTTTTGCTCCTGTTTTAGTTTTGAATATGCCTGCAGTATCTTGTAGGAGGCAGGAAAAAGATAGAATTATGCCTGTCATTGAAATGAAATGGGAGTTTGAGACTCTTAAGGGTTTTGGAAGGATTACAGTTTCTGCACGGATAAAATTCACAATTTCTTTATGAAACCATCCTGGAGGATGTGCCTAAGCAGTGTGAAGCAGTTCAAAGTGTAATGCTTATTGGTTTCAAAGCAAAACATGACATACGTCATCCAACTCCCACTCTGTGTTTATTTCTTTGTAATTGGGGAAAAAGAGGAAGAGAAAAAGCAGAACAGGACATGAGTCTACCAGTCTGTGAATAACATGAGCTGTTCTGGCCCAAATGAAGTCACTGACAAAGATCCACTCTCTTCCATATGAATGTGAATCATCCTTTGTGGCAAAAGGTGTTATGGCTTGGTCTATCTTAAAAGATCTCTTTACAATGGTACATGTGCATGCCTTGAGGTTGTAGTGTACTTCTAAATCAGTGTGGCCTGGTTCTCTCTGCCCCAAGTGCCATCTCAGCATCTGCCAGAGTTTGATCTGTGCAAACCAGCAGAACCCAGCAGAGCTTCCGTAAGGCCCAGCTCAAGCCAGAGACTGACTGTGAATCTTTTAGTGGTGCCTNGATCTGTGCAAACCAGCAGAACCCAGCAGAGCTTCCGTAAGGCCCAGCTCAAGCCAGAGACTGACTGTGAATCTTTTGGTGGCATCTGGGGGAAACCTCTGACAGAAATGTCAGCCCCCCATCTTAGGTGGGTGCAGAGACCTGTGGGTGATGTAGTTTCTATGTCCATAGCTTGTCTTCACAAGTACAAAGGTTAGCTGTTTATCACTACTTCATTTCCCTTACATCTTTATTTATTTAACCATCTCTAAACTATGCTACTAATGATATCAGGGTTACAGGGACATTACTTTGGCACCAAAGTGCCTAAAGACACAGTCCTATTGTCATTTGGTCACTGGCCTAAGTACAGGAGTTTTTTATAAGTTCAGCAAGAGAAGTTGTTATCACATTTTCTGTGAAGAGCCTCCTGAGTTCAGTGAACTGCATTGTCCTTCAGGTCTCAAGCAATGGGTCAAATCAATTTTGTTCAGCTTGTAAGTGCTTTAGGATGGGACATACTCAGTGTCCAGTGTCAGTGAGGAATTTAGCCATTGACTCTGGAAACACTGGATCTCTTGGCAATAAGAAAGTAGCAGTCATCCTCCTCATTGCCTGTGGTACCTTTTCTGGGATTGATAAACAATTAAAAAGACCCAGACTGTTGCCCTAGGTTTTCTTGCTTGCAAATGTTTGGACTTTGCAGTCCTGCTTTCTCACGCAGCTCAACATAAACAATGTATATTTTTAGATAGTTTACGTATTTCTACATAGTTTACAAATTTCGTGTCTGGGAGGAGAATTGTGATTGATGGTGATGTTCACCATCCAGGTGAAAGAGGTGGCGACCCTTGTAGCTAATCTCTTAACCTTTGTACAGATGTATAAATATTGGAGTCAGATTTTGAACAAAGTAGTAGGGGTTTCCTTGACTTCTGCTGTGCCTGCCTCGCCCTTTGTGTGTCCGAAACAGCGACACCAGGCAAACAGAACCAACAAACACAAAATTGCTTCTTGAAAACTGACCTGACAGTGATCCATTTCCTGTTCGAAACCCTGGGGATTTTTGGATCTTGAAGGGACTAAGCCAAACAATACAAGCAACCATTTGCTTAGTGAAACATTAAAGCAAGTCATATGATTAGCCTGTTAATCACACTTATAACCCTTCTAAGATGAAAGGGCAAAGCCAATGTTGTGCTCTCTGCACAGCTACACCAGACATTAATTTCCCTCTGCTTTCCACTGTCCAGACAGGTGGTGAGGTATTGTTATAAGTTAGCTGTGACTCCATTATCTTCATGCAGGGAAAGGCCAATTCTTTATTATCACAACTCATTTTATCCAGTTTTTACAGACCTCCTGTGCAACTTTAATTAATTAATAGCTTTCTTGGTAATTGGTCTATTGCTTAGTAAAAGGTATTCTACTTGTCTATCAAATCTCTTTATTCTTGGATTGTATACTTATTTTCTTTACTGATTTTCATGGGACAGATCTCTTGTTATTGCAGGTGCATTTGTTTTTCAACCCAGGAATAAGTTATTATGCTAACGAGTTTTCATATCAAGATTATTTTCTCNTGCACACAAACCCCGCTGCCTCTTTCCCCCCTTCGCTCTCAGAACCAGCATGAAAGGTGCAGAGCTGAATATCCAGCAAACAGAGCAGACAGCTGGGGATACAAGAGTCATAAAGTCACCAAAGGACAGGTGGTAAAACAACAGAATTACAGCTGGTAAAAACTGAAAACAAGGGTTGTCTAGAGTTCATTCATAATTTTTCAGACATTAGATCAAGAGGTACCAAATACGAAAAAATACTGTGAAAAAATGAGATATTAAGACAATTAGCCCTAAAGTTGCATCAAATAAAAGCAAAACAAGCAGACAGGACATCTAAACCCATGGAGGATCCACAAACAGCTGCAGTAAAGCATCAGGTGGTAAGAGAACCTAAATATACAAAGGTGAGCTAACACTGATAGCAACAGCAGTTTGCTCACTTTATGGGTCACACAATTGTACCGCAGCCAAATGACATAAAAAAGGAAGGACAAAAAGCACAGGAAGCCTGCCTCGCCCTTTGGAGACCCACTTTGCAGCATTTTCCCAAATGCAGAACCTCAGAATTCTACTTCCACACTGTTGAGGGATGGCCTTGCCAAAGAAGCCAATTTCTGTAGCTGTAGTTTAAACGAGCAAGCAGAGAAAGCAAGATCTTTGTGATACAACGCAGACTAAGGGATTTTATCTTTAGTGGAAGCTTTCTTGTGGCTCAGATGACACAGCTGGATACTGCTGAGGAAAAACGGGCTGTGTCAAGCCAGAGGAGCTTTTCAGCTGACGTCCTTTGACTTGGACAAGTGAGCTGAACATCTCAGTGAATTATTCTGTACCTACACTTCACAATCCCATCTAACAATGTCAGAAGCGTGGAAGCAGAGGAATCACCTTAGCCCACAGGCTTCATTTAAGACTGAATGACAAAATGCCTCCCATCAGACGAAAGATAATAATGGTATTTATTTTCTAAGGCATTATGTAAGGATAAAAAAAGACTTAAATGAATGATCTGCAGAAGGAACAATTACTTAGGATTTATGGAAAATATATGGAAGAAAATATTAGGTGATAACCATGAGGGGGGAGAAACCCCAACGTACATGCAGAAAAGCAAATCAACAGATGTAACAGACAGCTGTGTGAATATGGAAAAAAGAAAGTCACTACAATTGCCATTGTAGACCAGTTTTTGCTAAAAGAAAAAAAAGAAATACCAGAAGATTATTCCAGTATAATCACACTGATATAAAATATTCACCTTAGTATCTATGTTACTTGTGCTGGTATTACTAATATGTTTCTTATCTGTCTGGTGTTAAACCATAGGTCAGGTTTAGATCTCAAAATCCTATCAAGGAGCAGTTTCTGTAAGGTTTTTTTTCCTGAAAACTGGAGACTAAAACAAGACATTAAATGAGAAATAACTGTGCGTATCATTTATCTTCCCAAAATCTATTAATTTTCCCTCATTGTTTCTGCACACAAATATCAAGCTGGATAAAAGGTGGAATTTCTAGGAGGAACAAATAGTCCAAATACACAGATTGTTTTCTCAAAAATAAATAACGTGATTAGGCTACAGCTCAGCTTTATTCTTAGTCCACACAGGATGGATAGTTTGATAAAACAGATGTGGTCTTCAAATTCAGTATCTCATTTTTGCTTTGGCAGTGTCTTTTTTCTGAAAAATCTACACCACTGACAACTATTGTCAGACAATATTATCTTTCATTTGACTGAACTAGAAAGATAATTTCATGAGCCCATCCAGAAAGAAATGTTCAAATTTATAGAGGTTGTTGGATTAGTTCATTTTTACTGTTTTGGACAAACTGAAGAAAGTGGTCTGAGCACTGAACTAGATGGAGAAGTTCAGAAGAATTGGATGTGTTCATGGACACATGGATTCATCTCAGGAGTTTTTATATCCAGCTTGACAAGAAAGCATTCAGAGATGCAAGATCTGAGAACTCTCCCAGCAGTGTTTCATAGGCATTCTGAGACAGCCGTGATGACAACTCCCAGATACTCTTCTACACTCAGAAAATCTTTAATTACAAGGTAGGGCATATATTCAAATGATGTTTTAATTCCTAAAGGCTTTTTTGACTTTGAAGAATTTGACCACAGCTGATAGACTTCATGAAGCCCCACAACTCTGTTAAGATTAAATAAGCAGAATTGCTCATAAAAACTGTGGTAGATGTGGTAATTATTTTTTTCCATCAGAGGAAATTGCCCGAGAGCACTTTGAAGAAACAAACAAAAGATAGAGGAGAGTCAGCAAGATGAACAGAGGAAGGGAATTGTGTGGAGAGCAGATGTGATATTGAACCCTATCATAACTAATTGCTGACAGGGTTGTACAAGAGGCAGAATGCATGTTCACTGGCTGCAGACCTGATGGCAGGGTAGCACAGGGGTGTCTGCAGTGTCTGTAACTGAGGCCAGCCAGATATTAAATGTCCAACAATTACCAGTGTGTGCTCTGGGTCCCCTCAGTGGCAGACAGGAGCAAGCCTCGGGGCTGCTGCATTGTTGTAGTGCTGCCATCACCAGATTGCTCAATCTCCCAGCTCTGCTCCAGTGCCCTCCCAGTGCTGCCGTGTGAGCACCTCACAGGTTGCAGCCCCGCAGTGTTTCTGTGTAGAACCACCAAGGGATGTGTGAAATGGCCCAGCTCTTCTCTCACTCAGAAAAGCCAGCCCAGCACGAGCATGTCCCTCCATGAAGAGCAGTGGTGGTGGCTCTGTGCTGGGGATGACAAGGGAAAGACAGCTCCAGTGTTCCTAAAGCAGTGTGTTGGATCTTAATAGCTCAGTAATCAGGGGGTTCCTAGCCTGAAAGGCTGTTATTTCCTCTTGAAAACAGAGACTGAATCACTGCTGTGATGCTTTTTCAGCCTTGTGTTCTCTCCTCCAGAGGCTTTTATGGCTTTGCTTTGATTTCACTCTTTTTCCTTTCCATATTTGGGCTTTAGGAAAAGAGACAGATTTAGCATTTTATCACAACTGCTCTTGCACCAAACAGGATTTTTTTTGTTCTGTGGCTACTTCAGAGCATTGCCCAGTGTATTTAGTTAGCTCTAATTAACAGCTGTAAACATACAGGGATGTTTAGATTTCATAAATTTATATGTAATATATATTTATTACCAACAGTACAGTGCACATTAATAAGTTATTATTATAATACCATATAATTGGAGTGTTTAGATCTGATAAGCATCTCCAAACATTCAGAGAGATAATAACTAGAAGTTGGAATGTGTGTTGGAAGGAAAAACAAAGTCCATTTGCATTGGCCCTAGCAACAGTGCTTTTCAATCTGTCTGTTCTCTACTTTCATATAGCAATTTCTACTAAAAGTTACTTTTTTTTCAGCAGAGAACAGGTTTTAAGCCACTTCTGACTTCCCCTTACCTGATGATGGGTCTGTCATAGTAAGTTAATTCCTTTGCTCAATAATCTATGCATTTGCCTAGTGAAAATAAACTCTCTTACAGTTCTCTCTCAGAACCCTGTATTTATATAATAATTTATTTAGTGGAAATTAATTAGGTTGTTAAAATAGAATTGTGTGAGGTCCTGCTGAAATGTAGTCTGTACACTTAAAATCACTCATGTGTCTAGTTTCTGCCTCATTTAATCAAACTCCTGGAAATTGTATTAGGGATCACAAGAAAGATTGTACTAGATCTTTCAGTCCCTAGAGAAATAAGGGCTGTGTGTCAGATCAGGTCATGAATTCTGGTTTAATTGGCTTTATCAGGAATTCTGATTCATTAAACATTGGGCATTGTGTACGAATACAGCTGTTAGAGATGAAATGTTTCTCAGCTGGTAAGGATAGAGATGGACTCAGAAGTTGTGATTTTGGGGCTCCCCTGCTGGAAAACCATTGTTCAAATTCTGCTCTAATTATTATTCAAATTACACAGTAGGACAGCTCCAGCAGGAAAATTTGGGATAAGCCTGTCTCAAGCTAATTCATAGGCTGGTTGTGTGGTGGCATTTATTAACATTGTGAGAGTTCCAAATTCAAATCCCTGTTCTGCCAATAAATGATACAACTATGGAATTTTTATAGGTTATTTCTTATCAGTTAGCATTTTTCCCCCCTGTTCTCAAGAGCCAAGTTTAAGGATTACATTAAAATGTAATACAAATTGTGTGATATAATTTGCACAGGCAGAGGAGAAAGAGTTCCAGAAAAGCAGAAGTTGAAAGGCACAGGATGGCCTCTTCCTCTCATCTCTCATGTGCTGTCTCTCTAACACTTTGCAGCTGCTTCAGGCCAGGTGTCACGCCTGCTCTGGAAAATTCCTGCTCCACTTGCTTTGCAGTGTCATTCCCATTGTCCTGAAAAAATACGTGAGACTGTCCACGTTACACATCTCAGAGAAGTCAAAGAAATAACATTACTTATAGAATAATATGCATTCTATATGTTTTTGGTTTTGGAGCTTAGAAATTCAGAGGAACAAGCTGTCAGAACATTTTGTGCCAACAGTGGATGGCCCTTGGTATACAGTACAACTGAGGCCATCTTACAGTGCAAATAAATACTCATTTAGGCACTCCATGACCTCACCAAATCTTGCTCTGCATGGTCAGGGACTACTGATAAACTATTATCTTACTTATGCAGTGCATGATATAAATAAATAAATAAAATCATAACTAGGATAGCCACTTGTTCTCAGCCAAATGGCATTGATGTTCAAATGTTCCTTATTGGTGTTCAAAACTGAAAAAGCTATTTTAAGGAACTGCACACAATGGAGTGCTGAGATAACTTTTACATCTTTACTTTTTCATTTAACGTAGCCATTTCTTCATTCCACATTTGGAAAAAGACAGCTGTGCTATGTCTTTTGTCATTGAATTGTGTAGGAACAGAGAGAGAAGGAAAGGGATATCAAGCAAAGGAGGAAGTGATTCCTGGCTGGAGGAGAATGGTTTCGTAGCATTTTAAGGAAGGGGATGCATGAGATTAGGCATATCCTTAATTCTGTGTAAACTAAGGAATTTGATACAAATCTGCACAGGGTGTTAGGACAATTCTAGTAAAGGAGCCTGTTGGCATCAGCTTTATTTCAGATTGCCTGCTGGTACTGCTTGTCTGTCATCTGCTATGTGTGAGCACAGGTTCTTTTCTGCTGCTTCTCTGCTCTAAATGTACACACCTGTGTAGGATTGAAATCAGCCCTGCTGAGATCTGCTACAATTCCCACTGAAAGCTTGTGCCATCGAGAAGTAATTGATGTTGCAGGCTTTCACTGCTTTATAAAGGAAAAATTACCCTAAATATTGATTTCAGTCTTCCATTAACTGTTGGAGTAAATGTTTCTTTGTAGGGCAGTCACACTCCAAGTGTTATAACAGTTTGAGAAAATCCAAAGACTTGTTTCACTTGATACTATTTTGTGGCTTTTGTGTAAACCTGTGTGAAATTCAATTCATCAGTAAATGGATAAAAGCTATAGTCAAAGCAACATAAATCAGTCTTGTTTCTGTGTTAAAAATATCCATGGGAAAATCACAGTGCAAATTAAATAGAAGTTAAGTCAGAGAATCTGTAAAAGCTGTATACCTCTAGATACTGTCTTAAAATTTCACTGTACTTTAAATACTTTTCAATTTGCTAATCACCCTAGCTCAAATATGAAAGTATGTATTTTCAAGGATGTTTCTGGCATGCTTCTTAATAAATAATCCCGTGATCTGCTTGATTCTAGTTATTTTTCTTCATTTTGCATTCTTGTCTGAAAAGAAAATAAAAGGAAAATTATGAGAATTCAAATAACAGTAAGAGAGACTCAAGATTCTCTCTTTGACTGAGCCACTGCTTTCTGCTGTTCTTATCTGTAGCAGGAGACTTTAGTAGCAAAACAGCTAAAAAGCAGTGGCTAGAACTGGAAGTATGTTGTAACATTTATATTGATATTTGTAAGCTATAAGAGGTTCAGATGTGATGATTCACACACAAGTGCCACTGCTATTAATAGGCATCTCAAGACCCTGTCAACTGTAGCATGTTGCTGCTTTTTCAGTTTCTGCTGTGCTGTTTGGGTCAGTTATGTAAAGAGTTTTGTCTGTCCTAAGTCTTGCAAGAGGAAGGATGAACTGGCTGAGAGCTCGGGCAGGTCAACGTGGTGGCCTCTGGGCCATCCACAGAGGATGTCACACTCCCATGGAGAGTGTGGCAGCCTCCAGGCTGACTCAGGGTATAGTTATCTCCCCTTGGGAGATTTCTCTTGGCTCATGGTGACCAAAGTGTGCCAAAACCATGAGCCTTTGCAATGTTATGTTAATTTGTTACTTCTTACTGGTTAGTTCCTTAGTTCCTGGCTTTCCCATGCACTGATCGGTGTATTTTGTATCCTCAACCTGATTGGCCCCTTTCCCAATTCCTTTCCCCATTGGCCAGGTTGTAAAACCCCAGCCCCTGGCTACCTCTATAGTCCCTATCCCCCTGAGCTATTTGTTCTTCCCCTTTGGATGTCCTGGAATAAAGAAGACTCTTGAAGAAGACCCCATCTCACTGCCTCATTCCTGTGTTGCCCGCAGTGGCAGGTGTGGGTCTGCTGCTCAGGCAGCCTCACAAAGGAGCAAATCACTCAGCACCTGAGTGTGCCTGTGCCTCAGTCACACAGGGCGTCTCTAAAGACGCTTCTGGCAAGGAGGGTCATTGAAACCCAGGGTTTTCCTTGTTTATATTAAAGAGAGTCGGGTCGAGACAAACGCAGGTCCAACCACTATGGTCACTACTACGTGTCTGCTTTATTCGAACTAAGATGGCAGTTTATATACATTTCTATATAGTTTACAAAACGGATGGCTCTTCCATTGGCACACAGCAGAGAGAAGAATGCAAATATACATTTTTGAATCTACTTTTAAGGTAGCTAACAAACTCACTAACAATTCTGTGCAATGACCTTCACCAAATCTCATTATCTTTCCCAGACACCTTAACATAATTTCTAACTGCGCCACAACTTCTCTAACTAATTTTAACTGCGTCAAAGGTCTGAGTCCTCGGTCCAGGCCTCAGCAAGGCCTCGACCAGGCCTCAGCTCGGGTAGTTCAAGGCCCAGGTAGACATCATGTCCACCTTCCCTGAGGAATTCTGTAACAGGTCATAGCGCCTTTACCACCAGAGCAGGCTGTGACAGATCAATGTGCAGACACAGGTGTAGGAGTCCAGAAAAGCTGCTCAGTTTGGCTATGCTCAGTTGCCTGGAGCCATCGGGCTGATGTGAGCCTGTAAAAGTGAGCAGCCGCTGCCTTGGCTGAAGGGGCTCCTCATTCTGTGTCCTGGCTCTCTGCCAGCCCGTCCCAGCTCTGTCCCCTGCACCCCTCACCCCGCAGAGGCTCCTGAGTCTGCAATGGCCCAGTGAGCACAGAATCTCAGGATGGTTTGGGTTGGGAGGAACCAAAGATTATCCTGTCCCTCCTTCTTGCAGGGACACCTTCCACTACCACAGGCTGCTCCAAGCCCTGTCCAGCCTGGCCTGGGACACTGCCAGGGATCCAGGGGCAGCCACAGCTGCTCTGGGCACCCTGTGCCAGGGCCTCGCCATCCTCATTTGGTTATGTAAGTGGAAGTGAAGAGGCCATTTTCTTCTGATCTAGGTAGACTGATGTCAGAAGAACAGTTAGTATGACAAGGTTGTCAATTCTTAAAATGCTAGAAATGCTGTAAAATTGCCCAACGTTACATATAATCTAATCTGAACAAAATAATTTTGGAATTTTTTTCCTATGAGCTGTTTTCTTGAGCTTTTCCCCAAACTCAACTTTCAAAATGTGTGGTACACATTATATTTTTGAGCCGTATGTGAACATCAACACTGGGGCTCCACATGTCAAATGTTACACCTCTTTGTTAGGGGGTGTAAAGCCGTTTGATACAAAAGGCATTGAGATTTTTAAATTTTAAATTGCTTTTAAAATAGGATTCAGTATCCTAGTCAGATTAATGCCTTTGAAAAGCTAACTACTAGACAAATGAAAAGAACCTGAGAAAAGAAAAGCTTCTGGAAGTAAGACATCTAAATTTGCACTTTCAAAGTTTTCCTAATGTTTGAAAGAATTGATTTGTGAAAAGAACACTAGGTATGATTCATTGTAAGGAAATAGTGCAAATTGTGTTAAATATACACTTATTGAGGCAGTGAAAGTACAGATAATGAATCTGCACATTATAGCCCATATTTTTTGGTGTAATTGGTTGGAGAGGCTGCTTGACATTGTTGAGTACCAGGAATGAATTCTCTTGGGCAAAGTGCAGTAGGAATAAAGAACAGCCTCTGCATTTTTGATATCCAGACAGCAGGATAAGGCTCAAAGAATATTGCAGTGCTCTTTACTGCAGTGGGTGGAGGTGTTTTCAGCCCAGTGCTTCATAGAACCCAGGCTGCACTTCTATGGATTCTGGTCCAGCCAGCTGTCCCTTGAGCACTTCCTATGCTTCACTTAGATAAAAGAGGAAAATACAGTTCATTAAGAAGATGGAATGTTACTAATAAGTGAAACTTTACAAAAGGAAAGCCATGTAAACTCGTGGCTCAGGCCTGTTACTTCGGCTAAGTAGAAAAGGACTGTGAGCTGAGTTAGGGGTAGGAAAACAAGTTACATACCCATCCTGTGTTCACATGATGGTGAATGGTGGTTGTTTGAATTATGTTATCATTTAAAACTATGTAACTGATAGAGGCCTAGCTGCTTAAAAAGGCCTGGGTTTTGCAATAGAGACTCTTCTTTGCAGCTGCCTGAGGATCCTATGTCACTACAGACCTTCACCCACAACAGAAGGCAGTAAAATTTTCTGAAGCTTAAACTCAGTCTTTAATAGCTTCTTTTTCCTAAACCTTTTGTTTCTCTTGTCCATGATAATTTTCTTTAGATACCAAAGGGTGATACAGTAAAAGCAAAGTGTTACTCTTTTCTTTCCTTCAATTCTGATAATTCACTTTTCTCCATAAAGATGCAACTTATCTTTCTTCCAGAAGCCCACAGACTGATGTGGCAATCTTTGTAGCACCTTTTGCTTTTTAATTTTTTTAATTGCTTACATGAAGACTATGTTTGCAGAGTTTGCAAAAGAGACTTCCCTTAAGTAAGTGTCTTTTCCAAAGCGTTGGCTAAACTGCCAGGAGTGAGCCTGGTTTGTCAGTGACTTGCTTTAGGCAGGAATAACTTTGTTGTTACTCTGCCTTTCGCAGTTTTAATGTGTAAAGGCAGCAGTATGGGATAGAAAAAGTCACAAAGAACTAGAAAAAGGAATTCAAAATTGTTGGCAGTCAACTTCTATGTTGAGAAAGAATATCAGGAAGTATAGAAGCGTGGAAGAGGGCATGCGCCCAACAGACCAGTTTGGTACTCTGCAGTCACAGCTGTGTACAGCTTGCAAAAT
Organism: Illadopsis cleaveri; assembly: GCA_013399915.1. Classification (NCBI taxonomy): domain Eukaryota; kingdom Metazoa; phylum Chordata; class Aves; order Passeriformes; family Timaliidae; genus Illadopsis; species Illadopsis cleaveri. The sequence continues at coordinate 27,006 of VXBB01011792.1, read as the reverse complement.
AAGTAGTGAATAAGCTCTCCCTTTTTCAAACTAGGGTAAAAAAAAAATTACTGATAAAATAGATGCAAAAGTACATTTCAGGACATGCTGTGTATTTACCTGCATATCAGGACATGCAGCATTTACCTGCCTCAGTGTTGGAGCATATTCTCATTGTGATAGAGCTCAGTCGATGAAGTGTGCTTTTGTGCACCCCTGCTTATCTGAATGTTTTCACATGGAAATTTGTGAAAATAGGATATTTAATAGATTAAAATTCAGTGGGTTACATTACTTTCACAGGGCTTTGAAGCAACGTGTGCATTAAAAAACTCAGCAAGAAAATTGTCTGGAGAAAAGAAAGCAAAATGAGGAAGAGATGAAGACTGCAGCGATCACATTTGTTGACAAAAATGCATTTGGAGGGCTTGCTAGCATTTGTGAAGTTGGACATAAAAGGCTGTAGGAAGTACAGCAGTTAACAGAGAGGCAGATGTTAACAGAGTAAAATGTAATCTAGATGAATACAAAGAGGTTCTCACTCTGTAAAAGCCAACAATGAAAACACATAAAACATGGAAGTGCTGACTAAGAAACAGTATTAGACAGGCAGGATCATGGCAGTGCTAAATTGAATATAAGCATGCAGTATGGTGCTGCTACAAAAATGCAAATAGGGGGATAGAACTGAAAGGGGACTTCTTTTTCTTTGGACTAAGAAGAATGAGTTTTCTCAAAGAACGTTCCCTGGGTGAAGCAGTGTCATCAGAATTGTTAGGGAAAGTGTTCTGCTGGGTCACTGCTTCAAACCAACATTGACCAGCTCCATAAAATCTTTCTCTCTTCAGACCTGACTTTTCAAAAGACTTTGTAGATGAAATTATGATCATTCCCTCATTGCATTAGAGAAATTGTCCCTTACAGCCTTTCTGTCTGTGTCCTGCTTGCAGAGCACTACTCCTCTTCTGCAGAGAACAATTAAAATTGCTCCTTTATTCTGTTTGTTGTTGGATCTCCCCATTGAGTTTTTGATCTCCATCCAAGGAGCATGCTAGAACTCCTCCAGCAGCTGTTTCTCCAGTATTGCCCTGTGCTTCTGCCATGTTCAGCTGACCTTTGTGCATAGTCTATGCAGCTGAAAGCTATTTATGCTACACAGAATAGAGGAGAACTTTTTTTAAGACAAAGGTTTTTGTGCTCTCCTTAGGTTAATCATCAGCTTTTCCATAACCACTAAATTAAAATAAAGCCAATTATCGAGGGCTGTTGGAATTGGAATAAATTGGAATCCAAAGGAGGAAAAAGCTGCATGTTTTTACTTCTATTACAGTTATTTCTACTTCCAACAACTTTCATCTGACTTGTGCTTTGTAAATGGTCTCTTGCAGAGCTCTTTCTGAGGCTTCTTTGCTTAATTTTCTTTTTAGCATTCTGTTGATTTATTTCCTTGGTTGCCATCTGAATCCTACTTTATATGGCTTTTGACAGATGCTTCTGGTTTTAACTTGCTTCAAGCTATGGCTGTTAGTTTCACATTGTACATTTGCTCTGCTGTTGAATATTCTGGATTGCACTTTCATACTATTGCCTTTTGGTCTAATAATGCAAAGCCATATGCAATTTTAGCTTCAGAGTTATGAACTAGATACATAAAATTCTTCAGCACATAAACAATTGCTCTGTTTGAAGCAGTGGCTGCTCTTGCTGTGAAGCTGTCTCACCATAGCACGCACTGTCCTGACTGAGTACCACGAATTTCACTGAACACTCTTATTAGCAGCTCCTAATACAGGTGGCATGGGAGTTCTGTGGCAGGCTGATGATGTTACTGTTCAGAAGAAACAAAGCTATTCTTTTACTGTTAATTACTTTTAAAATCATGTCTGCATGCAATACCGTATTCAATTCTACTTGAATATTGTCTAGGCTGTTGTAGGGTGAGATTAGTTTAATTACCTTGAAAAGAATTTGGAAGTTCTTCGTTCTTCTGAGGTAATGAAAAATAAGGTACGGTTGTATTTTCTCTTCAGATCCCTCAGTCACATAGTAAGCTTCTGGGGTAACAGCTCATGTTAGATAAAACTGCTGAGAGAAAAAAAAAAGTACAGATAAATCAGAAGTAACTGCCCTTACTGATAACAGCTGTGGTCATGGAAAATAGGAAAGATTTTTCAAAATGTTGGAATCAGAGACAAGATGATAAAGGAGTCTCTCAGAGACAACAGATAGTTCTTGAACAGCTGACAAAGACAGCAGCAATTGTGCCAGAGCACAACCTAGAGCAAATGCCTTGTCAGGAATTGTGCAAGTGTGTTTCCTGCTGGGGGCATCCAGTCCTTCATGTTTGAGCTGAGCAAAGGAAAACGGACAAGGGACATCAACAAGTTTGCCAAAGAGGGGGACAAGAAACTCATGTAACAACCTGGTTTCTTTTATTCTATAACAAACCTGTAAGGATCTTGTTTCACTGGTCTTTGCAACTCAGTGTAGATGAGGTGCAAAACAAGAACAATTAATGTTGTGAGATTTGCCCTCTGGAAATTTAGCTGTAAAGAGGCTGTGATGGACAAAGGGATTCTTTCCTCATGGCCTTGGCTGTATCATTTATGGATAGAGCAGCTTCTTCCATTAAACTGTAGTTCAAATAGTTTTAAATAGAATCACCAGGAAATACTAAGAGATCAGGAAATATATGATTTAGAAGAAAAACATTAACATGTACAATAGATCAGTTTGCTTAGTTTATAACAAGAGGGATGTTTTGATCTTTTCATCTGATGATGACTCAACAGAGGAAGGTCTGTAACCAGAGATTTCACACAAGGCAGAATGCTGAGGACACTTAGCATGAAGAACGTGGTGTGTGTTGGTGGACTTGCCAGTGACTCCAGGGGAAGTCAGATCCACATTTCTTTATAAAACACTGAATAGGAGTCACAGGAATGGGAATAAAATAGCAAAAAAGGGCTTTGTTTATATGCTTGGGTTTGGGAGAGATCTGATGTGTGACACTGGACCTTTGGCTTCAGGTACTTTGTTTGCTTCACATACATTTCACACTTGGGCTGTGAAGTGCTGGGCCAGGGCTGGCTCCTGCTCTGGGGACCTGCAGGGTCTTTAAATGGGGCTTTGGCCCTCCTGGCAGCCACAGGGCACCAACCCAAGACTGCACACAAAGCAGGGTGTCAGTGCCCTCCTACAGTGAACCCCCATTGCCTCTTGCTCTCTGCAGCTCAAGAAACAGAAGAGTACCACGCTTCCAAGGACATTTTACAGAAATTCCTACATTACCTTGCTTTAATGAGCTGCAGTTTTTCTTCTCAGTTCATTGTTATCTAAACATGGGTTTCTATACTTGCACATCTTAGCAAAGCACAGTTTGTCTAGAAAAAGGAAAGTAAGAGGATCATGCTGCAATTACAAGTTGTTTCCAGTCTAAATTGCTATAGTATGCTTCTACTGGATTGTACTCAAAAATCATTTACTCAATAATAATGCAAAAATATCTGTATATCTTGCAGTCTGAAGTCTTCAGTTGTTAGTTTATTGGGCTTTAATCCATTTTAGGGCAGAAGGCTTCAATGTCTTGAAGGGAAGAAAAATGTAGACAATTCTCTTCTGTAATCTTATAAATTGCTATATCATGTCATTTGAAAAAAATAATTGGTTGGAAGTCTTCATTAAAACTGAATGCTGATGAAGGAGGTGTTGGTGCTTTTTTAAGCACTGCTGTAAGGGGCTAATAACAGTGGTACTTGATGTCATGTGATTCTAAAGAATACTCCATGATAATAAATAATCTCATAATAACTGATCACTCTAAAAAGTAAGAAAACCAAATTTGAGGAGGGCTGGTATGGAGTATTACTGTATTTGAACATGACCCAGTAGAAAGAATGTAAGATTTAGGCTACAAATTAGAACTATAAAAATGTCACAGTTTCAACTATAATGTGAAAATTAAAATATGGCAAGAGGTGATGAGGAAGTACATGTGGAACATGACTTTTCAAGTAACTGTTGTACTGACTTGGCCCAGTTCTTAGCAACAGTTATGCAGTTGGAGTAGAAAGGGATCTTAGAAGTGGAATTTATCTGCTTGCCCTTTGATGACTGATGGTTCTAGCTGAAAATGCATTTTGTAGTGTGGATTTGCGTTTCTTGAAGTTTTAAATTTGCAAGTTATTCTTAAATTTAAATTTGACTGTGGAGACAGTAAATTGTATTAAAGCAACAAATACAGCTGAGAAAAATGAGGCACACAGGAGCACAAGGGGAGAACCTCTGGTTTTGTATTTGAGACATCGCTACCCCAGTTTGCATTTTGATAAGCAGAGTGAGATCTGAGTGCAGGAAATCTCTTGCTTCTCAAAGAGAACAAGCAAATTAAGTCTCACCCCAGAGTTCATGATTGTCTCGTGTTTTCTTAAGATTAAATTGTTGCCATCTAACAAGATGGGCACTAGCAAGAGTTTTCCAGCTCTTTGCACTATCCTGCTGCATCCATAATTCCCTGTGCTTGTTGGAGCCCTGGTTTTGAGGGCTCCTTTTCACTCTCTGCCCTATGTAACTGTGTTCTCCATTCTCTGGCATTTGTGCTGTTCTGCTCTGCAATCTGCCTTAGAAGCTCTCTCCTCTGAAGTCCACCCTTTGATCCACAGAAAGTGTAAGATCTCACCAAATAGCTGCCTGACTCCGCTGTACCTTTTCTCTTCTAGATCTTTGTGTTTTCTCTCACTAAACTTCGTTTTTTTTCCCTTTGATCTCTTCTGGGTTTGTTTTTTTATTCTCTTTAGTCTAAACAAACTGTCCTAAAGGCACCTTTTTCTTTTTGGTCTGCACAACACATTTCCTGGCCTCGACACCTCCTTCTTTTTTTGTTTATTTACAGGTATTGCCCTGTTATCTTCCCTGCCAGTTAATTTTCTTCTATGCCAGGGGTTTAATGTGTCTGAAATCAAGTTTTGTGTAATGGTATTCTTGAAAATAGAACGTTCCCAGCCCATCTGGATAGCTTCTTTCTCAGCAGTCTCCCCTTGCTCCTTATTTGCCATGTTATTTCTCTGTTCCTAGACCTAGTGCAGTCAGGGGGGGAACATAACAAGTCCCAAAGCCCTTTTTCTTTTATGCCCTCACTGTGGACTTAGCTCTGCCATAATAACATAAACCCTGTGAAAGTTACAGTGCAAGTTTCAGGTTGTTGATTAGAATTCCCTTCCTGTTAGCAGGGGACATGGGCATTTCTGTTGGATAATTCAGAACATCTCCAAAAGCACACAGGGAGTTGGAGCAGGAGGTTTGAATCTCTCCCTGCAGGGGTCTGTGGCTGCTGACTGGAGAGGGAGTCCAGTGCTCCATGTCCACTTGCATCAACCAGGCACCTCCAGGAGTTCCCAGGAGTGGAAATTCACCTTAGCCCAGGTATGTGCAGCACAGCTGCCAGCAGCAGCCGTGAGGAAAGGTAGAATTACAGGCAGCAGGGTTTGCTGATGGGTACATTTTCTTTCTTTTTCACCCTTATTGGAGGTTTCATGGACTGGTCTGAACTATGAACGTGATTGTGATTTGTACTCTGAAACAGTAAACTGGACTCACTTGCCCTACAGAAATCCCTCTGAAATTGGTTTCCTGCTTCTTTGCTTGTTTTAAGTCTGAACAAAATATCTCAAAGCATAAGACTTGCAAAATAAAGATCTCGTTATCTCAGAGTCATGAACCAAACACCAAATTTAGGCAGGAATCAATCTTCATGTGAACAGCAGATGATTCTTAATTCATCTGTTCTTTTTTAAAAGAGGAGGAAAGCAAATCAGAGTAGTGGGACATAATGCCAGTAAATGAAAGAGTTCTTCTATGCATCTTTCCAAGACAAATACACAGATGTAGCCTTTTGGCTGTTTCTGTGCTTTAGGTACTGTGGGTGACTAGTAAAATACTGTAACTTTGTAATGTAAAGCCTCCTGTAAGTACCAATGCTATGCAATTTGTATTTTTTTTTTAAGAAAGACATTACCATAAATCCCATGAACCATTTATTATTTCTTAGATTCAGGAAGAATTGGGATTTTTCTTACCTTGAGCTTACGGAGACCACCACATCAGGGAGGAGTCTTGTGGGATACATAAGGGCAGTGGAAATTAAATGAGTAGGAGTTTTTTGTTTTAATTCATCCGGATGTTTGCTTATAGAACATCATTATATCTTCCTAGAAGGAGCTGCTTTCATATAAAGTGCAGAGATGCTGCAGAAGTTGCTTGCAGAAGTTGGTGGGATAATGGAGATTGCCAGGGAAGAAAGCAGCACTGTGACACACTCCTGTGGAATTGTCTTTTAAATATTCCTTTCCTAGATCCAAGTGCATCATTGCAGGGGCCCAAAGCTAGACCTGGGAAGGTTTCAGCTGTGTTTTATGGGAATACTGTGTTGATTTCAGAACCTGCAAATGTGATGAAACAGAATCTTTGCTGGGAAGTCACTGACTTTTAAGTTCTTTCAGTCTCCATTTCATGATGCTCCCCAGCAGCAGGTTTCGTTTGTTTGGAGTTAACTTGGTGGTGCTTGAGCTGTGTGAGAATGACCTTCAGTGAAGTGGTGGGAGGAGGAGGCTGAAGTGATATTTTGCCATGCACTGAGAGAGGTGGTATTTTAGTGGCTCAGGACTGGTGTGTGTGATGCAGCAACCCCTGTTGCCTGCTGTGGATCTCCATCTGCTCTCTGTGGAAGGCAGGTGTGTTTGCACACACACAAGTGATGTAAATTTCCTGGCACAGCTCTGGCACTGCTGGGACTGTGTGGCCAGGGGAGCACTGCTGAGCACTGGAGCTGCAGAGACAAGAGCAGGTTCAAAGCAAGACGGGTCAGGTTGGAACATGGTGTGTGCATGGCAAAAAACAGTGGGACCATTGTAAGAGGGCCAGAAGCTCTGGCACCTGTGGTCAGGCTTTCTCTCCTCCAGCTGGCAAGGAGCAAACTAAAATTTAGCCAAAAGAATAAAAGAAAATCTCCCCGATTTCCAGGAAAAACATCTCACATGTATAATTTATTATTTTTTATTTCATTTTCCTGACATAACCAAGGCCTCAAGATGAGAAATGTGAAAGAGTTTATCCAGCATAAATCCGTTTTTAAACTAAGGGTTGAATAGCATGCAATAAATACTTTGACATGTTAATGAGCATTATAGGAGCAATGAGAATTAAACAAAATAATACCTGCTGGGTGCTTAATTGACCAGCATTCACTTTGAGCCATAACTGAGGCTGGAGTTCTTTGGGAAAAAGAGTTGTGATTATGTAATGAAAGATGATTATAGCTCAAGCACAAGGGAATGGATTATGTTTGCAGAGATATCAAATGCCAGAACGAAGATTATTTTTGCACCTGTAGCATCTGGTCCTGTGAGAAAGTAAATTAGAATAAATATCCCCCTGTTCTTGTACAATGACTTTCTTATATTCTTATGAAATATTTTTAATCTCCACTTGTGGAATTCTTCCTCCCACATGAGAGATAATTTTTACATGGAGCATCTGCCAGTCATTTATGCATCCAGGCCCACGGAACGTACATGAAAAGAATGTCTCAGGGAATTTGACTTCTAGGATTGCAATGAGAGCTGACACATCCCTCAGGACACCATCTTCTCAACATCAGGGTCATCCAGAAACGGATCTCTTGCTCAGACAGCAGTGAAAATCCTCTAAGTCTTTTACTGTCCAGGCAGAGTTAGATCAGACTCCCTGTCAGACCTTCTCTTGTGTGAGGGCCACGGGGATTTGCAGGTCGGCTCACATTTGTCTGCAGTTTGAGAGTGTGGCACAGGGTGAGGTAATATTCTTCACAGTTATTCTCTTGCTCTCACACCAATATTCTGTTGGAATGAGACTTCTTTGGTGTCAGCAAGAGCTCAGAGTACTCAGCCCCCTTTGTTCTTGAACTTATTTTCTCATTGCAGGAGAATATGCAGACCCTCCTTATCCCAGCTCTGCAGGATGATTAGCTGCATTGTAAACAAAGGATTTGTAACCAGGCATTATTTTCTATTCCATTTTAATGTGACTGTCCTTAGAGTACAGAATTTAAGTTTTAATTGCTTATTAACAGTAGCCATTGCAGTTAGATAATTCTGTGAAGAAAAGGGAAAACAAATTACTTGCCACTAATCTGTGTTCCATTTTAGCACCCTGAAAATGAAGAGTTGCCAGAAAAGTGGGAGTGGAGGAGGAGGAGGAAGAGGAGGAGGAAGAAGAGGAGGAAGAAGAGGAGGAAGAAGAGAAGGAAGAGGGAGAAACTCTGGTTAAACACACATCATTCTTTCACCCAAATGTCAATAACATCTTATTCAAAATTGTTTTCTAGATTTTCAGGGCATTAGAAGTTTTTGCACCCACAGACAGTAGGTTATTGGCTGTAGAAAATTGTAATAGAAAGAGATGGAAGATACAGTCTGCAATTATGTAGTAGAAAAACAGTCCAGCAGTGTGAAATCTCCTTTTCTCCTAGGAATAATATCATGGTGAAAATTGTTTTGTAGCACTGATATGACACTGCTGTCTTAGAAAACAGGGTTTAGTAGGTTTTATTTTTAGTACTTTCTTAGAGAAGCCAACTGTGTGCTTCACCCTATAAAAAGTTAGAGATATTTTAAAAATTCCTTTTGATAAACAAGGTATGAGAACTAACCTGAAGAAAACTGGTATTCTATGTACTAATGAGTTTCAGTCAATACTTTCATAAGACTTGATGGTGGAAATTGTCTTTTCACAGTGTTTGCAAAGAAAGGCAGATACAAAATGAACTGGACACCTTTAAGATTTCCAGAGGAAAAGACAATTGATCTAAAGAGTTGGACTTTGGTCAAGGAAGAAGTCTAGAAGGTGTCACTGATATGATGATTGGATCTATTAGGAAATAATCATCTGGGTTTTCTATTAAAAATATTTCTGCTGACTCACAACCAGCCTAGAAGAACAATTGCCTTTCTAAAGCACTGAGAGCTAAGGGCCGAGGCAGTGGGGCCATGGCAGTAAGCAGAGCTTTAGACAGGCTGGCAGTGACGTGTGCTCTTCAAAGCAGGGTCCAGAATCTCTCAGAGGAGTGGAATATTTTATGCACACTGGGATTCTCTGAGGTTTTGGTGCCCAGGGCTTGATGGAACCTGGGGTTGTGGTGTGTTTTACAAGCCATGAGTGAGGTAAAGTAGAAGGAAGGTGTTTCTGTACATTCTCAGTGTGTTGTGTGTGGTGTGGAATGGGATCCTGCCTCCAGTTCCACACAGGAAACAACCCTTGAGCTCCAGTCAGTCGGCACCATTGCTGCCAGCTTAGTGTTTTATTAAGATACTTATCTTTGATCATTGTGTTAACAGAGTTTGGTGCTGCTCAGCCTGAAGAGCTGCCTGCTGCATAACTCTGCTTTTGCAGTGCCATGCTTCCATTGTCTTCAATGGTGCTACGTGATTTCAAATGAATACTAAGAGACATCTGAATTAACTCCTGTGTTTTCCCCTTCAGAATGATACAGGAGACAGGCTTTTTATGCACTTCATTTGGTCACATATTAATATTTTAAATCCTTAGAATAAAAGACTTCCTGGAGGACTGGAATGATGATTTGTATTTCTAGTCTGCTCTGCCAAACAGCAGAAGTTAAAAAAAGGGAAGAAATATCATGATTTCTTTTAATGCAGCTAGATGGTGTAGTTTGAAATTACTTCTTAAGTTTTAATGTCAGTAATATTTGAGCAGTTTAGGTTATTATTAATAATTGACCTTAAGTACCTTCAATGACCTGCTCAACTTCTAATCTGAATTAATGCAGTCTTTAATAATGCTGTGCTGGAAAGCAGTAATGAAAAGAAAAAAAAACATATTCTTCTGATTTTCGAATAAACTTTTTTTTTCTGCAGAAAAAAATATGGGAGTCTTTTTAGTAAGACTCAGTTCTTACTTAAATGATAAAATAAAGAGGAGGCATTTTATGGGCATTGCATTTACATAGTTGTCTCACATTATTGTTTTTACTTAAATTAGCCTTCTGTCACCACCCACTTACCAGTTAGAGTGGTGTTTTTGAAGGGAGATGTTCTCTGCAGTTTCTTAAGTAAAATCAAAGAAAGAAGACTGTGCTTTTTTGGTTTATTGTTTGGGTTATTTTTTGTGTGTTTTAATGAAAGATCTAGCTGCACAAATAGGAAGCATTGGACAGAATATTGCATCAATATAGGTGCAGTTTAGATTGTCTGAAAATGCAAATGATGAGTACAATTACCTGATGGTGTAGAGTTATTCACTGGAATGTCTTCAGTTATTAATTTCTAGTGGCTTATAGTGGTGTTAAAGCATTACCCCTGGACTGCACTGATGCTCCATGCCTCAGTTCTCCAGCATTAAAATAAGGGTAATAAGTCCTCCCTTTTGCCCTTTCATTTTCTCTTTGGTACAGAGCCTAAATTTGGGGCTCTGGGTCTCTCTGTCCTGTGTTTGCTTGTTCAGCAGTGTGGGACCCTTGAGTGCTACTGTTGTACTGATGATATGAACAAATTGTCTCTCACTTCTTCAGCTCTTGGGTTTGCTGTTCATTGTTAAGGAAGGTGATTCTCTTCAATGTGTTTTTAATAAACTCCTTTAGACATTTTTTCATGACTGTTCTATTCATTGTGAAGATCTCTTTCCCATAGCTGCTACATTGGGGTTTTATTTGAGTTGGAACTGACAAGACTTAGGGATTTTGTATGTGAATCAACCTGCCATTGCTCAGCTGAGCTTATTGTCTCCTGAATTATTCAACCTCTTTCCCCTTCCCCAGCATTTGTGCCCTGGGAAATGATGGCACTTTCTCAGGGAAATATTTAATGGTGTTAATTTTCAGAACCAGAGAAAGGAGAGATGCTTAGAGCTCCCACCATAAAAAGTACACAAAGATGGATTTGTCCTTAGCATGCAGGCATAACTGTCAGTTATGCAAGTTCATAGACAGTGATTTCTGACCTAACTTTCTGCTCACTCCTGGTTTCTAGCAGGCAGATCATCAGTGAAATATTTAAAGATACAGAAAGAGTACCTGCATTAAAAAAAAAATAAAATGAATGTTAGTAGCTTGAAATGAAAATGATTTGTTTATGCTCTTTCACAGTAAAATATGTTTTAATTTTTTTTCATCTGCAGTGCTGCAGTGATTTGAAAGCCAGATCAAGTTCACCAGGGGCATTATTATAAAACTGGAATTAAAGCTCAGCCTACTCAATTTATCTGTATCATAAAGCAGTCAAAAATGCTGATGGTAGTTGAGCTATTGATAGTTTATCAAGTTTTATGGACTAATGGAATGTAGATCACCAGTACTTGTGTTAATAATGATTTTATAGCACTGTTTTTAAATAAAGGCAATGATTAAAGAATGTTGGTTAAACAACATGTCTGATAGTTGTTTAGAAAATATTTCTTCTTTCTCTTTCCCTTTTAGTTGAATTCAGAAGCCCTAAGAGGTGCAGTTTACTTATTGAGGGAGAGCGTGTCAATGACCATAAACTGGAGAACAGCTAATAAACATGCATGGATACTTTTAATTAATTCTTGATTGCAAAGTGTCAGAGTAAGAGAGTGTGTGTGGTGGCTGGCTTTGCCTCTCCTTGCACTCCTTCATGTGCCTGTACCTGCCCCTAGCTACAGATTGTGTAGTACAGCAGCCATACTGACCTGTGTAAACTGGAAAGGTCATTATTTGCAATTAGATGTCACTGATTTGACATTTTTTAGAATATGCAGAGTGTGTCTAAATGTGATGCCCAGAATGATTGATTTGGCTGGTTTTTGTCAGTCATCCTGAAAGATATCTCATTTTCCAGAAGTGGCTCAAGTGGGAGATCTGCATTATCAATACATCCTGAACAGGAATGGCCATTTAGCGCTGAGAAGACAAATGTTCTGCCACAGCTGCCCAGATAAAGCCTCTCATGCAAGGACAGCTAAACATGGACAGGTTCCCTGGCAGGCTGTGGAATCCCTTCTAGGGACAAAGGTCCAGCTTCAGGGACTGCGTGTGGGCTGGAGCCTGTTCTGCTCCTCCTGTCACAGCAGTCACAGGACTGCCAAGCTGCCAGGTCCTGACACAGGTGATCAGGAATACCACATCAGGCATGTGGGGCTCCATCTGAAACCCAGTTTTGTTACTAAAAGCCAGAAACTGGAATACTCATCAGAATAAGATGAATCATGAGGCTTGTCTTGGTTGCTGTCTGAAATGGGCCCAGTAGGGCTGAATCACTGAAACCCTTCTGGCTGTCTCCTTGCATCTGACAGTGCTGAGTAGAGCATTGCTTCCCTTCTTGTAAGTGTGAGCTTGCTAATAGTTTATAAGAATCATTTTACTGGCATGAGGGAATTTATTAGTACCTTCAGATCTCCCAGCTGTGGTTTCTGTTATACCCTTTTTTTCCTTGGCTAGGGAGGAAATGCATTTTGGCATTGAGAGAAATTATTTTCATGCAGGAATAGTTGTGGTAAAATTAATCAGAATTTAATATAAGGATAAGCATTTAGTTCATCAAATAGAATATTTGTCAGGGGCAAACCTGGCTTGACTTAGGGAATTTTTCTTTATTTATTGGCAACTAACACAAACTTAATTAGTGATCCATATATTGAAGGGAAAAAAAAGTGCCAAGCAATTTATCCCTTAGAGAAATACTTTCCCTCCCCTCTCCCCAGGCTCAGATTCAGCCCACCACATTTTCATGCCCCTTCCTGCTGCTGTTCCTGCAGGTGTTTTCCCCCTTCCCTCAGAACTGGAGGAGCTGCTGGGAGGTGCTGGGAGGTGCTGGGAGGCTGAAGTCACCTCTTCTCCTGGAGAGCAAACCCAGACAGGACAAGTGCTCCAGCCCTGAGTGTCCCAAGGGCTCTGCAGAACCTGCCTGCATCAGGTGCAGGCAGCTGTGGGCTGTAGACAGTTTTAACCCCAGAGCAGGCACCAGATCTGCTCTGTTCAGCCTGGCTGCCTATCTGAGAATATAAAATGGTTTTCTTTACAATGTTGGCAACTGCCTCAGGTTTCTCAGGTTAGTTCATATGATGGCCTCTTTGGGGTGTGACCTGTATTTACTGCTGCTCATCATTCATCTTTTGAGGTCAGCTGGAGTATGTTGCCAGGCAGAAGGAGTTTCGCTTTTTGTTCACTGCTCTAAGTTTGGGTGCTGCAAGGATAGGGGTACAGTGGAAACAAAAAGGTGAGAAAAATGTTTTAATTGCTATTGTACTGACATAGCCTGGTTATGAAACCACCCTGTCTCCTTTCCTCTGCTAGTAGGTACATCTTTTCTCTGTAACTTCAGAAACTGTAGAATAGCATTCTTCCAATCTTTTAAATCCTTGGAGAAAAATACTAGAAGGGATCTACTTGTAGCTTTAAATTACTTAAATAACAGGCTGTTAATTTAAAGCTACATAAAATGGCAGCATCCAGCAAGGGAAGAGCTCCCCTCTTGTCATAGCATTTGCATTCTGGATGTTTACTTCATTCTGTGTTTGCTTTTTGGTTCCTGTCCATCATCTCCTGTATAAATCACAGGTCTGAGAAACTGAACCTATGAGGCAAGTTTAATGTTTTTTCTTTCTTCTGTGTTGTTCACAGTAGAGGAAAGAGATGAAAAATCAAGTAGAAAACTCAGGCAGCCACAACTAAGCAAAATTCCTGATCCTTCAAAGACACAGGGTTTTTTAGTGACTTCAAAGCATGCTGTGTCAGACTGATGTTCAGCATGAGACACAAGTCTCGCAGTTGTTGATGGTACTCCTTAAAGATTTCCTTCTGCAAATACATGAAGATTAAGCCTGAGCTAACTTATGTGTTATTTTGTCATTAGTTTAGCTTTAGATAAGTGAAAAGTCAATCCTGTAAAAGTCATTAAGTACCTAAACCCATCACTGAAACTTCCAAACTCCACATTTTGGTGGTCCATAATCTAGGATGTCTCTAACTTTTGACAAGTCCCCGGATGGTTTGGTGGCTGCTCCCTGTGAGAAACAGAGGTGCCTAAATCAATGTTGTCAGCTCAGTTGGTACCTGCTGGGATATCTAAACCTTGACCTTCTTAGAGCCAGCAATAACAATTGGTGTGAGTCCAGGGAGAAGGCTGTAAGGGGGTTGCAGTCAAGTGTTTAGAAGACATTTCCCCTTTTTGTTTCTGTTTTTACTTGGTTTAATTAGGTTAAGAATATGTTTAGGCAAGAATATGTTAAGTAAGAATATGAGTTGTCATTTTAAGCCTGTCTGCATATGAAACCAGAGAAGATCTCATTTGGTTTGTTATCTGTACAGTAAGAGTTGTAAGGACTGATTGTGGAAAGGGCATTAGAAACCAGGGGATGGATGAATTTTCTCGGACTGTCCTGGATATCATTCTTTTGTTAAAGGAAACTGATTGTTTGAAATACTCAGAAATTTTGCAAAACCAGAGTGGTACACGGATTCCTATCCTTTATGGAGTGTCTTCTAGACTTTTCTGAGTTCTTGCAGGCAGGGGGGTGCTGCTGTTTGGATTCCAGGTTGCACAGCTCAAGGTGTTTGCCTGCAATAACTCAATAATGTTCCCTCACCTTTCATTCCCATCTCAAGCCTTGTATGTTGGTTTATGTTATATATCAAGTGACTGCTCAAGCTGTTTTTTTAGGAGTGGGGTTTTTCGTGCTGTATTGCATTTTTATGCTTTCCTAAGTTTTTTGCCTTTGGTGTGATCTGTGGCCATGAATCAATGAAATGTAGATAACTCAAGATTGTATATGACTTCTGAGTTAACAGAAGGTGCTTGTGGTTTATTGATGTCATTCATGTATGGTACTGAAGGCCAGTTTCTTGTGGATTTAGTTACGTTGTCACAGTATTTATCCAGCACTTAATTCCAACAAGTTCAAGGCTATCTCAACACCTGTTTCATGACAGGTACTTGGTAAAAATACTTAGCAATAAACCTCTGCTAAGCAGTAGCATTGCTAAGCACTACAGGTTGGGATGCTAAAGGCAACTTTAAAAAAAAGTGAACCAAGGAAAAAAGAACAAAATATAAAAAAGCCCCTAGAAGTGATGGAGGGGTATTTATTGGAATTAATGGCATGGTATTTGTACATTGATTACAGTGTAACATGGCACTGATCAGGCATGTGTCAATACAGAGATTTGAGGGATCTTTTTAAAGTGCTAAGGAATGAGACCAGGAAACCTTCTAAGAGCAATGAAAAAGTACCTGCCTACCTGCTGAGCTGAGCTGCAAAGGCAGAACCCAGTTTAGAGCTGCTATTGGTGCAAAAGTGGGTTTTCCTGAGTGCTGCCTGTGCACACCTGCTGTGAGACACCAGGGCCTCTTCCAGCATTTCATTCTTCATTGGGATTTAACTGCCAGTGGTCAGAGAAAAAGTGCTGACTTGTTACCATTTCCTACATCCACAGTGCTGGTGGTGAGAGGGGAGGAAGGCAGGTTGCACTTCTCTGGGAAATTTCAGTGTTAAAAATAAGAAATCAAGAATTTCCAAATAACCCAGAAAATGAGCTGTGAAGTTTTTTGCAAGGCACAAGTGCTTGCTGAATGTCTTTGTGTTTATGAAGGCGCTTCTTGTGGGGAGGACATGCCTCAAGAATGTTAATATCCTTATGTTGTTATTAATGCAAATAGTCTCCTTCTCCTCTTTTTCTTTCTCACTGTCTTTTTGTCTTGGATTGTGGAGTCTTATTAAGACCTAAATTACATTTTCTAAAGATTTTGCTAATGCCATGGATGCCAAGAGAATTTCTATGTCATTGCCCCCAACAATTTGATCAATATAATAGTACTTTCCAGGGTCTTCCAAATGTGTAACCAAAGTGAATTTATTCCAAGTGCATTTTGATTCACATCGTTCATCCTTACCTGAGTGATTTGTTTCAAAGGTGAGGATGCAGCTGAAGAAAGGATTGTGGGGTTGCCTTGGTTTTGTATATCCTTTATTTCTACAAAGGAAACATAATTCCAGAGGAGGAAAATACTATAGATAATATTTAGAAACTAATTGAAATAAAGATGTTTGCTATTTAGTTATGGCTGTTCAAAAATAAATGGCCAGTCAAAAAATCTCACTATGGGGAGGAAAAATATCTACTGTGAATCCTCACAGTTCTCTTCCTAAACTTGTTCAGACTTAGTCTGTGGCAGTACACCTGTCTCTTGATGTGATGCTTTTACGTGCTTCTCACAGAGCTTCCCTAAGTGTAATAGCTGCTTATAACTAAATAAAATCACAGCATTGTTTTTACTTACAGATTTTAGAGAATCTATTGGAGTGCATGTGAGGGGTTTGTCTTTGTGAAGGTGAGGAGGAGAAGGTGCAGAGAGGGAGCACAGCCTTGCTCAGTGTCACAGAACGAGTCACCTCCTGAGCCTGCAGTACTGCTGAGTCCTTTTCCCTGGCAAACTCCAGCCCAGCTGCTGAGGAAGAGCTGCTGTCAGAGCCACAGAGTTACAGCTTGGGCAGGTCATGCTCTGTATTGACACACCTTGCTTTGTCCACAAAAAATGTGTTGTGCTTATGGAGCAGGACTTTGTTCTGTCAAAACTTCCTCCACGACTTGGTAAACTGTGGAGTAGTAATTTGGTTGTTGGATTTGTGCACGCTCGTTCTGTGTTGGAAAAAGGTGGAAAAACTAGGGAATGGTGAATGAATTACAGTGGCTGATTCTGACCAAAGTCTAATGATAGAAAGCAGAAAGTGTGACTGTTAAAGTAAGTTATTCAAATACCTGCTGAAGGCTTTTAAAAATGTATGCCACTCACAAGGTTTGTCATGACAGACAATATGCCAAATAATTTCTGTGCTATGAATCCTTGGAAAACAAGTTCTGGCTCATAAAATCTCCTATGCAGGGCAAGCCAATTTTCATTGAGGAAGAGTAATTTATCCTACTGTGGCTGCAGTAGACCAGACCTCAATGCCATGAGCACATACATTCCAGCAGCCACCCAGGATGGTGTTACTGATCAACTTGGCAGTGTCATCTGAGGAAACAGATGAAGCTGACTTGCTGGGAGCATCATTCTTTTGTATCTCCCCACACTTCCTCAAAGTAAATAAAGCTTGAATTGTGGAAATGCTTTGCTGGCTGTATAGTATATATGGCCTTTATATGATTGATGGACAGATGGATTCTGTACTGTGTGTTTCCGTGGCTGAAATAACATGGAATTCCCTATACTCGGCATTTGTTCCATAGGCATTCTTTTTTTATTTCACACAGTAGTATTCCAGGAAGGAAACTGCTCTTCCACATCTTATTAATCAAATAAGACTTAAAAATTTTAGTTATTATCAGGAATAACTTTATTTTTCTTCTAGTTTTTAAATTCAAGCAGTTTGTATGCTGGTGGCCTTCTACCTCTTTAGAACATTGTGTTTGCTAAATGATTGTCAGCAGACCTAAAACCAGCATTGACATTGATAAAATTATGTCAGTGCACACAATGCAGGATTAATTAGAAAGTTTGGCTTATAGAAAATCACTTTGTATACTCTTTCACTGCCTACATTATCATTCTTAATGAGAATTACATAGGACTGCTAGCAAACACTTCCCATTTGAAGGTGACTTACATTGCCACACTCATTTTCTGTATATGAGTTATCATTTCTACATATAAAGTTAAATAAATAACGTTCCTAAGCTTGGGGAGTTTGACCCGTTTGACCATGGGAAAGGACAGTTGCTGAACACATTCATTGTCTGCTCTTGTATCTCAGTGCCAAACAGTTACACTGTTAGAATGAGCCAGAAGAGCCAGAAAAGGGTCAAATCCTCCTCCAGCTGCAGTGTTTGACTCCAGCTTGTACCTGTTTATCAGATCTGCTGTGGCTTATCTAGCAGGTTGCAGGTGTGATGTGGAAGTTGTTATCCACAGTGTGTGACCTGTGCTGAATTTAAATAAGGCTGTTGCCAACAAGTTGTTAAAAAAACCCTCAACTTCAGTCTGAATCTCTGTCTTGGAGGAGCACTGAAATTCATGAAAATCCAAGGAGGAATGATAGTCTTTAGAAGTAATGTGTGAGGGAAAAGGAAACAAAGGGAGTTACTCTTTGTTTATTCTCCTCAAGATCAGAATCTATTAGTCATAATAAATTAAGGTAGAAAAAATTCCATGGAGCTTTCTGACAAGACTTTTACCAGTGAGACTCTCACAACAGTAAAAGACAGGAGAGCTAGAACTTTAGGGGAAAGAAAGGATTGTTCAAAAACAAGTCACTGACATTGTGGGGAAGAAGGAGTGTCAATATAAATAAAACAGGGGAAGAGGATGGTAGGTGATGCCTGCCCCCACAGCTCACAGTCCTTGAGAGAGGCCTGGCTGTGCTGTAGCAGAGAGAATGTGTTCATCCAGCTTCTGGCTCTGCACGCTCCTTTGGGATGACATGAACATGAGTGGTTTTAATAGATTAAAAGGTGATGTTTCAGGAGGGTAATATAGATAGAGACCAGTGCTTATTTTATAGTAATTTCATTTTCCTGAAGGTTTGCAAAGTCAGTGCAGTATTTTACTGTGCTCCCTACACAGCACTCATGTTTCAGCTTGAACTGTTCCTGGGGGAATGGAGCCTATTGATACCAGGCTTTCAATGGTGTAAACAAATTACACAGAAACATTTGTTCCACGTCCAGGAAACATGGCACATGTATTACAGCCTAATTTAAAAGGAGATATTAATAACAAAAAACTGCCCATCATAATTTATTCCAGAGCTTAATGGAGGATAAATGCTTTGTATCACAGAGATGTGGCTTCCATTTTGCTGTCAGTTTGTATATGCAGCAATTCAGCCATGGGTGAGAGTGAGTTTTTGGGGTGGAGAAGGGGGCAATAATTCGAGTTTTAAAAAATATTTTATGTAATTTAAGATCTCTTGTTAAAAAAACTAAGTTCAAATAAATATATGATCTGAAAATAATCTCTCACAATGGGAACTTAATTTCAATAATATGATAGAGAACTTTTATTGTACTCCTTGAGGCAAATGAAATGTATATTTGTGTTAAAATAGACTTTTAAAGTGTGTTGGACAGGGTCCTAGCACCATTAGTGGTTCTACACAGTCTGCTAAGATGCATCACAATCTGATTTCTCATAAACACTTGGAGCAGCATCATCCCAGGGAGCACTGGCACGAGGTGCCTCAGCCCAGCGTGGCTCCCATCCCCAGTGCCAGCTCTGCTGCCCAGAGGCAGCCCCTGGGCACGGCTTTCCAGGGTTTCTGCAAAACAGTGCTGTGGATTTTCCTTATCTCAGCAGCAAGAGAAACTTCACCCTGTTCCAGGGAGTCATTCTGCCTCTGGCATTCCAGCCTGCAGCCAGCTCTCCCCTGCCCTCCATGCCAGGTAGTTTATTTGGTCACCCATTGGCACTGCTGAGCAGTTACCATTTCAATTTCCCATTCAGGTACTTCTGCAGTGACCTCAGCCTGGATATATCTAATGTCTCCCAAAGTGTCTGAAGTGAAAGAGGAAAAAGAAGCAAAGCCAGTATGTTGAACCCAAAGATAACCATCTACCTCAGGATTTGAGGCTTATGCCCTTTCTATGCTTTCTGTAACTGGTAATGTTGACACCTTTTGTCAATTCTTCATTTATGATTGTGAGGTTTAAGCTAAGCCTGGACACATGTATCCATGGTGTTTTAGGGAAGGGCAAGATTTTTTAAGTTTTACTTTGGGTAAGCCTTTCATCAGGCTGCTTTTATTTGAATCTGCCTTTGCTCTGTATTTTATGTGTATAGCAAGATACTTAAATACTTGTGAATCTTCCTATAAGATCTAGTTTGCTTTGAAGCTGTGATCTGTTGTATATCAAAATCTAAAGTCTGTCTGCTGGAAGTCTGTTTGCACAAGTTAGGTGTTACAGAGGTGTCCCTCTGAGAAGCTATCAGTGATACATAGAGGATCTGCAAAGTCCTTGTGGCATACTGATTATTACTGAAAACCAGGTCATTTCATCCCAAATTGGGACAGAAGGGGTCAATGAAAAGGAGAGAGATGGATTGTCAGTTGCGTGTCTGAAAAGTAAAATATCTGTCTTCCCTTTGAACTACCTGCTCAGATCTTGGAAAAAAGTTGGGTGTTTTTTCCTGGTTTTTCTGCTCATTTACATCATAATGTATTTCCTTGGAATCAGCCATATCATCTTTTGGTGATTAGCTGTGGTAGATTCAGTCATGGCCCCTGGAGCTGCTTTCAAGTCAATACAGAGCTGACAATAACATCTGGAATATGAGGGGGAAAATGGCAGCAAGACCTCTGCAGTCCCAGCCTGTGCACCCTGTATGTGACATGAGGGGTGACAAGGAGTGTGTTTCTGAGCTCCTGAGCCATTTGCAGCTTTTAAGATCTAAATATTTAAATACTGATTAGCAGCACAAGAATGCAGGTTTCCATTCAGTCATGTAAGATGCACAAATGCATTGTGGACAGAAGCCAGTGTGAAGCTCCTTGGACAGGAGGTTTACAGCACAAAGACAGAAGGTTTTCAAGTGTTGTGGGCAAATTCCAGCAGGCAGCTGAGCCCCACACAGCTGCTCACTCACTCGCCCCCAGTGGGACAAGGGGGAGAACTGGAGGGGCAGAAGGGAGAAAATGTGTGGCTTGATAAAGTCATTTCAACAGATAAAGCAAAAGCCGTGGACACAAGGAGAGCAGAACAAGGAATTGATTTCCCACTTGCCATGGTAGGGCAGGTGTTGATCCATCCCCAGGAGAGCAGGGCCCCACCATGTGTGATGGTGACTTGGGAAGGCAAACTCCATCTTTTTTCTCTTCATAAATCCCCAAGTGCTCTTTGCTAAAAGGCCCTCCTTCAGACTGTGTTGTTTAGCACTGACAGTGTGTGCTGCCTTGACTACAGGAGGGTGTTGTCAGAACATTCTTCCTATAATTATCAGAAAAACTAGCAACCTCAGAGGATGCCCTCTGAAAAATTTTCATTTCTAATGGCTGTGCATTACCAGCCTGTGCCTGCTTGCATGTTCTGATCAAACATGGCATCTTGAGGCTCCTTCTGTTAAAGTTTTCATAGAAGTTACTGCCTCTGAGGGCATACAGTTTTTCTTCAGCTATCCTGACTTCTTTAGTAGTGTCAGCTTCTGTTACAGAAAGAAGCCAAGCAGTGTGAGCAGCATGGAGCTTCTCTTGTCACCTCCTGGTGAAATCCTTTACTGTCTGCTACTACTTCCCACTTTATCACTAATGTTCATGCTGGCCACCAGTTTTTTCAATACTAAAGACCCATTCAAACCTTATTTCATCAGGAATACGATACATCGCCAGCATCAGACAACTTAACATACACGTTGAGGGCTACTCTTC
Organism: Illadopsis cleaveri; assembly: GCA_013399915.1. NCBI lineage: Eukaryota > Metazoa > Chordata > Aves > Passeriformes > Timaliidae > Illadopsis > Illadopsis cleaveri. The sequence goes on along the minus strand of VXBB01011792.1, from coordinate 5,664 downwards.
GAAGTGAGTATGGCTCTGAAATCACAGCAAGATCCACAGCTCCTTCTTCCAGAGGGTGCTTTTGCCTTCAAATTTCTGTCCCCACTTCAAGATGGAGCAGTGCCCCATTTTGTCCCCAAGTGCTTGAAGCACTGTGCCCTGCAGAGCATTCCCTACCTGTGTTGAGACCATTAGCAATATTCCAAGAGATTTCCAGGGGAGAAGGCTCCCTACCGTTTTGCTTTCTTGCAAACTATTCTGTTTTTCTGCCCTAGCACCTTCTTAGCACGTGCTGCAGAAATTGTAACTGGGTAAATCATGGTCTGCTGTAATCAGTCCTCAGCATCAAATACCTCAGCAGTGAGACAGAGGTGCCAGACAGCTGAAAGCTTTTAATCCTACACACAGATCCACCACCCATATTTTCAGTCAAATGTCTTTTCAAGGATAGACTGACAGATTTAAGTCCTAATGGCAGTCTATAAATTCTGCAAGACAGGCTTTTAATATCCTAGTCTATGGCTATACTTTCTAATTCTTGAGAATATTCAATCTATTCCTCCTTCCTCATCCCCTTTCTAAGAAACCATCACAGGATCTTGAAATCCTATCATTATTTTATCCAGGTTCTATAAAATGAATCTCCCATACACTTTGATGCAAATGAGTTTTTCAGAAACTTCTCCCCATTTAAAAGACTGAAGGCTGGAAAATGTTTTGAATTTTTTGATCCAAAACTTGTTATTTGGAATGGTGCCTCTCTGGGCAGCGTTCTGCTGAAGAAGGTAGCAATTTTCACTTCCCAGGCTGTAGGGTATAGATACTCACATGTGCATCAGTTCTCAGCAAGTAAGAACCAGTCTCAGTCAGTTCCAAGGCTGGCTGTTGGTGTTTCCTGTAGCCCACCTTTAAAGATTGTGCTGCTGGCAACCAGGCACCTTGGATATGGGGGGAAACAGGACCTTCTTTATCTGCACAAGTGCTGAGGAGCAGAGCATTAGTTCTGCCTTTGCAATGAGCTCAGGACGATGTAGGTAAAGGAAGATCATTGGACCTATGCATAATACACTAAAATTTTACTGTATCTGTAACTTAGAGCAGTATTCACTTCCCAGTGTCATTTCCAGGCCTCTCAAGTTCTTCAGGTAATTTTGCCCCCAAACACCCATGAAAACTCCCTGCAGATCACACCTGCAGGCATTGTGTAGGATGGAAATGTGACCCAGCCTGCCACGCTCCCCTCGGCCCTTGCAGGAAAGCACTTTCTCCTGCCAGGACACAGATATTAGTCAGAGTTTTCTGGATGTAAAGTCTTTGGGAAAAAAGCATTGAGCAAATCACTCAGTTTATTTCTGTGAATATTCATTTGGATTTTTAAACTAATTGATGTGGAGTGCTTTGAAATAATTCTGTATTTACTGTTCACGTGTATCTGGGGGATTATCTTCTCCCATGTGAATTCTCACAAGTAGTCCAAGCAGGATCTGACTGAACTACAAAATGTGTGTATCAAAATTCCCACTGCTCTTGTTATCTAAACCATTCAGTGAGGAACCGAATACCATTTAATTTCACAAGTGATTGTAAAGAATCTGGTTGTGAAGATAATTTCTGAATATGTTAGGCAAATTAATATTGATTAATTTCAGTATTCAGTAGTTTTTCACTAGATGTGAATTTCACCAAATTTATGAAATTGCTCCTTTCAATTTCTAACAGTTCCAGTAAGAATTGGGATTATGTTAACAAAATTTGCTGCTAAGGCCATAGACTAGAACCTAGACCTCAGTCTCCCCTGTGTAACATTGACTTTACCACTACAAGCTTTGTTATAGTTTCAGATCAGGGCCATTCTTTTATTCTCTGTTCATTAGGTGCATAGCACAACACATCTGTTTTCCATTTAATTCTTGTTATCATTTGAGAAAAAAAAAAGAACATTTTAAACAACAACATACTGAAATATGAATAAACTATTTCCCCAGAACTGGTAAAAGCAGTGTAGTTTATAGTAGATACTTTCTCAACATATCTTCATACTTAAGAATGTTGAACCCTATTATGGAAATTTAGATTACCAAACCACTCAAATAATTTTTAAAAATTCTTTGATATTTAGAGTTGAATGGTTTTCAATGAAATAATCATTTTATTATTATTATTATTATTATTATGTACTTGTGCAGTGTTAAGCTGACCCACTAAGTTCATTAGGAAGGGCTTTCCTTAGTAACCATCTGATCTGTTCCACTGAAATATTCTTTGACTTATATCCAAAAGAGAAAACTCTTTGGTACATTACATACAGAATTTCAGTAAGAAATGAGAATTTAATGAGGTGTCATGAGAAATACAGGGGGTTTTTATACACCATTACATGAAATAGGATTAATAATTTTATGGAAATGACCTACAGTTATGTAAGAATACAGAAAGCAGACTCAAGGTGAATTGTTGAAGAAAACAGCCTCAATGAAAGTAAATTTTTTGTTTCGTTCAGGAAGTTGTTACTTAAAAACTTTGCTTCTAAAATTCAAAATTACATTAATGCTCCCTGTGTGTTCACTGTAGCAGTAAATTACAAAATTTATTATAACTTAGAGTTAAGAAAACAATTTGCTTTTGAGGTATGGTAGCACAGAGGCAGTGATAAAGAAAATAATGAGCACATGCAACTATATATGCACATAACATAGGGATAACATTTTAATGCGTGTCCCTCAGTACAGAGCAAGACTTCCAGGGGGTAAACACTGGAGTTTTGAGGCCAGATCTGTAACTGTTGTTTGTGGCACTGACAGAGTTTTACCCCCACCAGCAGATAACCTGCTTCTAACGTTTAAGCTAAGTTCTAATTTTTTAATGAACTTTTTAATCTTTTGTTGTCTCAGCTCTGTTTGTGCATAGCTTGCTACAATCACCTTATGAAGCAAAGGTTTGTGATAAAGAGAAATGCCACGAAATTCTTTCTGGTGTTTCATGCATATATGGAATTTAGGAACTGTAGCTTGAGCTATGCTGAAGTCACAGGTGGGCTGTTGGAAATCTTGTGAAATCCAGGAGCAAATGCAGAGACCTGATGCAAGCTCAGTAATCCATCAGGACTGATCCAGTGCACCAGCATCTCTGTCAGTCACTATCCCACAGCTGATACTAGGATAAAAACACTGATATATTTCCATAGAACATTTAGCTGACAGTTCTTCTCCTTTCTTCTTTCTCCTTTTAAATGTCTCTCATATATCTTATAAAAAGTATTTATTTCAGGGTTCCACTCTGTGGAGTTTAATATCTCTTCTACCTTACATCAGCATCTAGAAATGCATTTTTTATATGCAGAACCTTGGTGGTGTAAGAAAAAGAACTGCAAAATGTAACTCTGTTCCTTTTCTAACTGGTTAAAAGCACAGCAGTAGGAGTTAGCTGGCCAAGAGCAATCATTAGGGATTTCTTTTTAAGGGTTTCATAAAGAGTTTTTTTGGATTAGTTTTCACTTAGAGAAGTCTGTAATTTACCTCTTCAAATCAAAACTCAAAGGGAAATAAATAAGCAGTTAAAAATATGCTCTTGGAAACTAATTTTTAGTATTCTAATTTTGCTGCAGGTGCATCTATAAATGGAAATAAAATAGATTCAAAGGAGTGATGTTTAAACGTAAGTAGACTTAGGGGGCAGCGTGATAAACAGGCTTGTTGTCTGTGTGTCAGGCTGCCTTATGTTGTGTGCTGTGGGAACTGCCTCGTCCAGCCTTACCCTTTAGTGCCAGGACAGCTTTGTTTTGTTGTGCTGGTTTGTGCTCCTATCTATATGGGTGCCAGTACTTTCCTGTTTATCACAGATTTGCTATCTGGCTTCCAGTTTGGTGTTTGAATATTAGAACAGCTGTTGGGATTTGGGATTAGAGATACAGTGTTGTGCTAATGCTAAGTATGCATTTTTGCTTGAATTCACTGCTTTTACAAAAAGTATATACTTAATCAGCAAACTTTGAAATTTGAGTGTCTCAGCCCCATTTCTTACTACGAATTATCACATATTTTACTGCTATTTAACTTGTTTCCTGGTGCTAATTACTATACTCATCCTTTACATTGAGACTATCCTGAAAAAAATTCAGTAGCCATATGCTGAACATGCTTTTCAACCCAAAAATAGCAATTCCAGCTTGGTTCCATGCAGTTTCAGTTGTTTGTTTGTCCTGTGAGGAGTCACTGTGTGTGGCATGTTGCACACACAGGCAGTAGCTCTTGGATGTCACTGTGGCTCCTGCATATGCCTTCTCCAGGATGGGAATACAGAATGGCTGGAACACAAAGATAAAGGTTTTCTAGGATTCTACAGTTTTAAAGCATTGTGGTTTTCAGGGTTTTTTTTTTAAGTCAGTTACTTTACTTTTAGAATCTGCTGTTGAAGCAGTGTTGATGTGGGCAGGAAGTAAAACCAGCCTGAAGGGGCAGCGGGGCAGCGGGATATTCGTGTTTGTGGCGTTACCTCGGGAAAGGTGGAGCTGCCACACAGCCCCTGTGCCCTGTGTGCACTGCCCTTCTGCTAACACAGACCTCCACAGCCCTGCCCCACGGCCAGGGCCAGCAGGAGCATGGCTAAAGTTGTGTGCTTCCCCAGAGAACAAAGGTGGGGAGTCCTGCAGGGCTCCCCGACGTGGGGACTGTCACACCACACAGAGAAAAGTTAACCTAAAACTATCCAGAGCACACTGCTTATTCAAATACCTGACACTGCTGTTTTTGGTTTTTTTATTTTTGTTCTTTTCATCAGACTGACACCAAAAAAACACTCTGGGAGAAAACTATGACTAGAAAATGAACAGATAAGGCATATGCAAAAATGGAGTTTCCCTCCAATGTTAATTACCAATATAGAACTGCATTTTGATTAGGAAGATTTGGTAAATCACTGACAAGGCTCCATATTGAAGGCTATATTGGTTATTAATTTGATAAGTAGGATGGATTTCTTGCTCCTTGTTTGCAGCATGTTATCAGTAAGCTTAATAGTCTTTGATTCTAAACCAACTGAAAACTATTTTCTGGCCATATGAAACAGTAACATCTTAATTTTTCTGATGTTAATCTCTCTTTAATGACTTCTGTAGAAGGATGTGTTTCATCATCTAGCTGGTGACCTTAAATAGATTTTCCTTTTTTTCTTGAATCAGACTTAGAATTGAAGGGAAGGATTACATAAATAAGGTTTTGACTTCTGGCAAGCTTCCTATATTATGTCAACTTATTGCACCCATATATTTACTTTTCCTTCATCTAGGATGCAGTAACTCAGTGTATCCAATTGTGGGGGTTTGACCCAGCCTGGACACCAGGTGCCCCCCAGAACTCCTCTGTCGCTGCCTTCCTCAGCTCGACAGGAGAAGAAAATGTAATCAAGGGCTCCTGCTACAATCCTGTGCAAAAACAGACTCAGACTGGGGCAATTGGTTTTAATCAGAGTAGGAATGAGAAATAAAATAAAGTCTTAAAATACCTTCTATACACCCCACCCTTCCTCCCAGGCTCGGCCTCACTTCTGAATTCTCCACCTGCTTCCCCACAGTGGCATAAGGGGAAGGGAATGGAGACATGGTCAGTTCTTCAAAAGTTTCTGCTGCTCCTTCCTCCTCCACAGGAGGATTCCTCACATTCTTCCTCTGCTCCATCATGGGTCCCTTCC
>VXBB01011791.1:228841-250872 GCA_013399915.1 Illadopsis cleaveri | reverse complement strand
TTGCCCTAAACCAGGACAGAGTGTTTCCTCAGAATAAATCACCTTGACCCAAAGCAGTGCTGAGTTCAAAGCCATGACTTTTCTCTACCATGCAGGATTCAGGGAGGTTTTCCAGCCCCAGAGACCATGCACATTATTCCAACAACCCTCAGAGGTGTGGCATCCACTGCTAGGACATTATCCATCTAAGCAAGCAGTTCCCTGCTTCAGATATCAGTTGGTTCAGCACATAAAACACCAAATGAGGCCAAGACTCAGCACAGAAATTAATGTACAATCCAGGAATAATTGTGTGCTGAAGGTCTGCACTGAGATCTGGTGTTAATAGAGAATATTGATGTTGTGGATGAAATGAAATGCTTTCCCCACCACCATTTAACCATTCTCCCCAGTGCCAGCCAAGCTTGTCCTCTGCCTGACATGAATTAAAGGCCAAAATTAATTGTCACAACCTTAATCCAGCTCTTTGCCCAATTACACCGTTCCTTGAATCATTAGGGTTCTGATGAACTGGAGAACTGAGGTGTGGAAGCCCCAAATTTCCCAGCTGCAGGTTCTCAGACAGGAGAGGGAAAGGAGACACAAACCAATTACACACTGCAGAATTATCCTGCCTTGCAGTCAGGGAGTTTTCAGCCAGCAGAGCCTTTCCAGGCCTGAGGACAGACAGCTGCCATCCCCCCAATTCTCTCCTGCTTTCCTGTCTTCAGGAGATGAATCCACATGTGCAACCTGCTCAACCATACCAACCAATCTAGGAAAGTGAACAGCCACCTTCCAGTGCTTCTGTTTTCTGCTAATGTATTCCCATTTCCTCTGCAAAGCAATTTATTCAGCATGAACAATTTGTAATAATATATAGTACGTGGTCTGTGGTACATAAGCCTTTTCATATGTAATTAATATTTTATTTAATTTTAACATTAAATTACTTTTCTTACCCAATAAAAGATTATATTTTCCAGTTCACGGATGCAAATCTACTGATAAATAATGTAAGAAAATGTAAAAGTATCAACAGATATCAGTTTACTACAAAATAAATTACTTCCTTCCCCGGAGGATGTTTAATCTCAATTATTGCTCACGGGAAGCACACACCGCTAACGAGCAAGCCAAGGACAACCCAACTCCTGCAAACACTAAAGTGCAATATGTTCTTAATAACCTCATCTCAATCCTGCTCCCAGGAACTGGGAACTCACAAAGCTGTTTGCTCCTTCATCTCAGTGATTTCTGCGTTTCCCAAGAGGAAGAACCACGGTGAGCATCTGAGGGAATGCTGCAAACCCTGTGCTTATTGTCAGAACTTGCACATGATTTATCAACTCCACTGGAAGCATTCAAGGCTTGGAGCAGCCTGGTCTGCTGGAAAGTTCCCTGTCCATGGCATGGGGGATGGAAGGAGATGATCTGAGAGGTCCTTTCCCACCCAAACCATTCTGTGCTTTCACAGACTTCTGTAATGTGACTGGTGGTGCTTGAAAACTCAAATATGAACAGGTGAAAACTCAAATATGGGCAGGATAAAGTCAGGCTGAGCTGACAGTTATTATATATATTATATCACCTCTCTCTTTAATGTGGAAGAAGCAGCAGATAATTTTTGGACAACTGCCTTACAGATAAATCATTCATCAACATTCAGAACAGGGCAACAGGATTCTAGGCCATCCTTACCAAAAATGAGATTGAATCCACCAAGCCCACAGCCCAGAAGGGCTCTGTAACCATTGGAGAAATAGGCTGGTTTCTCTTTTGGTTTTTTAATATGACCAAAAATGGAGGGAAGGTGCAAACTCTGATGAGTGGATGGTGGAGTGTGTCACACACTCAGAGCTAAGAGAATGTTCTGACTGCAGGGTGATGCCCAGAAGCACAGCCCAGCTGTCCTGGTGGAAGAGGTGCTTCCATCAGCTCCACACTTATCCCAGAAGTGACAGCAGGACTTATCACTTCCAGGGTTGGGTGGGATAAGTGCAGCCTGATGGTGTCTGACAGCACCAGTTGCTTTATTTTCCATGTTCAATGGGATGGAAAATGAGAGTGTTGCTGTCACCAGAAGAGGAAATTAGCACCAGCACAGAGCTAGAGCCAGGCCTGTAATGGCTGCACACAGATGTTAGCAGAGCAAACTTGAGGAGAAAATGATAAAGGCTGAACAATCAGCCATCCCCCATCGGGTGGGGATATCCAGAGTAACTGGTTGAGTGGGAACATGAGCAGAAGGGATGAACCGTGTGTGGACCCCAGATGCAGGAGAACATCTGTGCTGATGGTGCTGGCAGTGAGCACTGCTTGCATATTCATGCTGTCATTACCACTCCTGCTCCTGTGCAGCCCCTTATTGCTCAGAAGAGCTGCAATTCTCATTCTGCAGCCCAGATTATCGGGACACCCAGTTCACAGCAACACCCTGGGGTTTGGCCAGAGAAAAACAAGTTACAAGTAGTCAACCTGCTGAAAATCCCAGCACTGACCCATCACCAACCTCTGGGTGGCCAGCTTGGCCACCTTTTGTAATTGTTTTGCTCCCACCACAAGCAGAAAATGTCAGCCTTTGGAGGCTCCACAAGCTACACTTCTCTAAGGGTGATACAACCTTCCATGAGGCCAGTGTGTAATGAGCTTCANAAAATAACAAATGATACAAAAACAAATACAGCCACTTAGAGGTTTCACAGTTTTCAGCATCAAGAATAATTCTTAACCTAGACTAATAGCCCTTGAAAAAAATTGGTATATTTATAAGAAAGGCAAATATTATGACCTGGCTAAGGCACCCCAAAAAGCACTGAGCAACTCTGAGCTTGTTCTTGAGTATACAACGATCAAGGAGGGATAATTTGGCTTGCTGCCCTATAGAAACAGTCACAGGTTTTGAGAAACAGCCTGAAGATCCAACAGGTGCCCCTGTGTGAGCCAACCACTTTAAGAAGGGCGCAGAACTTTCTAGGTCATCTTCCTTGTCTCTTCAGAGGTAAACTGAAACTCTTTTCCTTATCTGGAAACATTTGCTTGGGTGTGGAAATGCCCTGCAGCAGGTGAGAGTTGGCACACTGGTGCAGTGATCTGGGCAGTGCTGTTTGCACTCGTGGCCAAAGGTCCCCTCTGCTCCCACAGCAGTATTAAAGGGATTTATGTATAAATCAGTAAAACTCTTCCTCTTTGCAGCTGCAGCAGGTGAACTGCACTGGTTTGAGTGTGTCTCTAGGAAACTGAACGTGGTCAGTGCCAGGACAAGGGCACCTTGTCCTAATGGCCCCTTAAACCTGCACCACCAATAAGTGCAATCGATTAGAAAAAGAGGAATAAACCACGGTGTGATACAGAGAGACCATGAAAACCAATGAAGAGCCTGCCTGGAAATAAACTCATCATCTCATATCCTATTGCAGAGGTTACTGTTTACTGTTACTTACCCAGAGTTTGTCACCTCCCACTGCTTATGAAAACCTGTGCAGGCTGCTTAGAGCTGTGTTTTTGGTGAGAGATGAACTCCATTCCCCCTGTTTCCACCTCTGCTGTCATTTACATTTTCTAGTGCAAGCTGGCATGAGGTAATGAAGGTGGGGAGGGCTTTTTCCATCCATATCATGTCAGAACTATCCCACATTACCAGTTTTTCTATCCTTCAGTTATCCCCTGTTGCCAGGGTTGCCCTATAGAGAGAGCTGGGTCGAAGCAAACGCAGGTCCAACCAGTATGGTCACCACTACGTTCTTCCTTTATTTCGTCTAAAATGGCAGCTTATATACATTTCTATATACAAAGTCAAAATATATCCTATATACTCTATACTATCCTTTCTATATACAAAGAGAATATATATACTATATACTCTATACTATACTTTCTATATACAAAGAGAATATATATACTATATACTCTATACTATATACTCTACAAAGTCAGGAGCTTTTTCATTGGCACACAGCAGAGAGAAGAATGCAAACACACACTAATTAACTTGTCCTTAAGGTGGCTAACACATGCTTACTAACAACTCCACTCAGTGACCTTCAAAACCCCATTATTTTTCCCTGACACCTTAATATCTAATTTCAACTGGGTCACAGGCTTCGAGGCCTCAGGTCAGGCCTCAGGAAGGCCTCAGCTGGGGTAACTCAGGTCTGGGCAGCTCATCCCTAAGAAAATCTGCTACAATCCCCCAGCCGTTTCTACCCTGACCCCTTAACTCCTGCATCTTTCACACACTTCCAAGCTCTGAAAATTGGATTAGAAATTTTTGACTTGTAAGCTTAGTGCTGCAAAAGCTACTGCACCTCCTAAATTAACATTTATGTGCTCTAGCCCTAACCTTCTGACATAGGTAACTCACAGAGGCAGCCAAGGGGACATGCCAATATACTGGAAATTAAGAGCTAAATAAAACATTCAGGAAGTAAATAATCCATATAAAAACAGAGGTTTGACCCTTCCTGCCTGATGCAGAAGAATGAGCTGATATACCAAGTCTCTGATGGAAGATGGACTGCAGAGTGATTATTTTTTAATTGAATAACTCCTTTCCCTCTAAACTTGAATGATTTGTATTATGCAATTGTTTCTTTTTCCTTAAGGCTAATCTGTGAGAACATAGAGGCAGTACATATATAAAAATGACCACAAAAATTTGGATTTTCTATTCCAGGGTTTGAACTGAAGTAAAAAGCACAGCACATCAGGCAGGTAACTTTAAACTGATTTCCATCAGTTCTTTCCTGTGCTGTGATTTTTGTTTACTTCTGGATCTCTGCACAAAGTTTTTCAACTTCTTACATGAAGGAATTTGGTAAAAATGTTCTATCCAAACACAGGTCCTGAGGGGTCCCACTCCACACGGACTGCCAGCCTTATCAGCACCCACCCTGCACAGCTGAATTCTGCCAGACACTCTATCACAATTCACAGAACCTATCCCTATCCAGAAAACAAAATCCATGTTATGTCAACTGCAGGAAAACTTGATGAATTAGAGGCTCCAACGATTTTTTTTTTTTTTTTTTTTTTGCCCCAATTTTCATCACCTTATTACTGCAGCTTTGTGCAGAGAGAGCGCCACCAGCAAACAACACTGTCCAGGGTCCACAGAATCTGATCCTCAGCCCAGCCACCACCCTCCAAAGGTCCTTTTTCATGTCAGGGGGTTTTATACAGGGAAACAGCTCAGGAAACTCTGCCATGGGTTGAATCCAAGATAAACAGACTCTAACTAAAGCTGTCACCTTTCTCCAAGTGACTTTGGGCTCTTGAGTAATGAGGGTTGGGAACAGGACAACTTCACAGATATACTGAGGGAAAATTGCTGGGAATTAATTGTTTTAGCACCAGCTTGTGTTCTTCTGGACTGATCTCATCTGCATGGAGTGCACAGAAGGGAGAAAGAGAGAAAACAGCAGCAAGGTGACAACAGTCGATGCCTGATCAAACTAAGTGTCACCTAATTTGTTCCCGTACATCTCCTCAAGCTGCAGCTTGTCAGAGTCACCTGAATAATCCTGGGGTAATTCCAATCCATATTTCTACCTAAATAATTGAAAATCTTTAGCATGCAATTAATACAGCTGGCAATGACACAGCACATCCATCTGCCCCCCTGGCACCAGGCGAAGTTTAATAACCAATATGCCCGACGGGCTGAAATAATTTAGAGCCCATATTTATCCTCAGGAGTGGCTCTTGCTGCCTTAAAGGTTTCACCACTTCCTCATAAATTTAAGGGCTGAGTGTGCAGGTTGGGGAGGCAGTGCCCAGAGGAAGAGATTTGTGGGAAGAGTTCTGTGGCCGTGAGTGACAGCCTCTAACGACGCCGTCCCGGGAGGAGAAGTTGCTTTTGTGCAGTCATTTTGAAGTATTAAATTTTGATAACTCCTTAATCACTGCAGTCTAATGAGATGGAGGCAGCAGGTGAAGGGGGAATCTATCATCTCAGTTCAGGTCCCTGGCTCTCTCTTCCTGCTAGGAACATTCAGCATGACACAGTGGGCTGGGGCTCTCTTCCTGCAGCTCAGAGTAGGGATTTTGTAGCCTCCTATGAATCTTTGATTTCCCTGGAGAAACCTCTTTTTGTGGGCAATAGTCCCACCCACAATTCCCAAAAAAAAAAAAAAGAAGGTGTTGCTCAAAAAAGTGCAAAAAGCTTAGATTTAAATCTAAGCTTCTTTAATTTTAAAATCGGTCAAGATGGATTATTTTATCCTGCCAGTGTTTGTTGCAGGTGTCACTGCAGACCTTCGATGCAGTATTTATCTTTTAATTCACACTTCATACACATTAGTTAATAAAAATCTGTATCCCCGGTGATACTTTTGGCCTCTCAGGTGTTGTTATTGTTATTACAAAGTTCTTGCATTTTATCCCACAGAATCCCTAAAAATACCAAGAAACAAATGGTTTCCTGCAGATGGAAGAGCTGCCAGCACTCACAGATCCCACGAACCAGCAGCACAGGCACTGGTGCAGACAAATTGCTCAAAGCTTTGAGGTGTTGAGCTCCACAATGAGGAAGGAAACACCAAAAAAATCATTATTTTACAACTACCAAAAGAAATGACTTGTGCTCCTCCAGCAGGCATAAAGACATTGCTTGGTTATTTCTGCTCACACTGAAGTTCAGTGAGATTATTCCACGTGAAAAGCTCCCTGCCAGGCCAGTGCTGGAACAGTTCTCCCTTGCACCTTTCCCCAGTACCAAACTGCTTTTTGGGTAGTGTGGATTTGGACAGTTTTCACTATTGAGAAAGTTTTTTGAGGTAACGTTCACACAGCCCAAAATATTCAGCCGGTTCTCACCCACCCACGCCTTCTGTCAGCACTCCAGTTCCTTATTTATTAGTTTGATGTTCAATTGTCCCAAGACACAGGAAAAGTCTAATGAAGTGTTTAGATCTGAGTCATTCCTCTTTGTCCTGTCAGACAGGACATCAGCAGCCTGTCAAACACAATCACAACACAACCACATCTTCCCAGCACTTAAGGAAACATAACTATATTTAGAGGTTTCACAGTTTTCACCATCAAGAATAATTCTTAACCTAGACTGTTACTAATAGCTTTTGAAAAAATTGGTGTATTTATAAGAAAGGCAAATATTATGGCAAATGAAGCACAATTTTAGGCCTGCTGCTGTTGAAGTGGCCCTATTATAAAGGCAGATAATTTTCTAATTGACTGGAGGCCAGTGTTGCTTCCTGCCTCCTTCCTAACCCTTATCACAAAATTTAAAAGTGTTCAGAAAATAAACCCTTTTCAGAATAAGGTTCTGCGAAACAAAACCTGCTGGTTCCTTTATACATCTTGAAAATACAAGAATCTCACCACATGTTTTCCCTTCCTTCTTCCCCAGTGTTCTCTTTCTCCTGCCACTACCTGCCAACTCCTGTCATGCATGGCTGGCACTGGTTCAGGGAATGTATTTCAGTTTAAGCAGATTTTAAAAGTCCATTTCAACCATCTGAACATCAGCATTCCCTGTCCTGGAAAAAACATTTTTATTTCCCAAAGGTGAAACCTTTTAATTGCTTTATCTCAACCATTTAAATGAAAGCATTCCTTTGTTTAAAGTCAAACTTCCAAAGAGACTAAAAGCAAAAATGATCACCTTTTCCTTGTCTTTTACCTGTGTGTTTCTCATTTTTTTCTCTATTGTCAGGAGCTGAAAATACTTCAGCTTCATTCCCTTTCTATGCAAAACTTCACCAGCAGTATCTCAGAAACCAATCAGAAGTTAGGCTTAGCATTTCCAATCCAACAACAGAAAAAGAAGGAAAGAAAGCAACACCACAAAGTCAGGATGAGTGTTTTAACACTGATGACTTTTTTTGAAGAGGGTTTGAAGTGCCATTTAGGATACATATGCTCTCTTGCCATTATGTTACAAAGAATTGGTTTCAAAATGAAATAAAGCCTCTTGGGCTCTCAAAAAAGAATGATTCTTTTCTCCTTTCTCCTTCTCACAAATAGCAGCCAGTTCTGCATTGTTTTCCTGCGAAGTAAGTTCTGCTTAACAAGAACAATCCTTTCCATTTCACCGTTTCTTAAGGCCGCCCTTCTCCTCCTTTTCTCAAAATTATTTGTCCCTCACACAATCTCTCACCTTTAAACCCTTTCAAAAATTGATTTCAGGCTTTCTAAGAACCTCTCCTGCTGCCACTTCAAAGATTTGGATCAACAGAAGAACACTGAGACAGGACAGACTTTATTCATCTTCCCCCCATTTTGGATTAGAAGTGGAAGCACCTCCAGTTCTCCTCCCCCCTACATAAACTCCAGTCTTCACCAGGGCCTGAATTCCCATCTGCATTTAGGTCATTCCTCTCCATCTTACCCTCAAATATTTTCTAGAGAAGGTGTGAGGCAACACAATTTTCAGAACAACCTCTGGGCACCCCTGGGAGCTGCTGCCTGTTCTCCAGGGATGGTCACAGCCAAAACCATCCCATGGAGAACCAGGAATGGCACCAGGGCCCAGATCCTCCATCCTCTGGTGGCTTTCTGGCAGATGACTCATGGATTACATGAAATATTGTAATAAGTGAGCTGAGATTCCATTTTCTTCATGTGGGAAAAGCCAATTTTTTACTTTCACAACTCATTTTATACAGTTTTAACAGACCTCGGGTGCAACTTTAGATGGTTAATGACTTTCTTGCCAATTACTCTATTGGTTAGTAAAAATATTCTACTTGTCCATCAAATCTCTGTATTCTTGAGTTGTTTACACCTTTTCTTCACTGATTCTCATGGGACAAATCCCTTGTTATTGCAGGTACATTTGTTTTTTAACTCAAGAATAGGTTGTTACGCTAACGAGTTTTCATGCCAAGATTGTTTTCACAGGGGAACTTGCAAATTACTTTAGAAGAAGTGATAAAGTTATTCTAAGAAGAACTTAAATATTCTAAGAATTGCTAACTTTGGCAATTTAGCAGAGCAGGCCCGATTTCATGAGACCTTTGTTTTATAATCCTTTTACCTGTCACGACACTGGGACACTAAACTTCTCCAAGGTCCACAGGGTCTGGATTTCNAAAGTTATTCTAAGAAGAACTTAAATATTCTAAGAATTGCTAACTTTGGCAATTTAGCAGAGCAGGCCCGATTTCATGAGACCTTTGTTTTATAATCCTTTTACCTGTCACGACACTGGGACACTAAACTTCTCCAAGGTCCACAGGGTCTGGATTTCATGGAGCTCTCCCGAGGAGTGTGGGGTGTCTGGATTTCATGGAGCTCTCTCTCCAGGAGCGTGGGCTTCCAGGACATTGTTTGACATCCTGCCTGAACAACGTGGTGACGTTTCCTCCCAGCTCCTGCTCTCCCCTCACACTTTGTTTGCTTGCAGATATCAGGATTTAAAGTTCTTGCCTTCTGGCTCTTATCAGAGGTGCACATTTGCTGTTGATAGCTTTTAGTGAAAGTTATTATTAGGCAACTTTTCACTTTTATCTCTTATCACTTTCTGCTCCAGAAAACCTTATCACTCCTTTCGCTAAGTGTATGATAATTGGAGCTTTGAAATTACAGGTACAACACACAGAGATTTAATGGATCAATTTGACAAGCTAAAAGAATTCTAGTTCCCTTATCTATTTAGCATTTAAATGGTGCTTTTTCCTAATTAGTCTGTAGTTATAGTTACCAAAGTAATTGTCAATGGCTGTAACCACAAATAAAGCAGATCTGTCAGAGCAAGCCTGATCTAACACTGGATCAGGACCTTTTCCAGGAATGGGTAAATACTCTACAAGGTTTCAGTCAGAGCCAAATGTCTCCTGAGATTTCACAAGAGTTGGATTAATGAACAATCCTCAAGAGAGACCCGTGAGCAAAATCAGACACCTATTTCCAGTCTTTTCAAGGAGCAGTTAGAACAAGAAAGAAGTCAGGTTTTGCTGTGCACCGTTTGGAATTTCCATTTGTGCCTGGAGCCCTGTGGTTTAAATACCTGTGTACAACCACTCATGGCAGCCTAGGGAATGTCAGAGTTCTGGGATGGAGGCAGCTATGTCCCCGCAAAAGCCTTCCCAAAGATCAGAGAAGTAACATAAAAAACACGGAGAAAAGAAACATCAAGGTTTTATCCTCTCCTTTGATGTTTGATCTAATAGTAAAAAAAAAAAAGTGTTTTCTTCTTGGTATATAAGAAACATTTGTCCTGTTGTCCCCTAAGATCTAGACTGAAAATCAATTAAAAATGAACACAGGAGATTTATCTCCTCCTCACATGAAACCTTTGTTCTCAGAAAGTGAGAAGCAATCTCACAACTTGGAGGAACAGAATTGTTTTCTCAAGCCCCAAGTGCTGGCACAAAAGCAGAACCACGTTCTTCCAGCAGAGCAGAATCCAGAACCACAGATCTGTGTGACCAATACCTGCACTTTACCTGGCCAGACACTTTTCATGGATTCATCCCCATGAGGCAAAAGCTGTGTGAGGCTCACACATCTCACAGAAAAACCTTCACCCCTCTTCCTCTCCCTCCTTCTCCCCAAATTACCCAATTCTGATCACGGCCCTGCCGAACACATTCGATTATCCACAATTATTCAAATCTTATTTATGTGAATAATTTCCAAAGAATTTCCTTTGCAAATGCTGCAGGATGTGCAGCTCATTCCCTAGAACAGACAGTGAACTCTAACCAGACCACCACAAATTTCAATGTCATCTGTTACTGCTGAGAAGTGGAATATCTAAATTAGAAACCTGAAACAGAAACACCTCACTCAGACCTAACCCTTCCTCTCCAGTCCTGATTGCACACCCTGCAATCCCAGAGCCTGGAAATTCAGTCTAAAAAAGTCATCTCCCTCAGACAAGCTTTCCTACTTGTATAGAGATTATTCAGAATATCCCCCTTTGTCACTAGGGAGGGTGAAGACAATGAAATTTTGATAATTTTTTTCCTCAGCATTTTAAGAAAATAAAGCCACCTTTACATTGTGACAGAAAACAAAACTGAAGCTGTGCCACAGCACAGAAAATTCGAGGGTTTTAGTATAGTACCTTAGAAAAATATATTTTCCAAACGCTTTTCCCCAGCTTTGTATAAGGCTGCAAAGGAATCTTGTCTGCCGGTTCCATGCAGATATTCATGGCAGGGAACTTGTGCATCCCTTTGAGGATGAATATTCACCAAGATTTGCCACTGCTTCAGGGCTCCTGGATCAAAACCAGCAAGAACTTTCCAACAACATGCACATTCTGCTCCAGTCCTGCAACGTGATTTAGCTTCCTATTAGGATTTTATTGCCTTTAGACCCATGCAGAATCTTGCCCATTATTTTCCTGCTTTACTGCCTCTGCCTATCACAGGAATTTGCTGGAAAAATAGGAAACCATATACTTTCAAGTTGATATTTTGGTTTGGTTTTTGGGGGTATTTTTGGGTGTGGTTTCTTTTTTTTGGCAGGGGGAGGTGGTGGTGGGTTTTTTTCCCAGTTGTTTGGTTGGTTGGTTGGTTTTGTTGGGGTTTTTGTGGGGGATTTTTGGTGGTTTTTGTTTTGGGGGTTTGTTTGTTTGTTTGTTTTTCTGCAGACACAAAGTCTAATGCTCAGCAGGATTTATTTATTTCTTTCCTCCTCACTGCTTTGCAAAGCACAGCTTTGTCCTTCTTCACCACAGAGAAGTTGGGCAGAGCTGGGTGTTTAAAATACAGACCTTAAAAAAAAAGCCCAGTATTGGGTATTCATCCAAACCACACAAAATAAACAGGCAAATCCAAATATGCCAACAGCCTAAATTTGTAATTCTCAGGCAATAAAAACCTCTCTTTGGCTTTAATGAAAATTCACTTGCATGAGGCTTGTGGGATCGTGCATGGAAGAGTGTAATTAAGGCCCACAGAGAATCTATTCAGTGATTGAATTCCTCACTAATTATTCAATCACCCATTGGTCCTGCTGCAGAAACTCTTATCCTCTGTGAAATCCTTCCCATGCAGGATTGCAGAGCTTGGAAAAGTCCTTGGTTTTACAAATTGAAATCAAGTTTTTATCTTTATTTTTGTTCTTCTCTTGAAAGCTTTAGACTTCAGTGAAGACACGGAAATTTCTGTAAAGCTGCACATTATTTTGAGTGTGTTTATGTCTTCAGAGCAGAAGAGAATGGAGTCTCACACGAGCTCAGAAGATAAAGGAAGACCAGAAAAAAACATCCATAGGAACTTCTGATGAGGCTCAGAAGCCTCAAAAATACATCCCAACTTTCCTCAGAGGACAAGTGTGGCTGTGAAGCCTGAGGAAAAAATCAGATACTGATCAAAGGTTCTGTCTATGACAAACAAAGGGATTTAAACTGAGGCAAGAAAAATCACTTGAGGTAACAAGAAATACCTTCCCAGACTTTCCCAAAGTGACTTTGGAAGCTGCAGACTCTGATCCTGAAAATATACTTGACCCTGATGGAGAAAAAATATGGAACAGCAGGATATTTTAAAATCTCATCAAGGTCTACAGTTACATGGACACATCCTATTTACCCTTTCCAGCAGCTTGAGGACTGGCAGACAAAGCTTTTGTAGCAAATTTGTACAATTCCCATAAGTTTTCCATTCTAATCAGAGGGAAGGTTCTCCTTCCACCTCCTAAAGGCCAAAGAACGTCTCTTACCCTTAAATGAGCCCCAAACTCAGAGAATTAGTTCCAAGCACACATCATTCAATTTGAAATATGATTTGATTTTGTTTCCCAGTTGTTACACTTGCATTAAAAAAAAAAAAATAAATCTATTGCAAGAGCTGTCACTTAAAAAAATAAATTTAAAACCTGTCAAAATATATCTTTTCTCAATTTTTCAGAATTGATCTCAACCTTTTCCCTGTCAAGACAAGAGACAGTTTTACAGGTCCAATATTAATTTATGACTTGTTTTGGACGACCTACATATGCAACCACAATAATAATAATAAAAAAATAAATAAATAAATTAACCCTCCATAACACAATTTCTCTGATAAGAAGGATACAAAAAGGAGCAGAAATAAAGAGCAGGGCTGTGCTGGGCACACATCACGTGGCAATGTTCTCTCTCAGCAGATTCACACAGGAGTTCTGAAGGTGTGGTAACAAAATCCAGATTTAGAAGAGAAATTTGTTTTAAAAGAGGAATTTGAAAGAGAACCAAGCCGTGGCTCTGTGGGAAGCATGGAGATCTTTTCCCCAGTGATGAGGGGAAAGCTGAAAGTTGTTTTCTCCTCACATTTAGAGGTGGGAGATAGGGGCTGGCATCAGATACGGGGCTGGCTTTGGATCCTGAGATAAGGGAGAAGGCAAAGGGAGGCTGCAAACGGCTTTAAAAGTGAACCCAGAGATTCGATTGGGTGTGATAAAGAAAGAGGCAAAAAAGGAATGTAAAAAGAGAGAAAGAGCGACACGGTCCAAGGAGCAGATAAAGGAAAAAAAAATCTTTGCCAAAGAAAGGATTCAAGCGTGAATACCAAGTGAAAATAAAAGGAGGTTGCTACAGATTCTGTATGAAATTCCTTGTGAATGTTGGCTGCAGGGATGGCTGGGAACAGCTGGATATTCCAGAGATTCCAGAGACAATCCAGAGAAAGAATCTGCGCATTCAAGCCAAGCATGACTACAAAAATTAAGGAAAAATATGAAAAAAAATCTCTAAAACATTCATCATTGCAACAAGCACGTTAAATTTCCTTTACAATGCACAGCCCCTTTCTCCCCGTTTTCCATTAATTCACAATTAAATCTGAATCTGCAACTGTTGCCTTGGGATGGAGGGTTGTGTTCACACGAAGAGAACATCTCAAAGTCGGTTTTTCATCTCAGTATGAAGAATAATTATGCAGCCAGCCCAAGTGAGGCACAAGAAGCTCTTGGGAAAGGAGAACAGGAGTAAATAAAGACACCTCTGCCTGATGAATATTTCTTTACTGCATCATCGAGGAGGGCAAGCAGCTGGAAGCTGAGTTTTCATTCATCTCCAAAGGAAATCGGTGTTTGGAAATAGGAAATTCCTCATTAGACATTAAAGAGGCAGAAAGAAATGTTCTCACTCATGAAACAGGGAAAAGGGAGGGGAAATTATTGACAGTTGTGACAGGCCAGGGAAGTGCCCTGCCCTTACCAAGTTGTCATGGGTTAACATGGGAGGAGGAATGTTTGGAAAGTTTCATTTTGATTCTCATTTTCTTCTTTTAGTGTGTGTTAATAAATCTATCTTCATATCTTTAAGATTTGAGCCTGCTTTGCCTTTCTCTTAATCCCATCTCACAGCAGAGTTCCTGTAGACACTCAAACCACTGCACTAAATTTGGTAAACAAAGACAGGCAAACGTAAAACCATTACACAAGTTTAATTTTATTTTTTTTTATATATGTCTTTAGTCAGGGGTTTTGTTCACCTTTGCCCAGATGGAAAGGAATTGAAGTTTCTTTTCACAGGATTGTTTCAGCACTGGGGGTTTGATGAGTTTAACATTTCAGCACAGACTGGGGGTGGCATAGAAGATACACAAAAGATAACGACCATTAATGACCATTAATGACCATTAATGACCATCATCTCCAAACATCACCCCTGGCATGGTCGGAGACACCTGGTCTGGGAAAACATCCATAAGAGAAGGAAAAATGAGAACCTAATTAATAGCAAAGGTGAGAACCTAATTAATATCAAAGATGAAGGGATCAATGACCAATAGGAAACCAAATAGCAAGAACTGCTCAACTCGGGACCTATGAACATGGAAGCAGTGAATTTCTCTGGGTTTTGACTGTATAAATGTGGGGAAAATCAAATAAAGATCATGTGTGATGGAATGATTCCCTCTGCACAGGCTGGGCAGTGTGTGGATGAAATTATTTCTGTGGCACATCCTGGCCACAACAACATTGAGGCAGTAATATCTTCATTTTCTAATACTAAAAGTGGTGTTGGAAAGTTTTTTGTTTTTCCTGCAGTTTTGGTGATGCAATGCCCACCTCTCCAGGGACAGAATTTCCATTGCCTGAACCCAAAAACCCAAACCATCCTTGTCGTGCACGAGGCAGTTTTTGTAAAACAAGCACCAACAAAACACACAGAGAGAGCACCCTGGGGCCTGTGCTGCAGCTGGCATCTCAATGAAGCCAAAACCACAGCACAAACCAGCAGAATGAATAAATACATTAATTAAAAACTGTAGTTCTACTGAAAAAAACCCAACAAAACCATTTTGTATTTCAAGTCCCCAGAAAAAAAAAAAGTCAAACAATATCTTTGTCATATAATCTGCTAAAATTTATACAAATTCACTCTTAAACGAACACTAATTTTTCCACAGTTATTTTCAGACATGGCAGAGTTAAAAGCAAGTTAATGGCTCAAAAGTCAATTCTACTTCCATGCTAGAATTTCCATTTGAAAATGGATTTGAGCTTTCTCTCCTCATGATCTGAAAATCAAGAATTTGAAGTTCTCTCTCTGGATCTTAAACAATTTTTAGGCAGTTTTTTGAAATGTAAGAATTATATAGAATGTTAAATTCGAAATGAAAAAATGCAACAGTACATTATTATGTAAATCCTGCAAAAGAACACTAATAGTTTATTGAAATTCCTGATTTACATTTCTAAATGAGATGTTTAAAATTAGCATATATTTATAGAACCTCCACTGTAAAAACCAGCTATTGACTTTGTTAGATTAACATTAATAGAGTTTAATTTATAGGATGATCAGACCTGGACTTTAACATTGCCAGCTCTGTTGCCAAGACGGGATTTTCTGAAGAGCTCAGCTACAATTTATGTATCTAAGAAAAAGAACATTTCAGAAACTCTGGGTGTTTTCACTGAAACTCCGTGTCGAAAATGTCCTTGATGTGTTGATATATTCTGAAAACTGGGCAACTTTGGTTCTCAAACAGAAGATGAGATCTTTTGACAACACAGCCCGAAGGAGATTTTCTGCTGTAACATCTCTGAAGTAAAAAAGACACATGAAGGAGGAATTTGACCCTGCTGTGTCTAAGAAATATTGCCATCAGCTTTATCACAAACAGAAAAAACCAGCACAGAGGTGAGGCTTTTCAGTGCCTTTCCAGAAGAAAAAAATTCAGGTGTTCGTGTTTGAAAGCCGTGGCCAATGGAAATACCAAACAGAAGTTCCTCAGGAAGACAGACAATAACTTTTAAAGTCCTGTCAGAAGGACATCCAGCATAATAGCAAATCGTGTTTAAAAATAAAATGTAAGAAGTGTCATGCAACAGGCCAGAGCCTCAGTGTAGCTCGCTCTGTTTCAGCAGGTTTTTTAGAGCTAAACCCATCTCTTTGAGAGAATGGCAGAATATCCCAGCAACAAACACAGATCCTGGGGGCTCTGTGTGGTGATGCCACGACATCACATCCATCAAGGCAGCTGAGGGTCTGCTGAGGAGCAGACAGTCAATACTGAATGCCTACTCTATGGCAAAACTCCAACTCGATTTATTTTCTCCCTGCTGACCTTTTCAAATCATTAAGATATTAAAAAAAAAAAATAGTTAGACATGCAAACCCCCATCCTGCCAAAAGCAACTGTCTGTAACTAAAGAACTTGAGCTGCAGGTGGCTAAACAGGAGGCAAAACAATCTGGGGAAATGTCTCTTAAGTTCTACTGTACTATTTCTACTCCAGGGCTGCACAAATCCCAAATAAACTCATCAGAATAAATGGGAATAAACAGGACGTTATGACAGTGAACTCTAACCAGACCACCACAAATTTCAATGTCATCTGTTACTGCTGAGAAGTGGAATATCTAAATTGGAAACCTGAAACAGAAACATCTCTTCATCTCCAGTCCTGATTGCTCACCCTGCAACCCCAGAGCTGAGTCACTGAGCCTGAAAATTTGGAAATTCAGTCTAAAAATCTAAAAATTCAGCCTGCAGTCTCTGAGGGCAGCCCCTGCTGAGCAGGCTGCAGTGATTTCTTCATCTTCAGGGTGAATTATTTCATCCACTCTTTGGCCTGTCCCTGGGAGCATCACCCACCCTCCCCGTGGCCCTCTGTGCTGACAAGGATGATGGCAACCTTCACCTTCTGCAAGGAGTAAAGAAATTGTCTCACTGGGAAATCCCTGACTGGGTTTTGTCTCCTTCTACCCTCTCTCCATGATTTATGATCTGAGGTGTGGGTCGTGCTGTGAGGGCTGCACACTGCTCTGCTCAGCTGCACTCCCTCAGATCTCCCTTTAACACCACGTGAAATTTGAGGACTTTATTTAAGTAAACGTGCAGCGTGCCTGACAGGGCTTTGAAAAAGCTTGCAAAACACTGTGGTTATCATCTCTGGAAGGGACTCCTTTTGCCTTTGTACTCATCCTTTATCATTTTTAGAAAGCCAAGGGCTCACAGGAAGCCTGTAATGCATTCAGCACTATCAACACTCAGAGAGGTGGGAAAAATAAAACACTGCCGACCCAGACGCTTGTTACCTTGAAATAAAGCAGGAAATGTAATTAAAAATTTCAATTACCATCGGCATTTCTGATTCTGTTGCTGCAGGAGGCCATCTTGGCAAAATTGGCAAAGGAAGACTCCCTAGAGAGAAGCTGTGAACTACGTTTCAGAGCGCTTTAGTAATCATTCCATCATCATCATCATCAAAACAGCTCGAGTTAAACTCAGTATTTAGTGATTAAATGTTAAACACATTAAGGGCTGAATATTCAAAGATATTTACTTCAGACTGTTTGTTCTTTTACAGCTACCTGCACACACTGAGTGCACAGAGTGGCTCGTGTGGACTCACATCTGAATATTCAGGCTGAGATGAATCACGGCAGGAGACAAGATCCCAGTCCCATTTCCTCACCCTGGAAAACCCGCTGGTGCTCTATCTGTAAAAGCTGCAAATGGGCTCATGTAACGTGGAGCCTGACACTTTATGTGCACAATTCTCACCACACACATCCCTGCAGACGCAGATTTCCCAGCTTCATTTTCAAGCCTCATTGCCAGCTCTTCCTGGGCCGAGTTTTACCTTATTCATTACTGAAACCTGATTTACATTTCCTTCCTTTTGGGGGGTATGGCAGCGGCAGAGAATAAGTGACTCCTTTTTCTGAGAGCAGTGGGGTTAGGATGGATGAAAGCAGCGATTGCTCCTTACAGCACTGAATTGATTCTTCACTGATTTTAGGACTGCAGGAGGAACTTTGAGCCCTCTGCCAACACACAGCTCAAGAACCTTCAGACAACTTTCACCATGCACGTCAGTTCTGCTGGAGCTTTACATGCCCTAAGAGAGTCATCCCTTCTGAAATATGTCTGATTTTATCCGTTCTGATTTTATCCATTTTTTTAATCCATTCTGATTGCAAATCTGAGCAGGTTCAAAAATGAAATTAAGGATTTACTGTAAGCTTTTCATAGGTGGTTTGGGGTTTTTTTTGTTGTTGTTGTTTTGGGGTTTTTTGTTGCTGTTTTTTGGGGGGGTTTTTTGTTGGTTTTTTTTTTAATGGAAGAAGGACATACTTTTCAAGCATTTTTGGGCAATTCCACATTTAGACCTGCTCATCAGGCACAGTTCCAGATAGGAAGGTTTGCTACGAGTGCCAAGTGAGCTTGAGCTACCATAGATCAAAATATAGTGAGCAACAATTCAATTTATAATAGCAAAACGTTTAATGCAGCTAACCAAGTGAACTTTCTCGATCCATTTATTCCCCAAAATCCGTAATTCATGTGTTTTATGTGACAGAAAACGATAACTACACATCCATAGCTAATAGATTGATCATTTTGAGTTTGGGGCTTTTTTTTTTTGATGACTGTAACAGTATCACAGGCACGCAAATAATTTGAAATTACTTTTTCAAGGCTAGCACAGTGTTTTAATAGTCTTTTTTGTGTCAACCCCCTGCCAAAACTTTAGCTGAATCAAGCAGTTCCAGATCATTGGAACTCTAATTATTATAAGCACAAGTGACTTTTTGGAGCAGCAGCAGCCGGTTCTCCATGACAGTGTTGGCAAAGCTCTCTCCAGACAAATGAATTAAACTCCACTTGCTGCTTCTGACTGGGGAGGTCATTCCCCATTTTCTGATCCTTTGGTTTCACTGGAAATTAGTGCTAGAGCAGAATGTTTCCAGGGTAAATTTTTGAAAATTTAAAAAAAAAAAAAAAAGGAAAAAAGTAAGAAAAAAATTCAAATTAGGTAAAGTCACAGGTCATTTCTCTCTTTGTGCCCATGTGACAATGACAAACTCAGCTGATGGCCAGGCCAAGCTGTGTTTAGTCAGAAGGCAATCAGCGTTCAGATTTTTTAATCGCCTATTCCAAATGCAAAACCGGGCACATGAGCTGCAAACACCTTTGGTAGCTCTGGTGCCCCCTCGATTAACACCGCTCACACGGTGTGACAGGAAAGCGACTGGAACACAAACAATTCATTTTCTGCCTCCTCGCTGTGATTAAATCTTTATTCTGCCTTCAGACCACGACTTACCTGCTAAACAAGAGGTAATTCCCAATGCAGCACCAAGGTAGGAGACAATTTTCAAAGGATGCCGGGATCCGGAGAATTTAGAATTATTGTCATTCCTGAGACATTTTCAACGATGTTTGCAATTTCACCTGAGACAGCACTTAGAAACAATACATCCACATTGCACAATATTATTTCTCAGCTTGAGATGTTGTTACGGTAAGAGATCTGTGTTCATTCAACAAGGATCACTACAACGTGATAAAATCTGTGTGTTGTGGAAAGTAAAGAGCAGGTGAAGTTCAGGATGAAGTCCAAAAAACGGGGCTGTTGGCTTCCATTGCAATTAGACAGACAACACCAGAGAGTCAGAGAATATCACAGAATTAACTGGGTTAGAAAAGATCTTTGAGATCATCAAGTCCAACCTAAGACCTAACACCCCCTCGACAAGCAGAGCAGGGCACTGAGTGCCACATCCCGAGTTGGAAGGGACCCATGAGGATCATTGAGTTCAGCTCCCTGCTCCTGGCAGGGTCAATGGATGCAGAAATTCAACCCTTCTGTCCTCCCAGCAGGTCAGGAACATTGTGCTCACACAGTGCTGAAAACACTGACAGTGGTCACAGGACTACAATGGAAATTGCAAATCTCACTGGAGCTTTATTTCACTCCTAAATTAAAATGCTGTGCCAAGCAATGTGGTTTTTTTCTGGGATTATTCTTCAGAAAACTACTAAACAACTCTTCCCCTCTCCTAAAATTCTGTGTCTGTCACAAACCTCTCAGTCACTTTCAGCTGTCGGGCTCTTAAACAGAGAGAAGGTTATTAAATAGTTAAAATCAAGTCTGTTGTTAAAATAATTCTGTACTGCAAGTTCAGTGTCAAAAAACAAAACCAAGGCTTTTGACTGAGGTTGTTTTTGGGGCCAGTCCACCCCAAAGCCACACTGCTCTGAAACTCTGCAGTTTTTGAGGGGTTTTTTGGGGCCAATCCACCCCAAAGCCACATTGCTCTGAAACTCTTGCAGCTTTTGCTGCTGTTGAAGTTGTTTTGGGGGCCAGTCCACCCCAAAACCACAGTGCTGTGAAACTCTGCGGGTTTTGAGGTTGTTTTAGGGCCAGTCCACCCCAAAGCCACACTGCTCTGAAACTCTTGCAGCTTTTGCTGCTGTTGAAGTTGTTTTTGGGGCCAGTCCAGCCCAAAGCCACAGTGCTGTGAAACTCTGCAGGTTTTGAGGTTGTTTTAGGGCCAGTCCACCCCAAAGCCACAGTGCTGTGAAACTCTGCAGTTTCCTGCTCACGGGTGAGTGCCAGAGAACTTCGTCTCCTGTACAAGCCAGATTCCTCCTGCAACCCAAGCATCACTTCAGGCATTCCCAAGTGTTCCCCAAGCCCTTCTGAACCAGGACGGGGCTGAGAAAGGAAAATCCCTCTCCAGTTTGGAGGCGCAAAGCCACATTCCGTCTGCACACGCCCTTGCTTTATTCCTGCGTCTTCCATTCCGTGCCCGGTGCCTTCTGACATCCTCCTGGTGAGAGGGAGCCGAGCAGGGCTTCGCTCCGCTCTGGAAAAGTTCCTGAGTGCTAATCCCCCGGGGATGCAGCAATTATCTCCTCCCAGGCAGGTGTTAAACGCTGTCTTCCGAGAGATTATCCCATCCTCTCTCACCCGCTTCTGCCTCGCCTGTTCGAGGGACAACAGTAAATAGAATTTGCCACTATCTCAATGGGTAAAGAGGAGTCATTAGCTCCTGATACCACGAAGGGATTCTGAGTAAAGCGAGGATGAGCCAGCTTCGTACCAGCTCAGTTCTTCACTTACAGTAAGATGAAACAGAAATGTTGGGAGTTTTTTTCCCTCTGGAAAGCTTTTAAAGGATTTCGTTTCTTCCTCAAAGTTTTTTTTTGTTGTTGTTATTTTCCTTGCCCTTTTTTTCTCCTCCCATGTATCAAAATGGCAAAGTGGAAAAGAAGATGGATTGAAATCACACATAAGCCAAAAAAAAAAAAACAAATTGAGTCAAAAGTCGCAGAATAATAACTTGCTTCAAATTTCCAATACTAACAACGCAGCAACGTTCATATTAAGAGACCATGACCTATTAATTCACTGTTCAACAAAACACCTGTGTCTCCCTTTAGCACTCAGCTTCTTAAAGCAGATGTGAAAGAATTGCTTATTCTACTGCCATTATAAATTTTCAAAGAGCAGACCTTTCCCTTAAGGCTCTCATGCCTGCTCTTTTCACACCAGCAGTGATTTCACTGCAACTCAGATACTTTCACTCGTCTCCCTGCGTTTTTTGGGCTTTTTTTTCTCAGAGCCCAAATTTTCCATCGAGCAAAAATTTAAAGACACTTCAAGAATTTATCTTGAAATGGCTTTGCTCTGCTGCAGTTACTGATATTAAAGGAGGAACAAGTGAAGGTGAGAAAACAAAGCCTCACTGAGGCAGCCCCTGCTTTAGCTGGTGTTTGCCATACTTCCAAAAGGACTGTGGATAGAGAGACTGTAACAAAGATAAGAATTAATAAACATCTGAGTCTGAACACGAAACACCATCTCTTGTGCATTTAATCCCAACTGTAGCAGAAAAGAAGATAAAAA
>VXBB01011791.1:209521-227826 GCA_013399915.1 Illadopsis cleaveri | reverse complement strand
GTCTCCCTTTAGCACTCAGCTTCTTAAAGCAGATGTGAAAGAATTGCTTATTCTACTGCCATTATAAATTTTCAAAGAGCAGACCTTTCCCTTAAGGCTCTCATGCCTGCTCTTTTCACACCAGCAGTGATTTCACTGCAACTCAGATACTTTCACTCGTCTCCCTGCGTTTTTTGGGCTTTTTTTTCTCAGAGCCCAAATTTTCCATCGAGCAAAAATTTAAAGACACTTCAAGAATTTATCTTGAAATGGCTTTGCTCTGCTGCAGTTACTGATATTAAAGGAGGAACAAGTGAAGGTGAGAAAACAAAGCCTCACTGAGGCAGCCCCTGCTTTAGCTGGTGTTTGCCATACTTCCAAAAGGACTGTGGATAGAGAGACTGTAACAAAGATAAGAATTAATAAACATCTGAGTCTGAACACGAAACACCATCTCTTGTGCATTTAATCCCAACTGTAGCAGAAAAGAAGATAAAAAACCAACAATACAGGTTGGGGACATTCACTGACTGTAACACAGTGACAGGAATGAACCACAGGGACAGTGAAATAGCCACAAATGATCCTGGAAAAGATGAACTCAGGCAGACACGGGACCTTGGGCCCTGTCAGAGGCTCCTTCAGCACAGAAATCAGGGCTAGAACAGCATTTCCATGCCACCAAGCACTTTAGTTGGGATCAGCACATGTTTGTTTTTATTACATTTGGATGTTATGGGCCATTTTTCTTGAGTTTGCTATTAGAATTTACACAGATACACTGGGCAAGGTTAATCCCCGATCACTTCCCATCTTTGGTAGATGCATTGGAGCATTAAAAACACTCTTCGCAGTTGGTATTTCAGCAGCAGAACTGGATTTTTAGGTGGCACCAATAAAATTACAGCCTACAAAACAATGGCAACTTCTCCTTTTGACAGAAGCACTTATAAATTCATTATCCAAAGTAGCCTAGAGCCTGCTAAGGAGCTCACAGGCCTTTGATCACAGCTCTGTTCAATCTTCCCATAACTTCAGCATGATTACATTAGCAATGGCTGGTATTAAACCTAAAGAATTCTGTCTTGTTCATATCCCTGACTCAGTATTATGTCACCTTCTCTCTTGGGAAGACTGAATCCTGTGAAAGTCAACTTCAGTTCAACATCACCAGAAAAAGCACTCACTTTTTTTGTGTTTTTATACTTTTTTTACTTATAGCCTCCTGTCAAATACCATATTAGAAACTTAGGAACAACGTCTTCAGATCAGCAATTTCTGTCCACAAATACTGAGTGACACACCGTGTAATAAAACATTTATCTAGAATTTATTTTTAGAACTATCATTCCCTCTGCCCTGCCCATGACAAAGGTACTTCACACCTCCCCTGAATGCTCTGCAAATCATTACNATTGAATGAGGTGACCAGTTCAGGGTAGAGCTTGATAAAGCACGTGCTGCAGCATCAAAGTTCTCAGGAGAGGAAGGCAGAATGATGAAGCAACCCCTTCAAAATAAGCAGGAATATTTAACTACATCAACTTTCATAACAGAGTCTTGTTTTCATCTTCCTGCTTGCCAGGGTTTGAAAACCATCCTGTGCAAGAAGCTGTGCTGGCTGATCCAGATTTCTTGTCAAGCAGTGGATGTTTGGAGAAAATGCCTCCAGATAACCCAGCACCACCCAGGCCACAGCTCATACACCAAAACTAAGGTGAGGAGCTTTACAGCCCTCCAAAGGAATAAATGCACTTTCCTGCTCTCAAGGATGTGCCTCCTAAACCTTTGGCCCAAAGCAGGAGCACCTCGAACTGATTCTGCCATGAATTCTGTGAGGGCAAAGCCCCGTGCAGGATCAAGGACCAAGTGCAGGAATAAAGGTTTATGTTGTCCTCTGCTTTTTAGCTCGTGAATGTTTGGACATTGCAGTCCTGTTTTCTCATGCAGCTCAACATAAACAATGTATATTTTTAGATTGTTTTTCATATTTCTCCTCTGAGAGGAGAATTGATTAATGGCGGCGTTCACCATCCAGGTTGAAGAGGGGGTGACCTAAATGACCAATCTCTTGCCTTTGTGCAAACTGTATATAAGATAGAGTCGGATGAGGAAGAAGAGAGAATATAGAAGAAGAATCTAGAATACAGTATCATTAGCTTTCCCTTCATATGCTGCTGTCTCCCTCGTTCCTTCTGTGGGTCCCATCCTCCTACATATGGAGCCGAGTGTGGCATCCTGCTACAGGTTTAGGTTTAAGCAGTGATTTACTGGAGGATCTGGGGAGGGAACACGAAGCTCTGGGAGTGCCACACGCCCGGAGTGTTAAGAGGGATTTTCAACATTGCTGCTCCTGTTAAAGACTTCAAACATCTGTGATGAGAAGGGCCCAGAAATCCCACGGTGTGGGTGAAATCCCGGCCTCGGCAGAAGGGAGATTTGCACTTGTCCTCAGCTGCTGGAGGATTGCGGGCTGGCTGCTTAGGGCAGGGAAATCCGCCTCCAGAAGTCACTTGGAATTCCTTTGTCAGACCTTTTGAGCTTTTAAAAACCCGCATTAGAAAGCTTTTGAAGTGCAGTTGAAGAATTATTTTGACTGCGAACGACTTCACCGACTCCATCAAACCAAGACCATCCCTTTCAATTCGGGATCTCTGGGAGCAGCAAACCTTTCCTTCCATGAGATCTGGGAACAAACAACTTTTCAGGGTGGCCATGGGCCAGCTGCAGCCCCCCCTGGATTTGACAGATGTGAGTGAAAGTACCCAGAGAGGTCCATTGTTTGACCTACAGGGAAATTATTGTGTCACTCAACAGACAATAATACTATTTCAACAAATACATATATATATATATATATTTATGTGCATATACACATATGCATGCAGGTGCAGTCCTACCTAGCAATTCTTTAATATTAATACCTTTACCAGGAAACAGTGGTAGTAAAGAAGCTGGAAAAAAGGGCAAGAAAAATCTCCCTATATTCCCAGATGTCATTTTAACAACGACTGATATATTACACTTGTATGCACTTTTTAACTGTGAGTAAAACAGCCATTACACTTGTTACATTTTATGGGCAGTGTTATTGGAGAGAAAATGGTTTTGACAATATATATTTGAAAAATTGTTGCTCTTATTCACAATTCATGAATGCAGCCCTCCTGCAGTATATCAAAGCTACAGCCAGGCTTCCATCACGGCTCATTTTAGGCAACAGCTCTGCTGTTAGGCTGGGGTTTTATGGAATAGAAAACCAAAACATGCCCCTCAGAGGTGGGGGCAGACTGTTTGGCTGGTGGCAGAAAGAGGGATTGAATTAAAGCCTTTTTTAAAGCTGAAGTTTTTCCTGAAGCCCCGAGATTTGGGGATTTCACGACTGGCCTGAGCACAGTCACAAGGAAAGGCCAAAATCCAGAGAGTGGGAAGGCACTAACTGCAAAGGAGAAAAATTGTAACTGCCTGATCTCCATTTTGTCCAGCTGATATTGCTCTTTCCTTGATCAGAAAAAAAATTAAAATTCACAGGTATTTAGTAGAGATCAATACACGGGGTATCCAGAACAAAGTAATAAGGGAACGCAACTAACTTAAAAAACAAAAAACCCTTCTGCAGATGGGCTTATTAGACAATCATTAATGGCATGGTTCTGTTTTTTAAAGGCAGAATTAAGGTTGAGAAGTGGAAAACCCCAAAAGAGCTGTGAACCTGGACACCTCCAGTGTCTACTCAAAGTGTATCTCTGCACATTTTATAAATATACACGCACACAGTGCATGTGGAGGGTTTGGAAGCAGCAATTCCCATTTTAATGTTCACTTCCTCAGTAAAGAGAACATCCAGGACACCTGTAAGTGTCAGCAGGTTTGAGCTGCAGGTTTGAGCAGAGGTGCTGCCTTCAGCTCCAGGGGAAAGGGATTGTCCAGGGCTGTGACCTTGGTTTAAATAAACCTCTACCATCCTCTGCAGCTGCTCAGAAAGCTCACTGGAATTTGCCAGATCTATCCACAGCATATTCCTCACACATACCACAAGCTTTATTCCAGGCCGTGGGGTGTGTTCATGACAAAAGCACTGCCAGGGGAGGCTGAAGGAGAAATTAAGTTAAATGGGATTGAGTGTGACAGGCACACACCCCAAACATCATCACCAGCAGGTGTTGTACCAAAAGAAAGCAAAATAAATCCTGGCTGGAATAAATCAAGGTGTCAGTAACTCTTTAAAAACAACAGGGAGAAAAAAAAAAAGTTTCAAACTATGTGTTCCATAAACAAAACATCCAAGTGGAGGCTGCAGCTGCAGTATTGATCCCAGTTGTGAGCTGAGATGTAGAGAACTGCAGAGCTGGCACTCACAGCCTCCTGAACTGACAATAAATCCCAGCTTTGCCATGCCCAAATTACCATCCTGCACCTCTCCAGTTGCAGGGAAGTCATTAATTAGGTTGGCATCCTTACTCAGGAGGTAAAGGTGGAATAATTCCACAATTCCCTTGGGCCAGTTCCTTATTTACAGCTCGTGTGGGACCTTCTGCAAGCTGATGGGTAAAAATCATCTCTCAGCAAATGCCATGCAGGGAGGCAAAGCAGAGCCAAGGAAAGAGGAAAGTAAAATTGTTGATGAATTTGTGGTGCAACTGATTTCTGATCCTGAAAAAAAATGAGCGCTGCCAAGCCAGGTGGGGAGTGCTTTTGGAATGTGCAATAAATCTGAGTTTGTTTTGCACTGTAGTCAGGAAAAGTCATTCAAATGTGGCACCAAGGGAACATAGTTCCAGGTATTTTCTTGTGTGTTTTCTAGCACAGTTTCCTGCAGGGGGACATGCAGCAAGGTTTATAAATTCACCTGGGAGAGGGGCAGATATAAAACAGATCCTCTGGATATCTCTAAGAACAGCAACTCAGCTGAGGCATGTGTGGGACAGTGACAAAATGTTAACCTTTTTTTTGCCAGGAAAGCATTTTTTTAATTTCTACATCAAATACATATTTATTTCTCCTCTGCTGATTTACTGCAGCCAAGGACAGCTCAGGTGGCTTGGTCTGTGCATTCATAGTTTGCCACCTCTCTTTGAAACCGTTCTTGGATGGAGGAACTGCTGGTTGTAGGACATACTTTGCAGTTTTGAAAGCAAACAAAACGACTTTTAATGGGTGACTTTAAAATCTGACTTGAAGCAAACCAAAGTTCTGCAGCTTTTCGTGGCAGAATTTGTTCTGATGCAGCTTAATTTTTGACACCTTACTGCTGCACCAGCAGAACACCTACAGGGAAGTGGGCAGGTGGAGGAACCAAACCTGGGAAAGCACCAGACTTTTGGAACAGTTCAGGAGATAGATTTGTAAATTCTGGCATGGCTGACACCTCCCACAGGGACATTTATTTCCATTCTGACAACGTTTCCATTGAATCCCACTAAAACCCCACCTACCCCTCATGGTGGGTTTTCAGAGCAGCCACCACCAAACAAAAAATGCTCCATTTCTCACTGCCCCAGTCAAACTTGCTGACTTCCCTCCACATTTTCCTGACATAAATATTCTACAAACACAACTAATAAAGATAACCAGCTTCAGCAGGGTGTTTAGAGAGCTCCAGGTCCTCATCCAGCATGGGCAGAGCTCCAGGGAGCAGTGCAGGGGAATCCATTCCTGGTGAGACATAGATTTGAGAAATCCCAGCTGACCCTTTATAGTGGATTAAAGAACATATACTGTATGTTAGAATGTATTCCAAGTAGTACTTTAGAATATATNACATTTATTTCCATTCTGACAACGTTTCCATTGAATCCCACTAAAACCCCACCTACCCCTCATGGTGGGTTTTCAGAGCAGCCACCACCAAACAAAAAATGCTCCATTTCTCACTGCCCCAGAAGGGCATGGAGTTAATTACCATACCAAGCGAGGATGGGTGGGGTCAGGGAATTAATATGTATGAAGGGGAACCATGGAATGTCATGCATATGTGAGACCTTAGGGAATAATAAGGGGGGAAAGTTCCCTGATGGGTGTTCATGTCTTTGGTGAAATTATTCCCCACGCATCTCGAGGTCGATAAATACGTACCTCTCTAATGACTATTTTTAATTGTGGAATTCTTTCCGCAACATTTCACCTGGCACTGCCCAAACTCTGCCCTGGAATTTTCGGTGGGACACCAGGGCAGCTCTGACTCCAACTGCTCAATCACACAGTGATGGGAAATCAAAAGAATAAAGCTTACAGGGAAAGAAAAAAACCCAAAAATTTAAACTTAAAATTCAAATATCCATCCTGAGAGAGCTGTGAGAAATTTCACTTCTCCCAAGTTTCCAAGGAAAGAGGAAGTTTTTGACTTTCTAATACTTGTTCAGGCATACCAAGAGGCATAAGTACTAATGGAAAACAAATACAGATAATCCTGGTGTGGACCACTAATAGAATAATGAGATGCCATTAACATGTAAAAAGATTTTAAGGAGCTAACATAATTTGAGAATGATTGACATGTGAAAGAAAAATACCTATACAGTATTTGCTCATTTCATTAAACTGTTTAGAAAAAATCTTAAATATTTAATCCAAATTTTCAGTCTCTAGTTAATGAATTACCCATAAGTAACTTAATTTTCTCTGCTCTTGAGGAAAAAAAATAAAAAAACTTAAAAAAAAGATAACGGAAATGAGAGAAAAACAAAAAAAAGCCCTGCAGAGAGTTCAAGGACTAAGCTGTATTTTGCTCACTCCCAAATTTCTGATTTTTATGACCAAATATAGACTGGGAATATTTAAAAGTTACGAGTTCACATTTTACTTCTAAGAAAGAGATGGGAAGGAAATCCATACCCTAACCTGTTTCATCACCCAAGACCTCCGGCAGCAGCAAACAGAAGTGTTCAGCCCCAGAACAGCCCAGAAAGTTCTCAGAGGAAGCATTTTTTATGAGAAAAATCCCTAGCAAACCATTTCTTTCCGAGTTTGCAGCTCTTCCATTCTGCTCCAACACCTGCAACCTCTTGTTGTACTTTCTGTTAACTATCCCAGAACCACTGTCCACCAGAACATATCCATTGAATTCCTGTGCCTGATCCAGGTGTTTTCCCTTAGGGAAAAACGCCTTTTAGGAGGCCTTAATCAAGGTCCATGGGGTGTGCTGAAAACCCTTCTCAAATATGGAATCCAGGAGTCAGGTGGACTGTTGTGGGCAGCAATCCATGTGGAAAAAGACTATTTTAGACAGAACAACTCTCTTATTTTCCTCAGGGGAGGTCTGTATTTGTTTTCTCTGTGCATATGAAACAGCTAAATGGAAAACATTTATGAAGAGAAGCATCCTGATGTAAAAAGAGTGAGCTCAGGAAGGCAGCTGGAGTGTAACTAATATCAGCAGATAAAAACAGGGAGGGAACCAGTTACCCAAGACACACACACTCATTGAATTAGCATTCCCTTCCCCACAAAAGCAGAATTCAGCAGTTTTGCCCCATTAAGTTGTGCCTTCCTGAACACACCCAGGAGATCTGGAGTGTTGGCTCAGTGCTGGCCCGGGGGGATCTCGCTGTGCTTTAGGGGCTGCAGCACAGACCAAACCATCCTGGGCTGCCTGCAGGAAAGTGGGGCTTTCTCCTGAAATTAAACAATCCCATTCCTGCCCACCTCACTGGGTTCTCAGCTGGTGCCAGGCAGCACATCTGCTTCCATCCCAGTGTGACAGCACAGCTCCACCTCCACCTGAGCTGGGCTCTGCTGCTGATGGGCCCATTTAATCTGCTGCCATCTGCATTTAATCTGATGTTATTTCCGGCAATAAAGGGCTTGGGAAAAGTGTTAAAAGTTTTCCTAGCTGCAAAAACTCTTCTAAGAGATCTGTTCTACCTTAGAACCTATTGGGACCTGAAAAGCAAACTTACATGAATGCCAGCTACAATAGATACTTGCTCCTGGAAAACTCCTTTAAGTTTGCTACAGATCTTGCCCATTAGTATAAAATTGCCAAGGAAAATTGTTCACTTTTAGTTCAGCTCCTTTAGGGTTCTGTGCACTGTAACTGAATGGTGCAATTTGTCTCCAGAGCCAAAGCAACAGGGAGAAAATTTTCTGGGGCGATTCTGGAGCAAGCAGTGGTTGCACCTGCACAGAGGAATCTCACTTGGGCAGCCCCCACCAGAACTGCTCCCCTCTCTGCCCCTGCCTGTTCCTGCTCTTCCCCTTTGGCTAGCACCAGCACCACCACAGAGCAGGGCTGGATTCCCCCCAATAAATAAACACCCAATAAATAAACAAACAAACAAACACCCAATAATGGGCAGAGGAGCTGCAGCAGGAACTCTTGACAGAGCTGTCCTTTAGGGCCAAGTTTTAGTGTGGCCTGTGCCTGGATAGATGGATGGATAAATGAATAAATATCTGTTGCCTGGATAGATGGATGGGTAAATGAATAAATATCTGTTTGCCCTTCCCCAAACCTGTGCTGCTGCACAGTTTTGTTTTTGCTTTTGTTTTGGTTTCCCCACTGCAGCATCCAGAATATTTGTGTCCCTCAGAAACCCCCCATGTGCCTCAGCAGAGCAGGAGGAGCTCAGATCCTCAGGAGCAGTTCCCTGAGCTCTCAGGACAGATTTCCTGTTGATTTTCACTCTCTCTGGGAGGATGGTGTGGGAAGCATTCAAGTAAATCACTCAGCCATGATAGGGGGTGGAAGGAGTGACATTTCTGGCTTCTCTTCACAGCCACCTGTCAAGGCTCAGGTTGCAGAGAATTAGAAAGCTCCAAGTAATAGTGGCTCAGTGTCCCTGCAAGACAGAACTCCTCACTCTGACTGCCTCACTGTCAGTTTATAACCTGCAGCATGAAGTCCTTTAAATCCTCTGTAATTTTTGAACTGCAAGGGATTTGGGGATCTTATCAGTGAGGAAATAATATTGTTAAGGTTTCTTTCTCTCGAGTGTTTCAGGCTCCCTAATAAATCTGTGAGTTACTTGGATTTGTCTGATATTTCAACATTTTCAAAGTTGCAGGACTGAAGGTGCGAAGTTTGTGTGCTGCCAGAACAATATTCCCCGAGTCCCCTGGGTCACAGCTGGGTGGACAGCTATGCACAAATTCTCTGTGACATTAGTTATTTGCTTTATTAAAGGATAACAACACTGCTCAGCCAGAATATCTAAGAAGGAAACTGTTGTACAATAGATATGTGAAAATATTTATATTCCAAGTGCTGCAATTTTTAATTGGTTTCAATGATTCCAGTACACCATAAAATCATCCTGCTTTTCCTCACTGTCCCACAATGAAATTCTTATTTTTGAAGTTCATTATTGTATCAGAGAGGAGTGATGCAGAAAGACCAAAGGGTCATTTTTGGAGACACACTTTTAGGGGTTCATCCAGCATTTTGTCCACCCTGTTCTCTGCCTCCTGGGCTTTCCAGACCCAAGAAATGAGGGCAGATTTGGGAGGGTTGCCAGCCCCAGGTAACAGCTGATCACACAGCTGGTCCATTTTTTCTATTCAGGACGCTGCTGTCTTGTCTTTGCAGCGACCATTTTAAAATTCGTATTTTTGTGAGAAATAATAGGTTTTCTGGATATTTTTAAACTTTGCTGCCCTGTCATTCTGATAAGGGCCTGTCACAGCTGAAATTCCAGCTCCAGGAGAGGCTCTGATTCTAAACTCAGAGGTGGGAATTCTCTCCACCTTGGTCCTGTGCTGAGGCAGTGCCTGCTCACTGCTGTAACCCACTGTACCTGCAGGCTCCCTGCTCAAACTGTGCACAGCAAATGTGAATTTCTGCTCTAAAGACATTCTCACACAACACCCTGATCTTCTGTTTGAACCCATCCCACGGCAGCTGATTCCTGTGCCAGAGTTCCCTCACCTCACCTCTGTGAAACACACACAGAGCACAGTTCCCTCAGTACAAAGCCACATTAAATCAGAATTTCAGCTGGAAATCCAGCCCCAGACGAGCTGCAGTGCTGCTGCAAGGCATGCAAGGGAGATCAGAGGCTGGGGAATGCTAGATATTATTTTTGCAGGGAGCCTTCAGTGTCTCTGCCTAGACAGAAAGGATTGCTGCCCACTAATTTAGTCATGTTTACCACCTCAGCAACTGAGGGATAACAAATAACCTGTGCTGCGCCATAATCATCCTGCAAAAGAGATTTTTCCTGCAGCTCCTCAGCTCAAATAAACGTCCACATTTGTGTGGCCTGAGAAATGCAGTGTTCAGAGCAGCCCNCTGCTGCAAGGCATGCAAGGGAGATCAGAGGCTGGGGAATGCTAGATATTATTTTTGCAGGGAGCCTTCAGTGTCTCTGCCTAGACAGAAAGGATTGCTGCCCACTAATTTAGTCATGTTTACCACCTCAGCAACTGAGGGATAACAAATAACCTGTGCTGCGCCATAATCATCCTGCAAAAGAGATTTTTCCTGCAGCTCCTCAGCTCAAATAAACGTCCACATTTGTGTGGCCTGAGAAATGCAGTGTTCAGAGCAGCCCTGACCTCAGGAATCAAACCAGCATCCCCAGAAACGGGTGAGAATAAAATGCCAAGCACGGCGTCTCAGCCAGGAAAAAGGTTATTATTAAATGTTTTCATATATATATTTATATACACACATATATATATTTAATCTAGGAATGAGCTCAAAGTATTAATCAAAGCCAAATTCTGGCTCCTCTCCCAGCCCTGCTCTCTGCAGTAATTTTATTCTGGGTCCACATGGAGGAAAAAAAAACCACAAAAAGTCTTGGCATTTGAAAGACTGATAAAACTTAATTTGTCATTTTGTCTGATAAGCACTTCAAAAACATGAGGGAAAAAAAATCATCAAGCGCAGCAAACAATATGGTTTAAGGTGCAGTAAACATGGAAATCCATGCTCACTAGGGGTGGCATTTCCCAGGAAATTCAGGAGTGACCCAGAGCTCACAATGGCACTGGCAATATCCCAATCCCTGCTCAAATTATCCTCCTGTCCTGGAATTCTTGGGATTTTTTTCTTGTTCCTGCTTTATTCAAAGGAGGAGGTGGGGAAAGGGCTGAGCTGTGTTTGAAAAAGCAGCTCCCAACAAGTGAGTGGTGTTAAATGCTGTAATAAATCGGGGCTGATTTGATTTGATTTGACTTCCACGATATCTGAGGGAAATGAAAATGAAGTCTGCAGGAAACGTGTCAATTTTTCACACGAATCAAACCGGAGTGATTGTTCCTGTAACAATAATAGAGTTTGCCATAAACATTTCTACAGGGAAAGCATTACTGTGCTCTGATCACTGCAGCAAATGGCATTAGGAGATATTCACATGGCAGGAGAAAATGATCTTATGAAGGTGTGGGGGGAGTTGACTGTGTGTGAACATGAATCTCTGTGCAGACATATTTCTAGTTAAAACATAAAAATCAAGCAAATGAAGGAACCCTCCCCAAAAATGGTAACAAAAGAAGTCAATTTCTTCGTGGAATGAGAAGGGAAATGAAGAAGCAAAGGAAAAGTGAGGAAAGAAAGATGCTAACAAAATCCAATCTTTAAGATCTTCCTTTTTTGTGTGTCTTTGTGGAGAACAAAGAGAACATTTCATTTCAACCATTTCCCTGGTTTGTTCTGCATGTCTGCATAACGTGAAACCTAATGAAACACATTAAAAAGAGAAGAAATAAACAAAATTGTCCAGACTGTAGTGATGGCATAATTCTGTCAGCCCTCTGATTTTCCAGGAACAAAAAGCTGGCAAACACTTTTTCCATTGCACATTCCACACTGATTAACAAAACCTTCTGGTCTGCATAGGACTCCTTGCTTGGTTTAGAAATATGCAGAAAACCAATTATTTCTCACAAAAATACAAATTTTAAAATGGTCACTGCAAAGACAAGTCAGCAGCATCCTGAATGGAAAAAATGGATCAGCTGTGTGTCACCTGGGGCTGGCAACCCTCCCAAATCTGCCCTCATTTCTTGGGTCTGGAAAGCCCAGGAGGCAGAGAACAGGCTGGACAAAATGCTGAATGAACCCCTAAAAGTGTGTCTCCAAAAAAATCCTCTTTGGTCTTTCTGCATCACTCCCCTCTGATATAATAATGAACTTCAAAAATAAGTATTTCATTGTGGGACAGCGAGGAAAAGCAGGATGATTTTACTGGAATCATTGAAACCGATTAAAAATGGCACCACTTTATCACACAGCACTCAAAGAAACACCCAAGCAAATATAAAACACAAAAATAACAAGGGACAGCATCTGATGGATGTCCTTTTGATGTGTCATAAGGTACAGGACATCTCAGGAAAACCAGGAATGATTTCCCCAGTCAAGCACAAATCTATCTGACCATATGGGAACGAGACACACAGGCAAAAGTGCCACACAATTCTAATTGAATGGTAATAAAAGATGCCTTTAGTGTACTGAACCACTTTGGAGTGACAGCCTGGACTGCAAACATTACAGAACACAAATTTCATGCCTTTTTTTTTTTTTTTTTTTTCCCCCTCTTTTCTTAAGAAATATTTAGGGACTTCCAGCCTTTCATGTATCAGTCATGGGGACACATGGGTTATTGGCCCTTTGCTGTATTTTCCTGTGGCTGAAGAGATGATCTTTATCAGATTAAATCCCTCACTCTTACAGTGTTTCCATGTGTTTTTCTTTTGCTAAGGAGAGCAACAAGAGATTTTAAAGTGCAACTTATTCTCCACCTAATTATCATCTCCTTCTTGGCCAGTTCAGTCATGGACAAAAGCACAACTCCCAGCTGGAAGTGGCCTTTTGATATTTTTGCTGCTTGAGGGCTTGTGTATATGCTCAAGTGAGTAAAAAAACCATCAGTGCTGTTCTGCTGGGCAGCTCAGCAGGGCTCAGCCATGCTGAGACACACAATTATCCTTAATAACAACAGCAACAACCACCACCTCCAGTTGGGCATGGGGAGGGTTAGGGAGGATTTTAGGGAGAATTTCTTCACCTAAAGGGTTGTCAAGCCCTGGAACTGGCAGCCCAAGGAGAATGGAGTCACCATTCCTGGAGGGATTTAAAATCCATGTGGATGCAGCACTTGGGGCTTTCTGGGTTTCTCCACCTTGCTCTGCTAAATTCTTGTTTTGTTCCTGTTTTAAAATCCAGTTATCTCTCCTTTTTCTCAAATTTACTTAATAATAACATCACATCATGATTCCATTTGCCTCCTCCCTCAAAAATTTCCTTCCACAGACATCAGTTTGATTTTTGAAGCCATCTCCACTACAGCATTTCAAGCTGAAAAAGTCACTTTTCATTTTCTGAGGTAAAAAAGGGTCACTATTATGCCGAGACAGAAAATTCATAGAAAAAGAAACAAAAAAGTGCCTGTCACCCCATTTATCTTCAAAACAATCAATTCCACTGTATCAATATTTCTTTAAAAATGAAAAGCTTTCCCAAATGATGACCTTCTGCTGTCTCACTGCTATTTCATGGCTGCCTTGTAGCCTTGAGAAGAAAAAAGACCAAAAAAAAAGCAGCTCATTAAAGACCAATAGGTAGAGCCTCAGCTCCTGCAGCACAATCACTTGCTCCAGTTCTTATTGTGACTAATAATCACATTATTGTGACTAATAATCACATTATTGTGAATGAAGAGGAGCAGGAGATGGGTGGCGAGCAATGCAAAGAAAACTGAGCGTAGAAATATCCATTATTATCAGGGGATGAAAAAAAAAAATTACAAAAAGGTATCAAATGGAGGACAGAATTTTTTGGAAAGGCTGCTGTTAATTCCTTCTCAGTTCAGATGGACAAATATTGGTTAAAACTTGTGGCTGACACAGTTACAGAGGGAACTCCAGCAGCTCTTGTGGAGCACCCAGGGATTTTCAAATAAAGCCTCACCCAAATGTTATGAAAGTCACTAGAGATATTTCATGGATTGGAGCTGGGTCTGGATCATAATAAGAANATAATTCTAGAAGAAGAAAGAAGGGAGAAGCAGAGAGGCTCTTGTCTCTCACTGCTCATTTTGTGACTGTCATATTTGAACCTCTGTGAACAAATATTCTGAGGTCTCAAGCAGTGGCAAAAAAGAACCATTTTCCCCTGTAAATCTAAATTTGTCCTTCCTTCTTGCTGCAGGAAATTAATTTGGTTTGTGTGTTGACTGCATATTTTGAACAGTGTCAGAAAAAAATACAGCAGACTTTTCAGGGAACCTGGAATTGCTACACCACCTGTTAGAAAAGTTGCACACTTTTGTGGCAATTAATGTGCTTAATATTGAACATGTATCTGTTTCAAACCTCCCTCTCAGCTCTGATTTCTCCAGAAAGTGCTCAATGTGTTTCTGGCAATAACAACAAAGAAATTACTGCTCTGATTTACCTCTCTGGCTCCTGGCTGCAGAATAATGCAAGAAACAGCTTTCATTCTGTGCTGGTTTAGAGCTCCCCATATCAGCTGCCTGCAAGCATCTCTGAGCTTTCCCCATCAGAGTTTTGATGTCTCGAACAAACGTCTCCCTCAGAAACTTCAGGGAGAAATCAAGGTGCCCAAAAACTTCTGGAAATCGAGATATTTTGTTTATCTTTGGCTTTTCAGTCTGGTTCCTCAGGAAAGCAACATGAGGCAGAGTGGACCTGCCCTGATCCCTGCCCAGAGCCAGCAGGACAGTGCCACTGATGTGCCAGTCCCTGCTGGGAATGCGGATTTCCCCATGGAAACACCCAAATCCTAAATGCTGAGTCAGAAGGGCAGTGTTAACCCCTTGCTCCAAATCCTATTCTCCTTATTACTTGATTTTTCACTTGAAGGATGTGAGAAGAAACCCAAATAAAAGGTTTCTGGGTTGAGGCAGCGACTGTTTGAACAGAGAGGACATGAAATTGCTTGGACAATTTTCTTAACTCTTAGGTCTTTGCCTCTGCTCAGTGAACTTTACTCTTGTGATTCAAAGTGTCATTAGACTGCCATTATCATTACAGCTGAATACTTCTTCATAATTGAAGAATGATTTAGGAACTAAGTAGCTTGACATGGTGACATATTTTATCCTAACAACTTCCAAAAATGCAAATGTACTCCACATACTCCTTTTCCAAGAAACCAGGCAAAAAAAATGATGACAAAAATATTTAAAGAGAAATTAATCCACTGGAAAAAGCGTTAAAATACACTGAAAGTAAATGTAATTGTTTTTAAACCCAATGTTTTCGTAAGATAAATTCAGCATTGGACAGGCTCTTTAAAAATCAATTTGCACTCACTTCTTCTATAAAGATTTATCCCAGAGAAAAAAAAAATCCATTAGTATTAAAGTGCTTAAAAACTTGGCAGACTATCTCCAAAGGCATCAATTTCTACTGCTAATTAACACTAATTATTCACTCAGCAGTTGTAAGTTGCATTTGGTCCCTGAGGGTAGATGAGAGATTTGTCTCTCTCCATTCCATTCCGTGTATTTGTTCCAAGAGATTTTCACATTCAGGCATCACAGTGGTGTGGACTTGGAGATCTGCACAACTTTCCTCTTCTGCTGCCAGGAGTGGAGCAAGGATTTCTGGTGTAAAATGAAGAGTTTGTGTTGTCCCTCAGTGTCCTGGACATTGCAGAAAGGTTTGTCTCTGCTGTTTCTCTGTGGTACAGACTCGACCTCACAGGTTCTCTCAGTGTCCATGTGGGTTTAATTTGGCATTTTCTGATTGCTCAGGCTTGAAGATCCTGGCTTTAAGCAGCTCTGCAAAACTCCGAGGTTATTGCTCATGAGCANCCAGCCCATCCCATGGATCCCATCCTATGGATCCCATCCCAACCCATCCCATCTCAGTCCATCCCATCCTGGATTTTGCCCTGTACCATTCCCCCTCTCCCTTGCATTCCTCTCCTCCAAGCTCCCTGAGCAGCTCACAGCCCTGGACATCACCTCACCGTGGGCCGGGACAAAAACCAGAAAAGAAAAAACATTTCAGGGAATTGAGTTCCTGGTGATGTTTATTTAGAAGCACCAAATCATCTCATGCTCATAACGTTACCCCAAACCAATCAAATGAGTGTTCCTTAATCTAAAAGTTTGTCTTTCTGATGCCAAATTAAATTGAAATGAATATTTTATTCCCTTCCCTCCTCCAAAAAAAACGTAGTGAGAATA
Organism: Illadopsis cleaveri; assembly: GCA_013399915.1. Taxonomy (NCBI): domain Eukaryota; kingdom Metazoa; phylum Chordata; class Aves; order Passeriformes; family Timaliidae; genus Illadopsis; species Illadopsis cleaveri. The sequence goes on along the minus strand of VXBB01011791.1, from coordinate 211,741 downwards.
AGTGACCCCCTGTATTCTGGCAATAAAAGGGAGGGGGGTAAATATCCAAAATTCCCCAGGAGACTTTTTTAAACAACTCTCATATCCCTATATTTTGTTTCATAGCCAAGCCAGGTCCAGCCAAAAAAAAAAATTAAAATATTTTTTAAAAATTCAAATTTCTTGACGCAGGAAGGAAAGAAAATGGGGCTGGCTAGAGAAGCTGCAGAGAGGAATATTAATGCAGCACGACACCCCCTGTGCCCAAGAACAAAAGATAGATAAAGATAGATGCGTGTGTGAGAGAGAAGCAATAAAGGGTCAGTAATAAAAGAAATATATCACTTGTAGAATTGACTGGGCTTTACTTGAGATTTATAATCCATTCTAACTGCAGTAATTTGTGACTCCTGCAGACACTCTGCCCATCGTGGTGTTTTCTGGAGAGCACCACCCAGGAGTGAGAGACATGAAACATGTGGGCTCCTGGCCCTCCCTTTGTTCTTCTCAATAATATCCCTTGCAGGGGAATTTTTTATTTTACACCATCAGCCATCGGCCAGCAGGTGACAAAAGCAGCCAGAAGGGGTTAAGTGGCCTGCCCTGAAATTACACAGTGAGTCAGAAAGTGAATTTGTCTGATTCCTGAAGGCTCCTCACTCCTGCACTGAGCCCAGCTCATCCTCCAGGCTGCTCTGGATCCACGGATCTGTCCTGCCCTGTGCACCCAGAACACCCTGCCCAGGAAAAGGAGGTGATTCCAAACCCCTGACATTCTGTTTCAGTGATGTCTAGGCATTAATTTAAAGCTCTGATTCGTTGCTTATTCATAGGTTTAAGAACTCATGTGGCCTGGTTTTAATAAGAAAATGAACAAATGAAATGGAGGTGAAAGAGCAGGGAAATGTCACAATCTCCAGTAAATGCCAAAGTTTAATTCCTCAGTGTAACTCCCATCAGCCTGCAGAAACAGAAGTTGCGTGAGGACGTTGCCTTCAGGTGGGATTTGCCAAGGAAGAGTTTAAAGGATCCAATATCTCAGTTGAAGAGAGCTCAGGTTTGGGGTTGATTTGGGGGTTCTTCGGGTTTTTTGCTTTGGTTTCTTTGCTTGGTTTTTATTTTCCTCTCTTTACCTGTCAGTTGTTAGACCAAATTTTTTAAGATAATCCTTGTTTTGCTTTTCCCCTTGACTCCAAGAGAAGTAGGTCTTGCCTTGTTAAAGAGTAATTATGATGTTCTATTAATCATTTCATTAATAGTAAAGGACCATAAGTGACTCTTGAGGATTTTGAAAGTCCTTATTGAAAGCAGGAAAGTTGGAATAATAATCCCCCATGGATATCTCTTTTTTTCTGCATTCTGAGGGATTGTTATTTAATTAAAAGGACCCTGTATTTCTGTTTCTGGTCAGTGTGAGAAATTAAGGTGATTAAATTTAAAGCACTGCATTAGTTGAACTGACAGTTCCATTGTTGCCAACTGAAAATAGGAGTCTGCTAAAAATAGAAATCAGCCATAGGAAGTTGTTCTTCTGTTGTGTTTGCAGCTCCTTTTTTGCAACATTTTATTTTTCTAAAGGCACTTAATTTTTTTTTCTGCAAGGTAGACTTCTGCATGTTTTGCCTGCCAAACGAATAAAAAATAAAATAAAAATAAAAAAAACCCCAAAACCATTGTTTTTTAAACAATCTTGCCTCCTGCTCTATTGAGCAATCTAAAGGACTTAGTAAAGGACCAAACTTATAGAAGTAACGAAATTTCAAACAAACTCTAAGTAAAAAAATCACAATTTAACTTTGTGTTTAGGGATAAGGAGAGTTTCTCCAATAAGAGAAAATCATTTGAAAGCACAACAAACGCAATTCAGCTGATACCAACACGATGAGCAGTCAAATAAATCTTGACTAAAATCCACCTAAATTTCTTACAGGAGCTGTAGGAGATTCTGTATTTGAGATCCTGGCTGTGATCTGGCAGATTCCTGGCTGGTTTTTGTGGTAGAGGATGAAGGATGGGCCCTGAAAAGTCCTGAGCACAGGGAGCTGTGTTTGCACCCTCACCCTGTGGCTGTCAGATGAGTCTGGGCTTCCCAACAGCCTCCAAATCGGCCGATGTTGGAGTCCAGGGCATCCCTTTGGATGACCTGGAACCTGAGAAAGGGAGTTCGGACCCTGGACAGGGGGTGTGGAGCTGGTCCAGGGGGTTTGGAGACCTTGGCACAGAGCCCAGAAAGACACTGGG
>VXBB01011791.1:187467-202225 GCA_013399915.1 Illadopsis cleaveri | reverse complement strand
AAAAAAAAAAAAAAAAAAAAAAAAAAAAAAAAAACCAAAAAAAAACAAAAAAAACCGAAACAAACCCAACAACTTTATTTTTGTTTCTCACTTTTCCAATAGTTTTGGGGCTCCTTCTAAAAGAAAGGGGAATGTGTTTCATTAACATGAAACTGAAAGGATTCAGCAAAAAAGTCAGTACCTCTTGCTAATATATGTTTAAAAAAGAAGAAAAAAAAATGTAATTGTCAAAGAAATCCCAACAGCAACCAAAGGAAACAATCATGAAAAGTTCTATGAGAGAACCTTTTCAAAGTGCCCAAAGGGTTATTCCCATTTAGCACTACATAAGGTCCTTCAAATTATAAACTACACACAAGAGGTTAACCCTGGAAATCTGATTTAGTTATTACCTTCTTCTCATACAGTACAAATGAAAAGAAATACAGAGAAGCGGAGGGGAAATGAATCCATCAGAGACTGGAGCGTGTCAGCGTGAAGAACTGACATTTCAACTCAATTTTGCAAATAAAAGGAATGCTTGGGGAAGGGAGGGACTGAGGAGGGAGTGCTGGAGGGAAGCAGGAGTTCATTACCCACCGCCAGGGCTGGGCAAGCACAGAGTGCTGCTGTCCTCTTGAGCTGGGTTTTAGTCTGAGCTTAAACCGAGCTGAGTTAGGACAGCTAGGAGTGGAACCCTTGAAACAGTGCCACAGAAGTGTTTTTTATGGAAAGGGTGATAAAGTACTGGAATTTTCTGCCTGGGGAGGTGGTGGAGTGACCATCCCTGGATGTGTTTAAATAAAGACTGGATGTGGCACTCGCTGCTATGGTTTAGTTGAGGTGTCAGGGCTGGGTTGGACTTGATGATCTTGAAGGTCTCTTCCAACCTAGAAATTCTGTGATTCTGTGGCGTCCTCAGGAACACAGGTATCCCATTCCTGCTGAATTCCAGGGAGTTCATTCCCACAAAATAATAAACAGCATTCAAGTAACTTCCAAAGCATCCCAAAACTCCTCTCAGAGCCCAGCTCATCAAAAAGAACTCCCTGAAAGGGTCTCCCAGGAGTGTCCCTGTGACAGAAACTGCTGCAAACAGCAGCTGCTGCTCCTCTCCCTGCATTGCCTTAGAGCAGGCACAAGTGGAATCTGTGATCTCACCAACCCAGGGATAATGAAACAAGGCATAATTGAGGTGCCAGAAGTGCCATTTGGCACTTATAAATTACAAGCAATTTGTTTGAAGGTGGTTTTTTTCCCAGCTCCATAAAACTTCCATTCTTCCCTGGCAGAATGAGGCTGGAATTGCTGCAGGGAAATAGCAGAGGGAGCTCTCCAAAGAAATCTCTTCAGTCTGGACTTGGGAGCAGCGAGGTTTCTGATGGAGGAATGAGATTGTTTGCGGTCAGCTGCCTGTCTGAGTGACAGATTTGTGCTGGAGCAGTGATGCTGTTTTACACCACAACGACACAGACTCGGAGCTGCAGAAGGCTGTAAATGACTCCTTTATTTCTGGGATGTGTCTCCCTTATATACAATTCTACACAGACCAATTGGATTGGTGACACAAAGGCAAACCTCGTCACTCACATTGGTCAGACCAGAGGGACAGCAAGAAGAAGTTCCTTCTAGGAAAAAGAATAAAAACATAGTACAGTCACAAAAAACTCTTCTCTTGTTTACAGAAAATTCCCTGGGAAAAGAATTTCAGAAAACCAAAACACCTCAGGCACGAAACCAGGGCTACAGAGCAGAGTGAAGATCTGTCATTTCCCTTTCTGCAGCAGCTGCCTGGAGAAGATTCTGCTGAAATGAGATCAAACCCCAAATAAGTAGGGCAATTAGAAAAGAATCATTGTTTTCCTCTCAGTCCCAGACCTGTACTAAAGCTTGAAGAAATGGTTTTAGTGGAAAGCAGGCTTTGGCAAGAACACCCTGTTCAAATTTAGGGGGAGAGGCGCACTGTTATCAGGGGAATGNAAAGCACCGACACATACTCTCTGCGACTATGTATTTCTTCCTGAGCTAACAAGGTGAGAAGGCCATCATCCTCTGCCACATCCTCTGCCACATCTGGTGGCACATCTTGCTCCTGTTTTGTCTCCATCACCAGGTCACACATCCCTAACACACAGCCTTGGGGATTTCTGTCCTCTAAATCGTCCTTCTGCTTAAAAGGGAAATGTGCCATGTGGTGGGTATTCTTACCCTGTTAGGAATGGAACTGTGCAAACACAAAAATGTCCAACCCGTGGCATTTTTTGGCCCAGTGGTGCAAGTCCTACAGGTGATGGAGGGAGCACAAGGTATGAAATGAGCCTGTGTACAGAAATAGGGAAAAATATCGTCCCAGAAAACACAGCAAATATAAGATTTTTGATGCCTAAGGAGGCCAATGATCCTTTCTTTGTCTTTTTGTCAGTGAAAAGTGATTGACAACTGTCCTCAAATCCAGTAAAAGATCTGCAGCTTCTAATATTTTGCAGGGGGAATACATAGGAACAAAAGCAATTAGGTGTCACTGCAAGAGACCTTTTCCTCTCATTAAATGTATCCAGGGAAAAACAGAAAAAGAACTCTCTGCTTTGCAAAGGAGACTTTTTTTTCTCCCTTCCTTCACAAACTGTTTTGTTCCTGTGGATTTTCTTTTGAATTCCCAATGCCCAGCTGACTTCAGCTCAAAGACTACAGATGTATACTGAACTTACTGAAATTACCATGCCCCAAAAGTCTTTCTAAACAAGTATTGTGGAATTTTACAAGCAGGAGGAAAGCCTGAGAGACAGAAGGGTTCTTTCAGCAAAACAAATGCTTATAGTTGTGCTTTAATTGGTCAGGAAAAAGAAAACCAAGTGCAAGGAGGATTCAACAACAAGTGACTGGTTTTTGATTTGAATCTTATTTCTATGAGATTTTTTTTTTTTGCAGTAGGGAAAGAACCTTGGAAATGCCTTCTAATCATAGGGCTTAAATTCTTTTCAAGAGCATGTTTAGTAGAGTCCATCAGAATACCAAAAATCAGAAAGAATGGATATCTTGCAAGAGTTTGATGAGAACAGGCTTAGGAGATATCTCAACTACTCTAGCAAACCACCAAAAAAAAATTTTGGAAAAATGTAAGAGTGGAAATGTTGAGCCAGGGAGACCAAGTGAAATGACTCAGCCAGAGCTTGTTTGCTTAGCGCCAAAAATTTGAAAAGGAATTTATCTGATAAAGAATTAAAAGAGGCCGTGAGTCACCACGGTTCTGTGGAAGAAAGATTTGCCAGACTAACCTAATTTCACATCCTAGTGGAATTACAAGTGCAGTTTATGGAGGTAAAACCCTTAAATTCCTGTAAATGTAATGCTACAGCAGTGCAATTTACAATATTCTGTTTAAATTTAGTATTGTACCATCTTCGTATAAACATTAAGTGCGTCAATAACCAACCATATGGCAGATTTTACAAACCTGTTTTCAAGGAAAGTTGTCGTGGAAAAAATGGAATTTTAGTGCATCGCTGCCTCCTAGAATTCAATCTTTTCATCAGTGATCCAGAATTAAATATAAAATCACTATTGAGAAAATTGGTGGCTGCTGTTGCTGCTGCTTGAGAGAAAAAAAAAATTGTTAAAAACCTGAACAAAACTGCTTGGAAAATTGGGGGAATTCAAGCAAAGGACACTTGGAGACAGGGAAATGCAACAAGCACAAGGAATGTTGGCCATGCCTATCCCCATCACACAGAGGATTTATAGCCTGGAAATAAATGACTCCAAAAAGATTTGCTGCTCCGAGTGGATTGGGAGCTCAATGGATGAATTTCCAGGATGATGCTGCAGCAAAAAGCACTAATGAAATCTTTATATAAACAGAGGCAATGTGAGCAGAAACAGAAATGTGATTTTTATCTCCTCCAGAACACCCTGATAGGGGAACTCTTGCATTCAAATAGATGATTTACAATGGGGTGCTCAAAGGCTCACTCCATTTACCTTATCAGGGGGAAGAAAAGAGGTGCCTCAGGATGAAGGAGGAGATAAAAATGCCATGTCCTGGAGTTTTTATTTCATCTGGTGGAATAAAAGACAGGAAGATAAGGGAAAGGAATAGGGGCCCAAAAAAGTCAAATGCTCCTTTTTTTTTTTTTCAGATCCAGTCTGGATGTGCCTGCACAGAAGGGATTTTAGTAAAACACTCCTCAGCAAGAGCAGCGTGGAAGAAATCCACGATATTTTGTTTTCTTGGAAAGCTGAGATCAGTGGAGGCCAGGGGCAGCCACAGGTCAGGTCTAACCCTCCAGGAACTTCCACCCTGCCCACCTTTTCTCCAAAGGTTCCAAACATATTTTCCTTCAGGGAATGGACTCTGCTCGAGCAGACAAACACCACCTGCAATATCTGTGCTTGAAAGTGGAGGATGAGAGAAGCGTGATGGTTTAGTGCCACACAGTCCAAAAATTACATTTCCAACCAAAGAAAACACCTATTTTCACATTAGCAGCAAAGGCTGCGTCCTTTTCTTTGTCTTTAGACCCTGCACAAGACCTTCTGGAACTTTCTCATCTCATAAATGTCTTCTTTTCCTAATTAAAGATTTTCTTCTCCCTTGCAATGGGGCGGCTTCCACTCCTGCTCTGCCAAAGCTCTCCTGTTCTCTCTTTATGGCTGAGGGGTAAAATCTGGGGAGACAAGAATCCTTCTCCCTGCCAAGGCTGTTCACATCTTGCTGTTGGACACCAAATCCAAGAGGAGACTGTCCCAGGTCCCCTTCACTTCTTTTCTCAGCTTCAAAAGGGAACAAAAAAGCACAACAGCTTTTCTGGACTCACCATCAATCTGCATTTCAATTTGTGCTAATGATTAATGGAAGTACAACACCCAAAAAGGAGCTCAGAGTTAAATGACATCCACTTTTACATTTTTGGAGGAGAAGTGGAGTGTTTAAGAATTGATTTATGCATGCTAGTTGTAGAAATTTAGAAAAACACAGAGGTTTGCTTGTGCCTCGGTGTGTCTGATCCACTCATCTGCAATGGACTTCACCCCACAGCCACTGAATCCCATGTTGTGTTTGACACCAGGTTATTTCATGGTCCTTATTGAGAGTTATTTTTTTCAAAGAGGATTTAAGGGCATAAAATCTCCTGACAAAGGGGAGGGGCCTTCATAATTTAGGGTCATTGCACGAACAGATGTGAATATTCAGACTGTAGCTGGTGCTGCACAAAAAATAAGAAAAGAAAGAAAAGGTGTTCAGCAATTCTGCTGGAAAGGAATGCTCACTATAAGAAGTGCAGTCTATTTCCATAAGGCTGCAGATTTTCTGGAGTGCTGCCATCCAGGTAATGGGGTCGGGGGAAGGATGTAGGAGCATGGGGACTGCAGAGCACAGGCTGCATTGTGCTGCTTGCTGGGCAATGGAATGTGCTGGGAGATCATTTTCTTACTTGAATGGCACTGCAAGGAGGAAATGCATTTTATGCAGCCCTGGTTCCGTGCCTGAGATGTTTTGGTTTTCTGAAATTCTGTTCCCAGGGAATTTTCTGTAAACAGGAGAAATGTTTTTGTAACTGTAACTTTGTTATTCATTCCTTTCCCTAGGAGGGACTTCTTGATGTCCCTCTGCTCTGACCAATGTGATTGAAGAGGTTTGCTTTTGTCTCACCAATCGAATTGGTCTGTGTAAAATAGTATAAAAGGGAGACACATCCCAAAAAGAAAGGAGTCATTTTCAGCCTTCTGAATCTCAGAGTCTGCGTTGTTGTGGTGTAAAACAGCGTCACATTTTCTACCTGCACTATTTTTCTTAGAAGTGCAATTTTTTCCCCATTTACACAGCCATTGTGTGAGATTACTCCCAAAATCTCTGGAGGAGAGCATTTGGAGTGGATGCACAGTGCCGTGGCGCAGTACAGGAATAGGAGGTGAGTGTTGGTCTGCTGAGGGTGTCCCAGCCAAGAAGGGGCGAAAGTTGTGTTTGAAACTCCCTGAACTTGGGTGGTTTGAGCCTCCAGCACCACCCTGGCTGTGTGTCGCCCTGATTTTCAGCCTTCTGATCATTGTTTACATGTTTTCCACTGGAGTTTCTCACTCATTTAACATTAACAAAAGTAGATTGTTTTCATTCCTCTCTGTGATGGACTTCTGAGTTGACCACTGGGGTCAGAGAGGTGGTCTTCTCATCCCCCAATCCTTGATCAAACCCCAAATCCTATTTAAACCCCAAATCATAATAAATTTTCTCTGCTCACCTCTCAACCTGACGTGAGTGTGATTCTTTCATATTGTGCTTGCAACATTTGTGCACAGCCCAGAGCCATCAGGCAGCAGGCCTGGGGGAGAGCTTTGGGCAGAAGCTGTTCCCTCAAACACCCTCCTGCTCCTCAGAGTCACAACCAGTGCTGCAAATGAGATGGCAAACAGCCACTGAGGTGTCCCTGGGGGGACCCTCACTGGTTTGGATTTCCTCTCCCATCCTGATCCAAGCCCTCTCCAGAGGCAGAGAGAGAAAATGAATTTTTTTCACACCAGACACACGACTCAGATGAGTTGGAACACTGAGGAATTGAATCTAAGGAGTCAGTTTGATCTCTTATCAGCATATTATCACACACCTTCTGCACTGTGAGAAAATCTCTCCAGAAAGGATTCACCCTCCTGCTCTTAATGGAGGGAGACAGAGAAAATGAGATGGAGCCAGGGTGAATTTCTATACCAGGTCTTGGTATAGAAATTTGAAGCTACAATTGTACATTATTTCACCTCTTTCCTTGTGCTGAATTGTACATGAACAGCTCCTGAGTTTCTGACATTATTTCAGCTCCAATAAATTCACTTGAATAGTTATTGGCTGGGTGTTCACTTACAAACACTCAGTATGAAGAATATAAATTGTTTCAGCTGCATGCATGGGATTTATTGTATATTTGTGTTTCCCCAAATTTAACATCTAGATCAAGGTTTCTGGAATGAACACTGACAGTTACAAATGTGCCTTCTGTTAAAATTACTCTTAGGTTGGCGATTGTGATTAGAATTTTTTGGTGGGAGGTTCACAAGAAATGAAGTCTGGAGAAGGACTGAACTCAATTTTGATGAAAGTTCTTCTCACAACTTAAATAAGATCTCAAGAGGGATGGTGGGAGTGGAGAATGAAAAGTATTCCACCAGCTTTCAGTCCAGCCACAGCACAATGAGGGACTAAAATCATGCTATTTTCCTCAAAAAAAATGCTATTTTCCTCAAAAACCTTGCTATTTTCCCCAGAGTACTTGATCCAAACCCCAGCACACGCTCTGAGAAGATAAATATTTTGCAGTGTAGCTGCACTTCACTAAGGAATTCTAATTAACATCCTGAAAAGCATCTACCAAGGAGAGATAGTCATCCTGCACTTATCATATTTCCTGAAGGCCACAATTATTGCTAAGAGAGGCTTGCTCTGGCAGGAAATGCTGACCTGGAATCTGTGGGTAGTTACTTCTCTCATTTTCTCCCCGAGCAGTAGAAAAAACCAAGATTCTCACTATTTTGCTTACAGTTCATCACAGCTCCAACTACTTCTGCCACCCTTTTTTTTTGCAGCAAGCCCTTCTGATGCCTCAAAGTCCTCCAGAATGTTGTGCTCAGGAACAGGGTACTTAATTACCCAACCATTCAACAGCTGATTCACTTCAGCATCCTTAATTCCCACTCGTTTTTCCTCCAGTGGCTGCTATTAAAAAGTCAGGTTGCTGCAAAGCCCAGCCTGCTGCCAAGGCTGGTGCCTGACTCACAGCCTGTGGGGACTTTTATTAGAATAACATGGGCCACTTGTGTGCTGAGAACTCTGTGAATATTTCATTCCTTCCTTCTGAATCAAAGCTTAGAAATGCCACAGTTCTTCCCCCTGCATTAAATAGTAAATCACTGTGGTTTATAATCCATCATAAATGTAAGCTACCAACCCAAATCATTTCTCTTCCCAATCAGTCTCTGCTGCAAGCTCACACTAAATCTGTGTCTCCATCGATGCAACAATCAGTTCATTCTCTTTGATTTCTCTTCCAAAGTAGACTAACGATGGAAATATCTTTTCCAATTTTAATCTCTATTCTAGTCCAATAAACAGAGGTAAGTAACGCATCAGAAAAGTGGGACTACCCTAAGCAGGCATTTAATATACATTTTTGTGACTCAGTGTGTACCTGAGAGGTGAGGAAGGAAAAGGAGAATTAATAGCACATGTATAATTTATTTGTATGTGGGTAATGTATGCCTGATCTCACATTAAGACTCTCATCTAAGGAGCGATAATGTGAAGTTCATATAAAATATATATAAAAGGGAAGATATATCCTTAGTGGAAGAACAGTGAAATATTGTGTGGATTATAAATGAACTGGAAGTAGAAAATAAGCTCCTGCTGAGGTTGATTGCCCAAGCCATCCCGATTATGCAGGGAGCTTGTCATCCCTTCAAAGGATCAAAGTGAAATATTCCTGCCTTTAACAATTTTGTTTTTAACTTTAACTTTGCTCGTTATGATCTCACAGGTGAACATTCCTGCACAAAGGGAGTGAAGGCTCACTGAGAACCAGAACAAAGCCAATCTGGAGGGGACACCTCAAAAGGAAGGAATAATTTCTCTTTTCCTTTTGGGGCACAACTGTTGGTCCCAGTGGCAGTTGAATATCCAGGAACCAGCCATCAAAATGAAGGAGAACATTCCCACAATCCATCTGCTGTTGATGGGGTTGCAAATTTAGATGAGCTGGAATGATGTTGGATTTCATCCATAACAAGGGCTGGGTAACAACAGAGAAAGATCCAAGGTTCATACTGATAACAAAGCAAGTTTCAGATTTCATGTTTTTAATTTTTTTTTTGCCCTTCAGCGAATAAAAAGAATAGGGAAAGCTCCAGAAACACAACTGGCTTCCAAGTAACCCCATCCTCAGCAATTCAAAAAAGGGGCAAGTGCTGGCTCTAATTATTTTATGATTCCTCTCGATAAGAATTATTTGGTAAAGGGCATGCACCACAAAAAGGACACAGACAAATCGTGTAAAGAGAAAAAAACCAATATTTCTGAAATATTCTTGAGTCGCCTACAAGAGGTAAAGAAATAAAGGAAAAATAGAAAATATGATTTAAAAGCCAAAGCAAGTCCAAAAGCCCTTGAGAGGGACATCCCAGAGACCTGAATATCTCAGCCCTGAGGAAAGGGAAGCCACAATCCTGTGCACCACACCAGGAGCCATCACAGAAAGACTTTGGATACTGGGCACAGGGTTGGTTCTCTCATCTCAAAAGGAATATATAAGTGGAAAAAATTCAGAAAGTGGAAACCAGGCTGTCTAATAACTCTCCATAAAAGCAATAATAGAATGAATTGGGACTACTCAGCCTAGGAAAGAATCATTTGGTGGGATGTGACAGAAGTGTGCCGAATTTGAAAGGATGGAGAGGCAATAACTGCTCACTAACTGTTCACTGTTGCATCCATGGAAAAGCAGGGATGTAGAATAAATGGCCAGGAGGAGCACACTCCAAACTCCTGAAAATTCCTCCCCCCACACACAGCAGGGCTGGGAAACAATCGCAAAAGGATGCTACAAGATGCCAGTAAATTACATGGGCTCAAGGAGGAACAGAACATGTACTCGGAAGAGAAATTAATTGCACATGAAGGATTAACAACCAAACCCTGCTCTCATTATTCACGGCCACACTGCCAGCAGTGGGACTAAGCAGATAACGGGTTTATTCCTTCTCTGTGCACAATGCAGCCTCATGTTCAGCTGCAGGCAGGGCAGGCACAGTCAGTTCTGACACTGGGAAGCTGCTGGAGAGGTGTTTCAGTGAGGCAGGTGAGGAAGCAGGATTAGGCATTAGCACAGGGATTGCAGCACCAGGGTGATGTTTCTGGCTTCTTTTTCTCTGCCAAGGTCGAGATTAATACACGGGAGTCACAGTTCATGTTCAGACTTGGATGTTTATTATTTCTTATCTATTTACAGACTCATGAGCCATGAGCTCTACCTAGCAAGGTAGAGAAACGAGGTGAAATGGAGAGCCTCTGACTCTTTCCAAGGTTATTTAAATGATAATTACCCAATAACGAGGTGACACCGATATTATTTATACTTTTGACCCAATAATGACCACCCAAGGCCCTCAATGAGGATGTTTTTCACCCAGTTACAGAAAACCACCCAAACCCATGAAGAAGAAGGAAGAAGAAGGTGGAGAAGGACCCAGACAACACCCAAAGACCTTCATCTTGACTCACATTTATTGCTATAAACTAAAATCCCAAATTCAAGTTTTTCACCCTGTGATATCACACACTTCTATTCAAACCACACACCCACAACCCCCGTGCCATCACTCAATTTTTGAAGCCTGTTTCAAGGCCTCAGGTAAAATATGGTGCTTAGCTTGAGGGTCAGCACCTTTTAACACGGAAAGCCTGAAATTTTCATTCTCCGGGGTTCCAACACACCAGGACGTGTCAGCAGAGCTTGATCTCCCCCATGCTCAGCTCTGCTGAGCACAGCCACGCTCACCTTGTGCTGCCCCAGCACCTCTTCTTGTGCTGCCCCAGCAGGAGGAAAACAGGATCATTCCTAATTCCCATTTCATCCTTGAGCTCACAGGACTGTGACTTTCGGGCAGGTGTTTGACTTCACCTGCACAACAAGCTTTAAATTCCTGTGTGAGGTAGGTTGTGTCAGTTAATTCACAGCCAGATGGGGACCCTGGTGATGATCCCGAGGATCTTGGGAGGCTTAACCTGATCATGGTTCTTCAGGCTCAGTCTGTATCAGCACTGCGAGGACTGTGACTAAATCCATTAGGCAGCAGCACATGAACTTAAAGGGCTTTAAAATAAACACGGTTTGTGTTGCCAGGGTTGCCCTATAGAGAGAGTTGGGTCAAAGCAAACGCAAGTCTAACCAATATGGTCACCACTACGTTTCTCCTTTATTTCGTCTAAAATGGCAGCTTATATACATTTCTATATAGTTTACAGAGTCAGTAGCTTTTTCATTGGCACACAGCAGAGAGAAGAATGCAAACACACACTAATTAACCTGTCCTTAGCTAACACATGCTTACTAACAACTCCACTCAGTGACCTTCAAAACCCCATTATTTTTCCCGGACACCTTAATATCTAATTTCAACTGCGCCACGACTTTACCAAGTAATTTTAACTGTGTCACAGGCTTGAAGGCCTCAGGCCAGGCCTCAGCAAGGCCTCGGCAAGGCCTCAGCTCGGTTAGTTCAAGACCTAGGTATACATCATGTCCTCCTTCTCTGAGGAATTCTGTAACAGGTTTGCTTCGTGCAAATGGGAATGTCACTCGAGGCCATGAGAAATCCTGGGAGCTCCAAAGGTTTTGATGCTTGAAATGGGCACCTGATACAGCCATTTTGCATATGAACTTAATTAGAAGTCTGCTAATTGGATGGCATCTTTGTAAAGCAAACACGCAGGGATTATCCTATGATGTTTGGAGAAAAATTAAAATCGAGTTTATTTTCCAAATGTAATGCAAAACCCAGAGCAATGGAGATGGCAGCTGGACGTGCACGAGATGTGCCAATATTTGCTCTGCACAATTGTTTCTCTGAAGATTAGGGGGGCTGAATCCATGGATGTGGCAGGTGATTTGAGTGGAATTACACTCCAGAACATACATTTTTTTGTTAGGAGGAGCTGCAGTAACAGATTCTGATTAGGCACTCAATTGGTAGCCAGTACATGAATTCCAATTACTGAGCCAGTGTTCAGAGTATATTTTCATTGAAACCTTTCAGACCAGGAGTGAGTAAAACCTTCCAATGGTTTAAGCTGTCCTGAATCACTTCAATTAATTTGTGGGTTTGTAAAATTGACGTAAGACTGTAAAGGAGGTTTCCACCTACACACCTCAATTTAATCCCTTTTCTCTCCCCAGAGGCAGCTGTATTTCCCTCCTCCTTCTCCACCCTGATGCACTTCTCACAGAAAGATCACCCAGCAAAGCAGAGATTCTACAAATGAATTTCCCTTCAGCCTGGAAAAACATCAAGCTGTTACCAGAGAAGCTTCATGCAAAATGCAATAATATTTCCAGATAAGTTCACAAATACTTATTTTCCTGCTAAATATTTTCCCTCTATATAATGGCACCCCTCTATCCCCTAAGCCTCTCTTTAGTCCCTTATTTCATCCAAACTGTTTTGGTTCCACCTGGTGCAAACAACATTAAAAACTCCTTTTTAAGGGATGGGTTTAAAGCCCTGTTGGACTGTAAAGAGGCAGAAGCTCGTGCCTAAGTGAAAACCTGAAAATCCTTCTCTGAGGCATTTTCTGGATGATTATTCAACTCCCTCTGCTCCCAGTGCCTGATATTTAGAAGATCTGCAGCTAAGACTTAAGAACCACCTTCTCTATTATTATATGTTGGCTATTACTTTAAGCAGGCACTTTGCACATTAAATAAACAAGAAATAAGTATTTCCATGCAGAGCAGGCAGGTGGGAATAGGACTGGAAGGAGAAGAAATGTGGTGGCAAAGAGAGTGATCCCAGCAGCTCCATCATCCCCTCCATTCCCCAGATCACAAACCAGCAGCCCTGGGAGGCACACAGATATCTCATGAAGAGAAAATTCAAGATAAAAAATAATATTTGTGTGGTAAATTGAAATGGTAGTACCTGTAACCACAATAAAAATACTATTAATGGTTTACTCTGCTCAGCTGGAGTGCAAATCCGTGCTGCAACCCATGGAAATTTTGGGTAATATAAACCAAACCCATCTGAATTATTGTAATTTTGAGTGTCAGAAAAAGGAAAGGGGGAGAGGTATAAACAAAAATATGTATTTGGTGAACATTGCTGCCATAAAACACTGAGACTGATTCAGGTAAATCCCAGGGAGCCACCGACAGTGAAAAAACATTCTTATGTTCCTCATTAAATAAATACTATAGTTTATCACTAAAAAAACTCCAGGAAAACACAGGCAAGAGTCTTTTTATGACCAAACTACATCCAAATTGCTTCATGCAAATAAGCCCAGTAAAAGCAGAATCATTCTGTGCACACAAATCCAAACTGCTGGATCCAAAGCAGGCTCATCTGGAGTAAAATTAGGTCATTCTCTCCAATAGATGGAGGAATCTGCAATGGCCAACACTTTTCAGAACAAATGACATCCCTTTCAAATTGGCCTTATTAGCCTTTCCTGCATACAAGCAAAATGCAATTTAGTTTCTTAAAGGGACTGCTCTCAACTGTAAAATTTCTAGGACTTGGCTTATGGAATAATCTTTTTTTTTTCCTGAGTTCTGATTAAAAATATATAAATTTATTAATCCGTGAGGCTATGAGCAACCTTTGTTTTCAGCACAGAGAGCTTTCCAGTTAGCTGGAACGAGCTTTTTGGGTTTAGACACTTCCAGGCCATTAAACTAATTAAAGAAATGAGAATTCATCCTTCCAGAATAACCAGTCATAACCAGAATAACTGCAGGAAATGATAGGTGGCAATTAAGTGTCACCCTTCCTCCTGAGTGTTCCAGCAAGGGGCTCTGCTGAGCTGCACCAACAGAACAAATCATTGAGTGGAGACCTGAGCAACTTCAAACCAGTCCCAAGCTTGCCCCAGTTCTTCCTGTGAAAAACGAGTTTTACTCTCGTAGAAAAATTTATACATTTAATAAAAATAAAAAATAGACATTGAGGAGGCAGAAAAGCAACAGTTCCAGCTGGGGTGCCTCACCAGAAAGGAGGCCTTTACTCTTTCAAATCCTGTGTTTTAAGGATGGCTGTGTTACATACTCAATAGATCCTAATGCATGATTCAAACATTCTCTCTGGCTTTGATCAGTTTCAATACTCCCCCCAATCATTTTATCTGGCAGGTCCATCTGTGGGTGGCTCCACTCCATCTGGTGACATGGGTCTCATAAATCCTTCTCCTGAGGTTTTTGGTTGTCTCCATTTGGATAAGAAACAGAAAGTCAGCAGCCTTTATGCAGGAATGCAGGGTGACCCTCCGTACCTTCTGGTTTGGTCAGTTTAGATGTTACAAAGAGAAAAAAAACCCCAGTCTTTTCACTGTTAACACTATGTTACAATCAGAAAATACACATTTATTACCTTTCTAAACTCTATTAATAAAAGATAACACAGTACAATTACACATACAGTATTCATTTTAATATTTGCGAAAAGTTAACTCTATAATATGCATTTCTAACATCCCCAAAGAAAGGAATTTTCCAAAGAGATTTCCCAAGAAATTCCCAAATCCCAGGCCCCCAGGAACTTCTCTGTGACCCAAGAGTGTAATTCTGCACCTCCCAGCAGGGACAGATGTGCTGCCACCCCTGTCCCCACCGAGCAGGGCCAGCTGCTGTTTATCCAGGGGTGTTTCTCATTTCAACAAAGTCAGCTGAGGATATTTAAAGCTGGGATATGAGAAAGCTCAAGTGATTTAGCTGGATGAGCTTGAATTTAACAGGATTACTTCTTATTTTTATTAGAATGCTATAAAGTGATCCTGCTCTCTCTCTTTTTTTTTTTTTTCTTTCTTCTCTCCAGAAAGGTCATCATGGCAAGAGCAGAATTATCTGCATTCTGTGGAATTCCTGCAGCAGAATTACTGCCCAGGCTCACAGCAGTGTGACATATTTAACTGCTTCTGCCATCTATCATACAGAACAGTCTGCTGCCACACTCAAGCCTCTGGAAGGTTTAAGAAAATTAAAACTTAAAAAATTAAAATGTAAAAATAAACAATAAAATTAAAAAT
>VXBB01011791.1:154480-166313 GCA_013399915.1 Illadopsis cleaveri | reverse complement strand
CACAAGCAAACACTGCACTGGACCTGAGGCCTTGGAAAAGACTCCCAAAATTGAGTGACAGCACTGGGATTGTGGGTGTGGAGTTTGAATAGAAATGTGTGATATCACAGGGTGCAGAACTCAGAGTTTAAGGGTTTAGAATATAGTAATTTATATATAAAGCAGGATGGAGGATTTAGGGCAGAGGCTGAGTCCTCTTTCACCTTTTTCTTCATGCTCTGGGTGGTGTTTTGCAACTGGATAGAAAAGTCCTCATTGAGGCCCACACGTGGTTGGTTATTGGGTTAAAAATAAAAATAATCCAGGTGTCATTTCTTAATTGGACAGTTTGTTCTTAGAAGGCCTTGTAGAGAGATAGAGGTGGCTCCATTTTTGGTTTATTAGCTAGAAGTGCTGTAGAACTCACAGATTGTGAAACTGTAATGTAGGTAAGAATTAATAAACATCTGAGTCCAAACAAGAAATACTGTCTCGTGCATTTAATCCTAACTTTGGCAAAAAAATAAGATAAAAAGCAACAAAAAAACACATTTCATAAGGATAATAATGGACATGCCATATAGATAATAATGGACATTTCACATAGACAATATAGACAATTTGTGGAAGGTGCTGGGCAATGGGGGGATCCCCAGAGCAGGAGAAACTCAGCAATTAAAGGAAAGGGCAACCAAGCCCCCATCACAGAACAGAGCTCACTGCTCGTGCGTTCCTCTGGCCCCGGTTTGAAATCAGTTTAAACGTCTCGGTTTCTGTTCTTTGCCGAGATTCAGGTTGTTAAAGTCCCCGGCCCTCTAAAAGCCCCGAGCCATGTCACAAGAAAGAAGTGGAGTCCTTCAAGGCCTTGTTCTCAGTTCTCATGCATTGTTTATTAGTTGATANCCGAACTCCCTTTCTCAGGTTCCAGGTCATCCAAGGGGATGCCCTGGACTCCAGCATCAATGGGGTGTGAGAAGCTGGGGGCAGAAAGCAGCGGGGGATGATGGAAAGGGGATCTGGCTGAGGAGTCGGGCTCCTGTCTCCGGCCATTCCCTCTCAGAACGCCTCCTGTGGCCTCATCCAGGGGAAAAGGGAAAAAGAAAAGAAAACCATTTGCTTCAGCTGGCAGGGGGGATCAGGAACAAATCGTCCTTAAGCACCGCTCTAAGTGGATTAAAGTAACAAACTCACCTTAATGATCCCCTTGGAACAGACAGAGCTTCTCAGTATTTTACTGCTCCTTCAATTCTCCACGGAGGAACAAGCAGCTCCTGCTTTTCCCCCCGGCTCCATCCTGTTCATTCTTTAGACCACAACTCTCACAATGTTTTATTTTAGCCCTCAGCTCCCACTGGCGCTCAGAGTCCATCACAGTCTCTTCATATTAAAGGCACCATTTTCATTCCTGAGTATTTTAAGAGCTTTGTAATTTTTTTTCCCTTTACAAAGCCACCCTCCCCTCAGCAAAATATACAGCGTATTGTCTGACAAAATGGAGCAAATACAGACATTTTTCAGACCATTCCGAATAATGGAAAAGAACAAAAGGAAACATGAAAAAAAGGCAGCTTAAAAGCAATTCCCAGAATTTTTTTTTAATGCATTCATTAAATAAAACTTCTCTTAGGCTGTGGAGCCTGATGATACGGGAAAGAAATAGATTTATTAGGATGGAAAACTGTGCAGCTTGGCTCTAGAACAGAATGTTCACTGGTCATTATCACCAATCTACCTGAGCCAGCATCCCAGGAAGGAGCAGGAGCTCTCCCTTCCCACAGAGACCCTGGTGGCCCAACAAGCCAAATGTAGTATTCTGCAAATAATAAATAAATGTAAATCTATTTAAATGCAAATAAATGTAAATAAGTAAATTCCATGGCATCCAACACCTAATTCTCTTTTTCACAAGGCCATGCCCACATGGCACTGCTGGGCAGTGAAGGACAGGAGTAACCTACCAGGGGCTGCCACACAAAGAGATGATCCACCCCATCACAGAAATGATCTTTCCTTCAAGCCCAAGAGAAATTCTCCTTGCAGAGCAATTTGCAACAAAACCACTCAACACCTATGCTACATTTTCATTGACGTAACTATATTATTTTTATTCAGAAAAAAACCCACATTTTTCTCTGTGCTGGTCCTTCCAGATCAGTGAATTAAAGAGGAGAATGAAGTTTTTCTGTTCAGCACACCAAGTGAGGCTTCAGCTGGAACCAGTAAAAGAACTCACCATCACATCCTCCCCACCCTCTGTTACCTTTTCCAGCCTTTTCCTCTCCCAGCCTCCTGTTTTTGGACACAGCCCAAGGTGCACCATGTGTGCAGCACCAGGCTCGTGCTATTTTCAACAGCCAAGTAGAACCACCCACCACCCTGGCTAAAATTCAGATTAATTAGGACCCCTCCAGTCTCTGCTTTGTGATGATTAAAGGCTTGAAGGAGCCTGCAGAGTTGACACCTGTCAGCGTGAGTGATCAAAAGACATTAACCACACATTTAGTGGGGGCTGGCTTGGTTTTTAACTAAAGGAAGCATTTGTTTAGTTCAAGCAGTGCTCAGTGCCACCAGCATAGTTCCTCAGCATAAAAAGTTCTTACAAAGCCACAACCCATTTTGAAAAGGGAAGAGAGCAAAGGCAAATTAACCTGGCAGATCTGGAAATTTAAACTCAGTGGCAGTTCACTGCATTTAGGTTAAAAAAAAACCAAAACAAACAAACAAACAAAAAAAACCTACAGAAAAAAAACAACCCCAAACTGACAACCCTAATTCTATTTTAAGGGCTCATTTTCCACAAATGGCTGAGCTGTTTGAGTTAAAGTGAATAAATACCTAATGAGCCATTAAAGTCTATAAGGTTCTATGGCCTCCAGGCACTGGTACCTGGATTCAGCCAATTATAATTCCATAAGATAAGATGAAGACATCAGGCTGTTACTGGAATATATAAAGGTTGAAGGCAGTGTTAATAAGTCACTAAAGGATGTGATAAAATTGTTTAAACTGGTTAAAAACTGGCAATGTGCTTTGCCAGACACATTTTTACTGCCCCTTTTCTCCCCCCTCTCATCCCTTCTTTGTACAATATTGCATTAACACCAAAAGGTGATTTGTTTCTACATTTCCGTGTTTTTAGCACACACTCTGGAGGTTATGAAATAATAATGGTGGCAATTCCTCAACCACGGCATAGAGAGAATAGGAAGGAAAAGAAAGAAATTAGGAAATACTGTTTTAAAAAACCAAAAAAAGCAAAAAAAACCCCAACAAAAACAAAACAAAAACAAAAAAAAAAACCAAAACCAAAACCCAAAGCAACCACTTGAGAGAAGAGTCATAAACAGTGAAAGTTGTATTGGCCTTTAAGCAACACCAGTCTTATGGAAATTATTCTCCCGTTGTCTTATGTATGTGTCCTTAACATTTTTCTAAGCCAAAGAGCTCAGCCTATTCATAATTAGAATTTTCTTGTGCTGAACATATCCATTAATCATTAATCATTTCCCCACACGCAAGGATATAGGATTGGACTGTACAATCCAAACACAAGAGGAGAAACACATAAAGCATCACCCTGAACACGTGGGTGACGCTGTTTTACACCACAACGTCACAGACTTTGACTTCAGAAGGCTGAAAATGACTCTTTTATTTTTGGGATGTGTCTCCCTTTTATACTATTTTACACAGATCAATCTGATTGGTGACAGAAAGACAACCTTCTTCCTTCACATTGGTCAGAGCAGCGGGACATCAAGAAGAAGTCCCTCCTAGGAAAAAGAATGAATAACAAAGTTACAGTTACAAAAACTTCTCTCCTGTTTACAGAAAATTCCCTGGGAAAAGAATTTCAGAAAACCAAAATACCTCAGGCACAGAACCAGGGCTACACATGGGCACCAGTCTTGCAAAGATTTGAGGATATGCATCACTTTCACCCCACTGGTTTAAGATTTCCAGGGGCAGCCTGTGTTTGTCTTCATCCCTAGGCCACCCACCCGCCTTATTCCTCTCCTTTTGAACCCTCCTGTAAGCTCAGGCTTGCCAAAGCCAGGCCTGGGTAGACTTTTGACTCTCAGACTGCTCATATAACATTTTGGCACTTCCTCTGAGCCTGCTTCCTGTATCCATCTGTTTTCTCTTGGCTTTACCTGGAAGATTTTGGGGCAGAGTCTGTCTTTTTTTATTGCGTGTCTGTGCAGCATTTTGTGCAGCAGCATGCTGATCTGTCTCCAGGGTTTCTTGCTGCTCCTCAGCTTAACTCACTGATATTAAAGCAGGGCACCAGGGGGGCTCTCAATGAGACAATTCAGAGCCCAAGGTTAAGCAGATGAATAAATATGGACAGAATCAGAGGCTGCCTGATGGAGGCTGAAACATTTCATCTGTTGAGGTCCTTTCAGCAGGAGAAAATTATTTCCATGCAATTTTCTTTATGACCTGCTCTCCTCTGACTTAAGCATCAGTTATTTAAAAAACTGTGACTCTGTCCTAAGAGCTGCCACATAAAGCCATGGCCCACAGTATATTTTTACAAGCACATTATAAACCTCATGGACTGGCCAGCATTTCCAACAGGCACACTTCCATGTTTTCATTCCCCATGCTTTCTCACATCAGTGTACTGAGGGCTAAAAGTGACGCTGTTTTACACCACAACGACACAGACTCCGAGCTTCAGAAGGCTGAAAATGACTCCTTTATTTTTGGGATATGTCTCCCTTTTATACTATTTTACACAGACCAATTTGATTGGTGACAGAAAGACAAACCTCTTCAATCACATTGGTCAGACCAGAGGGACATTAAGAAGAAGTCCCTCCTAGGGAAAGGAATGAAAAACAAAGTTACAGTTACAAAAACATCTCTCCTGTTTACAGAAAATTCCCTGGGAAGAGAATTTCAGAAAACCAAAACACCTCAGGCACAGAACCAGGGCTACATAAAAGCACAAAACACCCCCAGCACAGCTTCAATTCCAGCAGCAAAACTTGCAGAAAGGTTTGTGTGATGCCCTGGAGCAGGGAGCCTCTTCCCTAATCCCCCAGCAGAGCTTCAGGCCAGCATTCCTGAATTATCACCTCTGACTCATACAGCTTCTCACAGCTCTGCTCTGGTTTGGCTCTAAGTCACCAAAGGGGAATAATTTTCCCTCCAGGTTCTAGGATCAGATCCCCAGCTTGAGAAATCCACTGTAATTCAGGTGACATCAGCAGCAGTGAGGTACACGCTGTCAGCTCAGGGGCCAGCCTGGATGCCCACCACAAACAGGCACAAAATCACAAAACTCTGCACCAAATCACAGAACTCTGCCTGTGCTGCAGCAGGAAATTCTTTATTTCCATTCCTGGTCACTGCTGCAAAGGGTGCCCCACTCCACGTTTACTGAAGCTTGTAAAATCTGGAATATTGCAGCACGACGGGAATTGCAGGTTCCTGTGAGAACATTTCACTGTCCTGGTCTGCAGTGGGTGTCCACTGATGCCACAGGTGGGAATTTAATGCAGCACTCCAGCCTGCACCAGCTCCTCATGGCTGTGCACATGAAAGGCTGGGTGGAAAACCCTGTCCCACGTTCACTTGGTAAGGTGAGTTCATTGATTTGGATCTCCTGATTTCATACCCGACCCTGGCATTAATGCCTGCCCTCAAATCCCTTACCTCTGCTGAGCAAGCAGCTGTGTGTTTTCAACAACCCAAAGGAGCAGAATAGAAAATGACAACAGATATATCCTCTTCACATCTAAAGAGATACTGGAAAGACTATTTAAACCAACATTTTAATGTTATTTTCTTTTTTTTTTTTTTTTCCTTCAAGAGCTCTGAGAGAGCTCTCAAAGGGTAATTTGTACTCCTGCAAACCTGGGTTTTTTAACACGCATAAAAGATCTGCCGTGTTGTGGTGTTTTCTGAGCAACAGGTGCCAGCAGCATGGCTGGGTTGGGGTGTGCAGCTGGAGTTAAAGGGCACTGAGGGGTGTCCTGTGTCACTGGCACAGAGCAGGGAGCAGTGTCACACCCCTGTGCCACTCCACCCTTGGGTGAGGATGGCTGGAGCTCTGTCACTGCCCCACACACCTGGATTCGCTCCGTCCCCCAACCTCCAGCCCAGGTGGACACCAACTATCAGCACAGACCAGGGCCAGTCAGCCTGACCCAGACAGTGCAGGTTTAACATTCTCCAATCTCCATTTTCCCGTCCTTAATTAGTGAGACTCCTCACCTGTCAAAATAAATTGGATCCACCAACCAAAAAGGTGAACGCGAGGTTATTCTTCACACCCTGTGCTCTCACAAATGTCTCCTCTTCTGACTGATGAAGAAAACAGAGTCACAGAGATGTAACCCAGGAGATGCTTTTGTCCTCAGATTTGCTAAATTTGGTCAGATGTGACCAAAGACTCTGCCCAGCCAGGGGTTTTCTCCAAATCTGTTTTGAGCAGAACCATCTCGCAGGGACAGGAGACATCAGCACTGAACTCAGCACACACCGAGTGCAACCCTCTCAGAGCTGGGGGAGGTTTTAAATGGATTTTAAATAGACTGAACATTCCCTCCCTGGGAATCAGGTATTCCAGAGAGGTAAATTGAGACAGAAAGAGCAACAAACACTGAATTTCTGTGGCCCAGATGGCCTGGTTTTTTGGGAGCAAGAAGAAAACTCCTCTCTTCTCGTGCCAGTTTAAGTTGTAGCCTCTGATTGATTTTGCTTTACAATCCAGGGAGGAAGTGGGAGACTTGAGACTTGAATCTTACTTTCCACATCTAACTACAAAACTGATCTGGCTCCTAAAATCATGTTGCAAAAAAAGGTTTGGAAGAGCCTTTGAACTTAAAATGTAATAGATAAACCAAGCAGAAAAATTATTACACTTAAATTAAATATGGCAACAACAAATAAACCAGACAATTTGTTGCACAGTATGGATTCTGAAGGAAAACATTGCATCCATTATTTCTTATCATTGCTCCAGGATAGAAATTCACAGCGAAGGCAAAAAATGAAGTTACCAATGATTTTTCACTCATGAACCTTTCTCCAGGGATGAGTTATAAAGGAAAAATATGTAGCCTGGAAGAAGCGAGAAAGCAAGGATTATTTATGTTCATATATTTAGTAGCACACTTGCAGCCATACTTACTCTGCTATGGGAGAACCATTCTACAGCACATTTACACTTTTTCTAATTTTGTCCAAACACATGAAAGAACTCTTTATTCAAGGAGTCATAAAATATCCATGGAAGCTGATTCCTGCTTTTTCTGGGGAAAGCTGCACACGAAGGCTTTCTAAATATCAGCTGGGTCACAGGGGAGCAATAACACTCACCCAGATTATTTGTATCCAAAAGTGCATGGGACAGGCTGGGGCCATATTAATTTCAAAGGGCCGGGATTTTAGGCACTTCTTGTAACTGAGTGATTAATTTCCATTATTCCAATGTGTGTGTGTGGCTTCTCACACCCTCTCAGGATCAGGCAGATGAGCAGAAAATCTGAAATGGGAGCACTGGGATGTCAGGTGAGGATGGCATCTTCCACTGGGGTGAAAAATGTTACCTTAAACCTCGATCAGGTTTCCTGGGAGCTGGATGCCACATTCCCTAAAAACTGCCCTGCCCACCCTCTTTCCTCGAGGTGCCACCCACCTGTGGAATCTCTCAACACCTCTGAGGGTGTCCAGACCCTCACAGAAAATGCCTTAAATCAAGAGTGAGATGGCATGGTGGAGTGTGTCTTGAAAAAGCAAAAAGGTTTTAATAAAGGAAGAAAATAATACAACAAACAAAGAACAAAGCTGAACACAGTGTAGGGAACAGGTCCCACACACCTGCTACAACACCTCAAAAATGCACTGAGGAGCCTCCTGCCCTCCCTGAAGTATTGCTTTATTTGGGTGGTGTTTTTGCAAACAGCCCAAGAGAGAGCAGCTACTTTTCTGAGGAACAGGTAAACAGACCTGTCAGTGTTTTGCCAATCACTGTCAGGAGAGCAAAGAACTTTCCAGTTTTCTCTCCTTAAAAGCTTCTGGGGTGAATCTGAAACCCTTCCCTGTATGGAGACACCTGCCTGGCTGTGGGCTGCATTCCTACATCCATCCACATTCCTCCTCAGCACTTCCAGCACTTCCTTCCCCTGGGGCTCTCCAGGAATATTCACACACACATTTCAGGCCTCTCAACACCTCCCTGACATTTCAACTCCCACCCAAACCCCTTCATGGAGAGGAAACATCTCAGCTGACCTGGCAGGTGGGGACCAAGCTTCAGCACCAGAGTGATGGAAGGGTTCAGGTCACCACTGGAATGGGGAAAGTTGGGGTGAAGAAACCCCTATGATTGTCCTCTGAAAATCCTGAGCCCCTGGATCAAATCTGGCATCACTCAGAGCAAAGGGGATGGTCCATGCCTGCAAAGGCACTTTGGAAATGAGGCTGAGCTTTGGGGGCAGATATTTGGAGGCACGTTTGGGACTTTCTCAAAGGAAAGGGAGCAGGCAAGAAAACAGACTGCCAGAATCAGAACAGAAGTTTCCCAGAGCAGAGGGGCAGGGGAGGGAGTGCAATTAAGGAAAGGTGTTGATTTTAGAAGTAGCTCAGGAATATCAAAGAATGGGGAGCCGAGACTGACGAAGGCATTAGATCAAAGGTAATATTACATGAAGCAGGGCATCAAACACCTCACCAAACAGGAGGCACTGAAGTGTAAATAATGAGTAAACAGAGGAAAGGCTGCTGGAAACAGGGAAAACGTGGAGTGAGCAGAAGAGGTGTGCAGGGAGCAGGACAGCCACAAACACAACACAACCAGGGCACAGTGACGCTGCCACTTCATAAATTTGCTGCAGCTGCTCAGTGGAGGATGGAGGGATTGTGTTTGTTGGTTTGTAAGTTTAATGGCCAAACTGAAACCTTGGAATCTTGGGGCATGTTTGTCTACTACAAACAAGGGCAATAGTAAACCTTTTGAGAGGCATTGAAAAGAAGCAAAAACGTGTTTTCTGCCTCTGAAGGAGGTTTAACCAACCGTGGATTAGAAGCCCCAGTTCTGACCAGTCTGGAAATCTTCCAGTTTGCCAACAGCCTGATCCTGAATTGGAGTGATCCCTGTCAGGCCAACACAGCCTGTAGCCATAATTCATCAGGGTACACCAGAAATTAGGTCCAAGAAATGGGATCACCCCCAGGATTAAGACTCTGCACACACCCACGTAGTTTGTGGCTGAGGAAATGAAGGTTCTGAGACATCCCTTGGCAGTGTGGTGAGTCCCACCTGGACCTCTCTCAGGGGTTTCCTTGGGAAATATCCCCTGTTGAATTATTCATCATGTAAACAAACAGGGATGGAGACAACCATCCAAAGGGAAAACAAAGAGCAGAAAGGAAATGCTGAAGTATACAATGGAAGCACAGACATCACCCATATTGAAGGATATTCCTGCTATTCCATGACAGAATAACAGCATTATGCCTCCCTGCTCATGGTGGCACTTTGGTAAATCCCTTAAGTAGATTAGAAAGAATTACAGACACTACTGGACAAGTAAAACCCTTGCAAACAGGTAATGTGCATGTTTAGTGTGCACAGCTCCCAACAAAACCCTGGTGCAGAAATCAGTGGAGAGGCAGAATTCCTTGGATTCCTGCTGGGGAAGCTGGTGAGGAAAATGGAGGTCTGGAATTTTAAGCCTTCCTTGTTCCCTTCTGATGATTTCCATGCTCAGTTGATCCCCATCCCTTCGGACAGGGCTCAAGATAAACTCTTGCTCTCTCATAAATCTGTAACCCCCAGTCACTTACAGAGGGATTGCAGAAACCATCTTTGTGCTGCTTCATTTCGTATCTCCACGCGCTGTGATGTGGCTTTTACACCCAGGGAATTATATCCCACATCCAGGTTAAGCTGGAAAAGTCCCACTGAACCTAAAAGGCGTTAATTCCTCTAAAGGATCTGCTGATTTTCACTCTACAGCTGGTATTTTTACAAACTGAACCCGTTGTGTTCTTCTGCACTCCTCTGTTCACAAGAAAGGCTTCAGAACACAACCCAGATCACTCCTTTAATGAGCTGCACAAACACAGAAACCCTGAGCATGTATTCATGTCCTCCCCAGCATCTCTGTATGGATGGGTTTACCATAAAGCATTAAATGTCTTTTTTTTGTTAGCATTCAAAAGGAGGCTCGCTTGGTGCCTCCAGACATTTTTCATTTCCCACTTCAGGCAGGATTCAGTGTTTATCAGACCTCCTCGTGCTTCTCTAATTGGATTCTTTGCCCATTGGAAATGCACAGCAACATTCTCCTCAGAACAATGCGCCCAGACAGAACACACCTTGTTTAAAAATACATAAGTACGTTTCTTGTTTGAGCACAGAAAAAAACCCAACATATCTAATTCCTCAAGAAAAACTTCAAGGACATCAGAAGATCCAGGGCAGGCTGGTACTGACCCAGCAGAAGTGAGACCTGTGATAATTTCACTTTAATCCAGTTTTCTCCTACAATCACCTACTGCTTATTATTCCTTGTCGATAACTTGGTTGGTATTTTGAAATATTTCTCTTTGCCATGCCCTGAAGTTTCTGTACTCTTCAAGAGGCAGCAAAGGCACCAAACACCACTGAAAACACACAAACCACAGTCTTGTTACTCAGGGGGCACCTACGTCCCACAAAACTAAAATACAGCCAATAGTTTTCCAGAGCATGGCACTGCATTGCCATTACACAGAGAGATTTACTGAATTTACAGAAGGATTTACTGCCTGAAGTACTGTATGAAACAACGGCTAAAGAGCAGCAAAGCTTTATTTTACAGTGCACAGCAAAAAATCTACAGATCTGAGAGAATTTTAAGGGTTACCACGGACTGCAAACCCTGTAATGATCTGTAGAAATCATCTGGGGCCTTCAGCTAAGGAGCCCATGTGAGATTTGGGGTAGAACCAGAGAGTTCTGCAAAGGAAAGGTGAATATTGGTGTGAATGGAGAACAGATGGGGATTTCTGCATGTGGAGGCAGCACGAAGAGCACACAGCAAGGTCTCTGCTTGTGGCACTCAGGTTTGCAGCTCATCAGGGCTCCAAAAATGCACTTTCAAAACCTGCACATGGGTCACCAGGCTAAGACAACCCCAGGAGACAAAAAAGGGCTTGACAGCTGATATTTTCACATAGCTTAAAAAAATTAAATAAAAATAAAATTACCTTAAAATGTTGCTATTGTTTATAGTAATTCATCTACTCTTGATTCAGACTTGGGAATTTGCCACACTGATGCAGCAGCTTCACCTACAGAAATCAGGAAAGAAGATCTGGATCAAGACTTTAATCCTCTTATTGATTATGCCTATTTTCTGATTTACTTGGATTAGTTTCTGTGAAGATTTTCCCCTCAGGAAGCCTTGATGCCTCTCATTGCCAGAACACTGTGACCACTCCAGGATGGTCACTCACAGAACAAATGTGCTGGCTGTGTACACACAGACCCTGCTGAGGGAAGGCAAATATCATTTGTCCTTTCTTTTTCCTCCTTAAAAAGGGCAATGCCCTGGAAGTTTACAGAAATGTGCCATAATTTCATGTGGAGGGCTCAGCTGAGACTGTGAGACGTGTCAGTCACTTGATTGGCAGCATGTGGGGAAGGGTGAGCTTTTCTCCCTCACCCCAATGAAATTCTGATGGCAAATATCACTTTGAAAAGGAACCTTTTCGGTTTTGTCACTGTTGATTTGGGGTTTGGGGTTTTTTAACAGTACTTGTCAGAATTCTGGCCTTTTGGGAACTGGAATTCACCAAAAAACATTGAAGAATGTCTGCCCCCAAAGCTCAGCCTCATTTCCAAAGTGCCTTT
>VXBB01011791.1:130628-144233 GCA_013399915.1 Illadopsis cleaveri | reverse complement strand
GATCAAACCCAGAGAGAATGTTTGAGTCATGCATTAGGATGTATTGAGTATGAAACACAGCCACCCTTAAAACACAGGATTTGAAAGAGTAAAGGCCTCCTTTCTGGTGAGGCACCTCAGCTGGAACTTTTGCTTTTCTGCCTCCTAAATGTCTATTTTTTATTTTTATTAAATGTATAAATTTTTCTACGACAGTGAGACTCGTTTTTCACATCCCTGATGTCCCTTCCAGCACTGGGACACACAGGCAGCTCTGCAGTTTGGTAACAGGGCTGGATCACCTGCAGGAAATCACTGCCTGCCCAGAGCTGAAGCTCTTTGATTGTTATTTAGATATGTCAGCCTAAGTAATCTTTTGGGACCAGGCAGGGACAAGAAAAGCAAGTTACACCTTATCAAAGCAACACCTTATTTCATCTCCTCAGATAACCAGATAAAGAAAACCAAGCAAATTATTTCCTAAAAACTCTCATTGCTGTATCTTATTGAACAAACCACCATTTTTGTAACCAGAGCTCCCCAGAGATCCTGACTGGGTCATGTTCACAACTGCTACAACTACCACACTCAGATAGTGAAATTCTAGTGAAGAAGTAGAAACTTTTTTCAAGCTTCCACTAAAGGACATGATATTTTATTTTGAAGAGTAATTCCGAAACTGATGTCTTCTGGGAAATCCAACTATCAGGTTTCCTTCCATGTGCATTTCATAAAATAAAGAACTTCCTTTACAGACATCTCTTACACCTTCTGTCTTGGTCCTGAGCAGAGCTAACAAGGTTCTCACTCAGGAGCTGTGCTGTGTCTGCTGCTTCCAAAGGGTAAAAATTCCATCTCTTTCCCAGCCTGCAGAGCCCCAGGGCACCTGTGCACCACCCACCATGACAAAAGGGAGAATGAATTATTTCTTCCCCTCTAGGTGTGGAAATAATAACCACTGCAAAGTTCCTAATTAAATAACTGACAGGGATTCCTGGGGACATTGACTGCTCCCTGTTTATCACCCACTTTCAGGAGTGACCTGTTCACCAAATACTTCACAGGTTAGTAGTTCTTACTCTATTAAAAATCCAAAATGGGAAATTGTGGGTTTTTTACTTCTCAGTACAGATAAGACATGGGAAAGTGACCCTATTTTGAAGGTACAGTACCAACTACTACGTATCTGATAAAAGCTTTATTTAGAAGCTTATCTGAGGCATCCATTTCTTGTAGAAAAATAAATAAATGCACTGGAGTGAGCACATTTATGTTTTGTTAAATTGATGCGCTGGTTTCTAAGGCTCTTGGTGGAGATCCATTAATGTTTACTTTCCTGTCAGAAACCCACACACCATTAAGAAACAGCTGCTAGTTTTGGTTTGGGGTATATTTCTGTGTTTGATTGTTGCTTTTTGTTGTTGTTTTCTTTTTCCTTTCCTTGCAGAAGAGCACAGATTTCTCCCATTATCCGTATCTCATCTCAAACTGTCTTGCATTCTGAAAGCTGCAGTCCAAGGTCACATTTCTCATCAATGAAATCAAAGCCTGTTTTGGAAATTATGATCTCCCCAGGTCACCTAGACCAAATTAAGGTAGCAATTATCAACAGCCCAAGCAGAAAGCTAAAATCTGCCACCAATTGTTGAGCATTCTATTGAGTCACACAGCAGCTATCAGTTTTCTCCCTCAAATGCCACAGGCTATAAAATCCTAAGCAGTTTTCTCAAAGGCTTCAGCACAGTTATCTGTGTCTGTCATCTGCTGACTGAATTGCCCTGATGTACCTTCTGCAGAGCCAGAGTGTTTGGAGTGGCTGTAACCACATTGGGAATTAAATGTCTGGCTAATGAGAAATCCATCCACCTCCTCATTCACTAGCACCTATCAGCTTGCTAGAAATGATCTGCCTGCACTCAGTTTGGGGTTGGTTTGGCTTTTTGTAGTTGTCTGAAACAGTTTCAAAATCCAATTCATTTCTGGGAACAACACAAGCGTCAATCTCAGAAATACAAGAGATCATTTTTGTTGCCTGCTCCCTGCTTTATATACATTAATACAAACAAGAGACTGCAGGGAATGCCTACACAGCCTGTTCCCAGATTTGTACAGGGACAACTGGGATCAAAGTGGTATCAGCGGCCTAATGAATTCATCCCAAAACAATCCCAACAGGATATGCTCAGAAACAATAGAAACCTGAACACAAACCCCTTCTGTATCATCTGTGCAGCCAACTTTTGTCAAAAAGCTGCCAAAAAAGGAATAGTCTGCTCCTGAGGGCAGCAGAATTTCTCCCAGGATGCCCCTTGCAGGTGACACCAGGTCCAACTCTGATCTCCAGAATATCCCCCCCCTTTACCCAATTATGCAGAACAATTCCTGTGGCAAATGCCAAATCCTGATATCCAGGGAAAGGTTAAGGATTCCAACTGCAAACTGTGCACACAGAAAGAGAAGAGACTGAGGGCCCCATTTTGTGCCTCAACTTCATCCATCCTCCATCTGCTTAAATTAAATCTGCTT
Organism: Illadopsis cleaveri; assembly: GCA_013399915.1. NCBI lineage: Eukaryota > Metazoa > Chordata > Aves > Passeriformes > Timaliidae > Illadopsis > Illadopsis cleaveri. The sequence continues at coordinate 141,728 of VXBB01011791.1, read as the reverse complement.
CAATTAGTGAGACCCAAAAGCAGAGGCCATCAATTTGTACACAGTGCCTCAAACTAACAGTGCTCAGCACTGGGGTGTGAAATCTTCACCAGTTTTCCCAGTAATCCGAAGAAAAAGCCATTTACAAGGAATGCTTTCAGGAGGGAATCAGTGCTTGGCACCCTCTGAAGGTGACAAGTGCTGCCCCACACAGGCTCATGTTTAGCACAGTACTCAGCTCAGGCAAATTAGCAAGGAGATTTCTAAAAAATTAAATTCTATTTTAATTATGTATTAATGAGATATTAAGGAGTGTGGTACTAACTGGATTTGTATCAATCATTTTCTAGTTTAGATCCAGGTTTCAGTACAGTTTTTTGAAATCCTGTCAGATGAAGGCTCCAGTGCAGAGGGGTTCTCAGCACACTCCTAACTCTGTGCATGTCTTTTCCTGACCTAATGATACACATCCATGACAGGTCCAATTTGGACTTTTCCCCATGAAGAATGACAGCTGGGATTTCAGTTTGGAGGTTACAGTGGCACTTACAAGTAGAAATGTCAGAGCAGGTTACACTAAGGTAGAAGTCAGGTAAAGGATTTTTACTGGAGGATAGAAGAAGCTTTGCAGTACCTTGGGACAACACGACTCAAACAGAATTCTGCACATCAAACAGATGTCCACAAAAGTCAACTCAAATGACAAGTTATAAAAGTGTCTTAATCATCAATTTAAATAAAATGGAAAAAAAAAATCCTTGACCCTTTCAAATGGTCTCCTCAATGCATTTTATTACCAGTTAAATTAAAGAGAGCCTCAATTTCTGTAACCTGGAACATTTGGTGATTTAGCAGCAGTTGAAAAAAAGATTTGTTTATTGCAAAGCCATGCAAAGGTGATATAAAAAAATCCTATCAGAGACCTCACCCATCTATTTTTACAAAGGCTGCTGGACTCTGGCTTAATGAGATGTAATTTTTGAGCCAGGACTTTTTTTGCTGAGGCTGGATTGTTCCAGCTGCTGTCACCAAGCCCACTCAGCACTCCTGAACACCATTTGTCCCTCCTGAAGTGACTGTAATGCTGCTCCCAAAAGTTATGTCCAACCTGAACAGAGACAACCTTGGCAAGTCCTTTGCTTGCACCTGAGCAGAGAGGAAGAGAGCACATGTGTGCAATTAATCCACAGAAAAAGGACTTCCAGAATTTTGGGAGCCAGGCAAAACAGGCTGCCAAGAGTATTTACTCGTTGCATGCCCTGCCTTTGCCCTGAACAACCCTGACTTGGTAGAAATCCCACAGTGGAAGTATTTTGAAGTTGAAATGCAGAGGGTTTTTCTCCTCTGAGGGGTGAAGTCCACTGAGATGGGAGGCACAAGGCTGAGGGATTATAGAAGAGCATCAAATAATTGTGGGAACAACAGGACAATGATTTAGGGTCACCTCACAGATGTGAAACAGGCAGTGGGAGATGGTTCTTGCACCATTCAAGCCAAATTCAAGGACAACACTTTGGAATGAAGGAGGAGAAGGCATGAAGGAGTGGAAAGAACAGGAGAGAGAAAAATATCATCATCAAAGAGTGAAGAAAAAACTCTCAAGAGAGCCACATCCATAATGGATAAATATTCCTGGGTTATCCTTTCTATCTTCTTTAGCCCTAGAGTGGTTCCCATCCAAACAGGAATGGTGCAGGGGCAATGCATGGAGGTTGTTGTACCTTTAATCAATGCATACAGCTTATATATATATATACCTCAGTCCATGTCCAATTTGTCACACAACAATTTCCTACCAGCACCTTTCTCACAACACCTTAAAGCAGCATGGGAAATTTGAGTAGGGAGGAAGATCTCCCCCTTTGGCATTGCATGGAAAGCCCTCAAGTTTCCAGGATCAAAGAAGTTGTTTCAGATTGAAGGATTATTTTATGATTAAAACGTATTTAAAGGCATCTCAGCAAAGGCTTTCCTATGATAAACACTGAAGATTTAAACCCTGAAATGTAAAAACTTTGCCATAAGGTTAAATACAAAGCACACTCTTCTGTTGGACACACTGAATTTAAAACTTGCATTAGGTTATCTAAGCATGATGTGTCTGTTTGTCTTCATCACTCACAACCTTGCTGGTGTTGCAAGCAATTAGTGATGGACAGATACAATGTCAAAAGGGTTATTTCATGAGAGCAACTCAATTATGCAGAAATTATTTTTCAGATGTGAAAGCAGATAACTGCATGAATTTATTCCAATTTCCCCTCAGTCAAGATCAGACAGATGGCATGGCCTAATTATACCTGGACTACTGCACTTTCAACCATTAGCCTAAAAGCCATTCCAAAAGCAAGAAGCAACAAAATTCAGCCAAAATATCCATTAAAAATAAAAAAATAATAATAATACAAACGACAACACTTCAGGGCAGCCAGCTATGATTCAGCAATTAAATAATCTATCACTTTCTGGCAGTAGAAGTTTGGAGCATCCAATTTTTAAGACCTTTTTGTAAGTGGAACTGAAGTTCTAAATCACAGCCAGTTTTCCACACATCTTAACTAATCCAGATGTGAAACAATGAATATAAACACAAGTAGTGATCATTACTTTTAAGTGGTAGCTTTGTCAGCAATTTAAGTAGTGCAGACTATTAAATAAAACAATGTGCTCAGTGCAGGAATGTGACTGCCTCTTTCACACAGCTCTGTAAATGAATTTTCATTCCTTTCTCCAGTTGCTTGGAAGGTTCTCCAAGTACTAAAGCTATTAACAATAATCCCTTAGTATGCAATGATGTTATCTAAATTCAGAGAACTGACTGGCAGAAAGTAAAAAATTCTTTTGACTTCTAAGACATTTTCTTTACTATATTGCAAGACATACCTGGGCAAAGAAACCTCTCTCTTTTTTATTTTTCTCAATAGATGCATTCAGGGCATGCAGGCACACTGCATAAAAAACCAGTGGCAATTCAATACAACAAACAAAACAATGAACTCAGTCATGAACAGGAAGTGTTCCTGTTCCTGGAGCAGCTGTAAGATTTTGGAAAAGGCACTGTCAGGTACTTTGAAGAGAGAATATCTTGATCAGGCTCTTCCCACTCAACTGAGTGGCAACAGTGAATTTATCAGAGCAGAACAAGGCTGTGCCAAAGCCACCTTCAACAGAATGTTCTCATTTGACTTCAGGCAACCACACAAGAATTCACATGGAGCATGTCCACTCTGGAACAGCATCCACATCTGGCAGACATCAACCAAGAGCAGGAAATGCTCTTCCAGCTCTCCACATGTCCAAAGGCTGCTCTGGGGAGAAATTCCAAGTGTAGGGGAAGCCCCAGCAGCTCCTGGCAGTGACATGAACTGGGAACTAAAGCCTGCTGGGCAAACAGACCCTGAGGCCCCCCTGGCACACCCACCTGCAGCTCTTTGACAACCCTTTTGATGAGGTGAGTGCCGAGTTCCACCCCCTGCAGGCCCTGCTGAGTCAAACTGATGGAGTAGAAAATTGCTGTTGTGATTTTGTCTGCATCTTCTGTCTCTAAAGGCGGCACTTCTTTCACTATGGTCTGGAAAAACAAGGATTAAAAATAAAAAATGTTAATACTGGTTCTTATTATCATTATGAGGAGGTTTTTCTTTTTAAGTTGTCAGTGAAACAAAAATCCATAGTAAAACAAAAAACTCCTCTCCTAAAAAATTAATAAAAAACTATATTTAAATAATAAAACTAACTAAATGTCATAAGTTTTGTCTCTATGTAGTTTGTAAAAAAGTAAGTACTTGTAAGAAAAAANCGAGTTCCACCCCCTGCAGGCCCTGCTGAGTCAAACTGATGGAGTAGAAAATTGCTGTTGTGATTTTGTCAGCGTCTTCTGTCTCTAAAGGCGGCACTTCTTTCACTATGGTCTGGAAAAACAAGGATTAAAAATAAAAAATGTTAATACTGGTTCTTATTATCATTATGGGGAGGTTTTTCTTTTTAACTTTTAAAGGCATTAACATTTTTCCCCACTGTTTCATTCACTGGCAACAAAAATCTAATGAAAAAGTAGGAAGAGCTGCTTATTCATTAGCACTTGCAGGAAAAAGCTGTAACATGGTTTAAAGTTTTCAGAAGTAATTGCAACTTTGAAATTTTAGTCTAATTTTCTCTACATATTTCTTATCTTTTCTTATTCTTCTTGCTCTTGAGCAAACCCTCAAAAATTTCAATAGTACACAAGACAGACAAAACATCCCTGGAATTTTTACCTGCCAATTATTTAATCTCTTAAAAGACTAAACAAAAGCAAATATTGCCAAAATTAGAGGGGATGGTGGATTTTTAAATAAGCACAGTGCAATCTGAGCACTTTGCTGTGTACTCAATGCCTCAGTGGCTGTACCTGGATGTTGCTGGAGATGTCACTGGTCAGTGCCACGTGCAGGACAATCAGTGGCTCTCCTGGGATGGCACAGTGAGAAAAGAAGTAGCACCTTCTGTAGGCCCCAACTCGACGCTTCATATCAACCCAGTTCCTGACAGGGTGCACAGCTTCAGAACTCAAGGAGAAAAAAAAATTTAAAAATATTACTACTATTATTATTATTATTATTATTATTATATCATTATTATTATTATTATTATCATTATCACTATCGTTATTACCATGGTTATAGTCATTATTATTTCATTTAAAATGGAGCTCAGCTGCCCTACAAGCTCAGTGCTTTTTCCCACTGATGTCAGTGACAAAACTTTCCACTCAAAAAGCACTTATCAGCCTGTGAATAATGTCAAATTGTCAGCAAGCTGTGGCAAAGTGGATTGTAAAGGGATATTGCACACTCACTAGTGTGTTTGTCAAATTATAATTTAATTAGTAATTAAATATTACTCATTATTTTTATTTGGAAAATTCAGCTTGTACAAGAGCTCTTTGCCTCATCGACACTTAAGCAACGTACTTTTAGTACATTCTAGAGATTATTTTTTCTTCAAGATTTTATACAAGGTGGCCCACCACAAAATTTAGTAATTCTCAACTTCAGCACAACCTTGGCTATTTGACAGAAATTCAGAAATCAATGTTGTAGATTCACAAATCAATGTTATAGATCCATGTTGTAGAGCACACTATATAAAAACCAAGGTGCTGCCTTCACATGTGGTTTACACGAGTCATCCTGTGCACCTCACCAGTTCCAGCCAAAATCACTGCAGCACCTCTGGGAATGTGGGAAGAGTAACTGAGGAAGCTGGAAGGGAAGACAACACTCTACCAGTGCAGTGTGGGAGCTACAGGATCAAATGATGGCACAAATTATCCCCTTTACTCTTTAATTCAATCTGTTTTTAAAACTGGGCTCTGCAGCGTGTTAATGCAAATATTTCGTAATTATACTTTGCCTTCAGTTGAGAAAAGCAGAGAACAGTGAATCTCTGCAGCCCCAAGATTCCATCCCCTCTTCACCAAGGGCTCCTCCCAGCCTGCAGCACTTACTCACTGATTTTCTGCAGGACTTCACAAGGTGATTGCCACGTGACCCGTTCCAGGGTGAGGAACCCTGTGCAGAACCACTCTGAGAGCATGTTCTTGAGAACCCCATTCATCTCCTGCAAACAGAACACAGGTGGAATCAGCTGCTGAATAACCAACAGAACATGGGAATGTGAGTAAAGATAACCTTGACTGACTCCAACTACAGCGCTGGGAGCTTAAAGGAAACTTCTGGATCTGTTTGAGAATATTTGTCACCCTGATCTTTTTCAGCCTTCTGATGTTTGCATTTTCCTAGTGGAGTTTCTCACAGGTTTTCATGTAAACAAAGCGATGTTATTGTAAACTGTTCTTCTTGTTTATCATTCCTCTCTTGAGGAGGGACAATTGATGGACTTCTAGTTTGACCAGTGTGGTTGGAGAGGTGGGAACCTCATTGTCCATTTCACGGTCATTGTCCAAAATCTATATAAACTNTTGACCAGTGTGGTTGGAGAGGTGTCAACCTCATTGTCCATTTCATGGTCATTGTCCAAAATCTATCTAAACTGAAGTACGAAAATAAACTTCCCTCTTTTTGCCCTGACAACCTGACTGTGTGCGTGCCGTTCATTTCCTGTCCTGTAGCGACAAAGATTAATCATGAAATAGTCCAGGACTGATCCAAGGAAAATCCTTGAAGGATTGTCTGTAGTGCAAGCAGGGACAGGGAAGATAAGGCAAAACACTGTGGACAAAAAGCAGACAATGGGTAGGAGGTTTTCAGCAGACCTGACCATCAGGCTGCAGTTTCACACTAGCTCACATTTCAATACCATGGAAATATCTTTCAACAGGATGCAGACAGAATTCTTCTTCTCTAAAAAAAACATGAAAATATTTGAGCAAGAAAAATCAAACCCAGCAGCATAAGACAATAGAACTGAAAAATCAAACCAGCTTTGGAACAGTGTGAGAGATGAAACCCAACTGTAATGTCAAACCCTTTCAGAAACATTCACTCTAATAGTGATTTTTACATTCCCTTCCAGTTTCCTGCTGCCTGTACTATTAAAGATTTCCTGTCTAAATTTATTTGAATTTAACAAGTATTCTTGAACTCAGCACAGCAGGAATATCCCTAAAAAGAGATCCCAGAGTTTGTTTTTCTTTCTTCCATTTGCCTTGTACACAAGACACAGTGTGATACCAGCACCAACTTACCAAAAGCCTGATCAGAAACATGAGCTTGCCTGAAACTAACTTAATAACCATTTACTTCAAAACAAAAATTCTTCATCTTCTAGTGAAACCTTTATTAAATAGCTGCTGCTGCCCATCAAAGAGATAAAAATTAAGCTCCAATGTACTTTAGCTTGCTATATTAAAGCAAAACAACTGGAAAAAATATCTAAATCTACTCAGAAAATCTGAAACATTTTTCCTGAGTTCAGATGTAGTCTCAGGACTGTCATAAAAAGCAAAAATATTTCCTATAATGACCTAATCAGGATGAAAGTTGTAGAGGCACTTGTCAAAAGACACACATCAAAGAAGGTTTCTGCTGGCCAAAGTAACTGCTACAAGTATACCAAGACTGAATAAAAGGACAGCCTTANGTGTCACCAATCAAACTGGTCTGTGCAAAATAGTATAAAAGGGAGACACATCCCAAAAATAAAGGAGTCATTTTCAGCCTTCTGAGGTCGCAGTCTGTGTCGCTGTGGTATAAAACAGTGTCAGTGGAGTTTTTAGGNGAAAAAAATTAATTTTCAAATCCAGAGAAATAACCATTCATCTACATAGAACAATTCTGCCCTCCATGATAATTTTTTTTCAATACCTTTCTCCTAAACAAATACATTCTGATTGGTTTGTTCATCCTGACTTTAAGGTACCTCCCTTGTGAATCCTTCTTTCTGCACAGCTCTGGAGTTTTTAGATAATAACCATAAACCACTTTGGTCAAATATCCCTTGGTGCAGTGGAAGTCTCCAGGCATCCCAGGATTCTTTGCCTTGTTTTCTTTTGTAGGGGCACACTGTAAAGCAGAAGAACGAGCTGGAGCTGCCAGATGTGAGGGCAAAGGAACAGATTCTCATGGCTCTCTCGCCATCCATTTCTGAACAGCATTCCAGCTGCAGTGCAGCAGGCACACGGGGACTGGATGGCAGCACTCCTGCTGGCAGCATTGGGACATTCTGCTCTGCATCCCCTGCAGTGACAAGGCTCAGACAGCACAGACTGACTGCAGCACAGTTATCCTGCAAGGAAAATGAGAGTGGGAAGCTCTGGAGTCGGGAGTTTCGCTGCTCTGAAGGTTTAGCAAGGGATGCCAATGGAACCCAGGGCTGTTTCCATTACAGAGCTACTGCAGCTCCATGCAGCTGGAGAAAAGGAATGGCAGCTGTAAACAAAGAAAAAAGTGGAGCAGATGTGCTCTCAGTAATGATTTGGGGAGCAGGAAATATTGTTTATGGGGAGTTACAACTCAACCAACCTGTCAGCTGTGAATAATAAAGCTTTATAAAACAACAGGGCACTGTGCAGGAGTTTGAAGAGCTCCAGGTGGAAGGGACCTGCCATGGAGGTCCAACCCCAACTGGGCATGGAACAACAGGACACAGGGGAATGGCCTCAGATTGAAAGAGAGAGGCTTAGATGGGATATCAGGAATAAATTGTTCCCTGTGAGGGTGGGGAACAGGTTCCCCAGAGAGGTTGTGGGCTCCCCATCCCTGGTACTGTCCAAAGTCAGTCTGGACAGGGCTTGGAGCACCCTGGGATGGGGAAAAGTGTCACTGCCCAGGGCAGGGAGTGGAACTGGACGGGAATTAAGGTCCTTTCCAACCCAAACCATACCAGGACTCCAGGATCCTGCGCTGACAAAACTTTTTAGGGCAGAAAGACCTAAAAGTTTTCACTTTCCAAAACTGTTTCATGCAAGTCATCTAAACAAGATTCTGACTTGTGTTTAATATCTCAGTGTACAGGACATTTCCAAAAAGCTTCACTCCAACAAGGGCAGGCTCAAGTTTGGGTCTCTTATTTTGCAGATTTAGTGGCAGGTTCTCTTATGTTGTAAATTTAGTGGTAAGTAAATTCTAATTTTCATTTCAGAGGCCTTTTTCATCATAAAAATTACATCTGCAACACTTCATTAAAAAGGAAAGCAAGCACATTCATTATTCAGCATCCCAGCCTTAAATTTGAGCAACAAGACATACCCAGATTAGTATTTCAAATTACCAGCAATACTTCAATTTCTATTAGCCAAGTCTAATAAATTGTGGTTATTTTTTTTCCCGTTCCGTGTTCTTGCTATGAGACAGCAAATTAGAGCCTTTTTAATCTTCACATCAAGTACCTATTTCTTGGGCAACAAATGGGAAAACTCTTATGAAAACCCCTAATTAATTATTTTTAATTAAGAAGAAATGCCTCTCTGATGAGGGAATGATTTCACTTTCCTTCTCAAACTACTAAATAAAACACCCCCCACAAGAGTTTGAGTTTTCCCATGTTTTTGTTGAGTTTTTCCATGTTTTTGGAATGTTTGAAGTTTTAAACCTGATTTATTTCATTTGGAACTTAAGAGATCTACTCTGATATTGCCAAGTATTTGAAGGTGTCTGTGCTGGGGGGTTGATTTGGATTGTTTTGGGTGAGGTTACAGGGATTTTTCTTCTGCTGGATTTTTTTTCCCCCAAAAATTACCTTCAGAATCTACATAGAAAATATCCCTGGTGAGATACTGGAAAAATATCCCCACCAGCAAACCAGGATTCAACAGTGACACAAATTAAAGGGGAATGGTTTCTGCTTTTTTATTGCTAATAGTAATTACTGCAGTGATAATAGCAGTGCTGAAGACTCTCCTGGCTCTTGTAATTTATATTATTGGTATCTTATCCTTAAAATTAAAATCATTATTTCTTTTTTTCTCCCCCATTTCTGCTCATTTGGACAATGAGTAAATTGTGCTCAAGTGCTTTTCAAGTGACTTAATTACTTAAATGTGATATTTCACTGCAATCTGTTGAACAAACACAAAATAGAAATTCTTCATCACCCAATACCTGAGCAGTCCGAGCTGCTTTTATGCTGATAGTGTTAAGGAAAATAGAAAAATAATTCATATTTACAACACAGTAATGGGCAATCCCAGTTTTAATAGGTCTTTCAAATTACAAAGTAAAAACTAAGGACTGTCTAAGAAATATTTCAGACAATTTGAGCAAAACCAAAATCCCAGGAGGCCACATAATGCATTCTGTAATTCTCCACCAGTATCAAGGAGATCCATTTAATTTTATTCCCACATTTCCTCGTCAGTGCAGACAGAAATATACAGAGGTTATAAAGCTCTTGTTGCACATTTGTCTTTATGTTGGAACTGAAATCAACTCTGCACTAATGAAATGGCTACACAGGACTTTTGATAGGCAAATATCAAACACTTTTCTAGAAAAATATTTAACAGTGATGGTGCTTCTTTTTTTTTCCAGTAGATCAACACAAGACCAAGATTACAAATACACTCCAACTACTGCTTAATTATGGAAGCAGGTTCATAGATAAATCAAATTGACAAAAAATGCTCTCTTTTTCATTATCTTTTGCCAGCAACTTGAACTTTTCACTGACTTTTTCTAAATCATATGGAAAGATGAAGAATATTTTAAAAAGCAACCGTTGGATGATTTGTTACCTGAGATCATAATGCTGTGAATTTTTCACTAGAGTCATATTTCAAGGGCTGAAATATAAGCAAGCAAGCAAAATGTAACAAATCTCAAGAGGAAAATGCTGGCACAGAAAAAGTAAAGTGTTGCAGGTGAGCGGGTTCTGAACAGCAAGAGGAAGAACTGCACCCACGGAACAGATTTTCAGCCAATTTCACTCTGTGCATTGCAAGAGCTCATCAAAAATTCAACTGTTTATAAGGACAGTGGAAAAGCAGTGTCCTGTGGTGAAAAAGAAGGAACAGAACACACGAAAAGAACATAAGAGAGAGAGGACAAAAACTGAAACAGCACCATGAGAAATAACCGTGTGCAGCTTTGCTGTGAATTAACTTTTAAAACAATGTGTTATTATGTGCCAGCACTTCCTACTGCACTCTGGAAAGGCCATTGCTTCATAGCAGGGGCCACTTCCTTCCTGGGTGTCAGCACAGGCAGGGGGAAAGGGCTCACTCGTGTCTCTCTAGAGAAACATGGAATTATTTNGTGTGTCGGCTGCCATGTTGAGTGGGGCGCTCAGAGGTCACGGGCGGCCCCTCCTCATGGCCCGCAGATCCCTCGGCACCGCCGTGCCTTAAAATAAATTCACCGTGCTGCACTTTGGAACCATAAAGTCATATCGGACACAGTGCCAGGCTGANTTTGACCCATCACCACCTTGTCAACAAGTCCATGGAACTAAGTGCCATAAGCAGTGGCTTCTTGAGCATCTCCAAGGATGGGGATCCAGCACCTCNAGCCAGGGGAGGGTCAGGTCGGACGTGAGGAGGAATTTCCTGGTTGTGGTTGGACATTGGGCTGCCCGGGAGGCGGTGGAGTCACCTCCCTGGAGGTGGCACTTGGTGCCACGGGCTGGTCGAGGAGTTGGTATTCGGTCACAAGCTGAACTTGATAATCTCAAAGGTCTTTTCCA
>VXBB01011791.1:99673-129637 GCA_013399915.1 Illadopsis cleaveri | reverse complement strand
CCACTGTAACCCCTAAACCACATCACCAAATGTAAGATGCAGACACCTAAGCATCTCCAGCACCTCTGTGGGCAGCCTATTCCAGTGCCTGACCTCCCAACCAGTGAATAAATTTTTCTCAAATACTTAATTTGAATCCCCCCTGTGTCCATTTATGATCCTACACGGTCCACTGTATCTTTCTCCCCTGTGGTTCCCGTATTTCCTGCTGGGCTGTGCAGGCTTTGTGGAACACCACTGATCACCCAGGCTTGCACAAGTCTGAAATAAATAATTCATGTGTGTCTCAAGTGTGTCATTATTGGCTTGGTGCATGTAGCCCTGGTTCCTTGCCTGAGGTGTTTTGGTTTTCTGAAATTCTTTTGCCAGGGAATTTTTTGTAAACAGGAGAGATTTTTTGTAACTGTAACTTTGCTACTCATTCCTTTTCCTAGGAGGGACTTCTTGATGTGATTGAAAGGGTTTGCCTTTGTGTCGCCAATCAAATTGATCTGTGTAAAATAGTATAAAAGGGAGACACAACCCAAAAATAAAAGTCATTTTCAGCCTTCTGAATCTCGGAGTCTGTGTCGTTGTGGTGCAAAACAGCATCAGGTGCACACCAGGGAGCAAATCCAATTTCCTGGGCAGTTTCCCCATGTCCTGAGGAGGCTGCGGCTCCTGTAAAGCTGCTGATACTTTCAGGGACAGGGAATCCTGCCAGCCCTGCTGCAGTTTTTTGCTCTGAAACAACCGCAGGAAACAACACAAATTTGGTTGTGCAATTTTGAGGTCACAGACCTGAGTGTAGCCTGTTCTTCAGGCCCTGTGGCAAAAAACTCTTCATGAGCTCAAATTCATCTCAAGTGTGTCAGGACCTTTTGTGAACGAAGTTAAACATCTCCATCGTGCTCCCAGCTCAGGCTTACAAAGGTAAGACTCCTTTGGACATTGTGGATTTACCTCCTTTAGGCATTAAACCAGCAGAACACATAGGTCACCTTGATTAGAATTGAGCAGCAATTGTCCTTAAAAGCACGGGGAATTATGATCCTCAGCCTTTGAAAATAAGAATTGAGGAGAGAATCAAGCTCTCTTTGTCAGTGAAGAGACAAAAAAGAGAGCGCTGCCTAATTACAAATTAGGAACTGATTACAAATTAGGGAACTGAGGGTCATAAGATAAACTATCCCACCCTTAAGGGAGGGAAAACATGATTCAGAAGCATTAAAATATAAAAAAATACTTTTTAAAAAAATGTTTGATTCTCACTGGCAATGAATTAAGCTTCAGAAAATCCCTTCCCACCTTTAGAACTTAATTTTCAGCTAAAAGAAAAGCCTTCAAAGTTGACTGGTGAGTTCTCCTTCACCTCCTGAGGAAAGGGGCTGCCAAAAGAGCCTCTGCCTATGTCAGATTCCCAGGATAATGTCTGTGGAGACAGAGGAGTAGGTAAGAACTTCCACCAAAAATCATGATGCTATTTCTGTATGCACTCTTTATAGCAGTTCTGCAGTTTTAAATAGGGATACATCAGACAAGTACAACTTTTTCCATTTGAAAACTAAAATAAAACGGTTTTAGCCATGCTTCATAAAAAGAGGTGGACAGACTTAATATTTTTTTTAACAAAGGAGAGCTAGAAAATGAACTTTTCATTCTATATGTTTAATAATTATCTTAAATCCACTGCGTTTGTTCGATGTATGATTCTGTAATAAACTTCTTCACAATCTAATGCAGATTTGGTCAATATAAGCCCTAAAATTGTGCTAAAATGAGTCCAGTTAGTTTTTCTATTCAGTGAATATTCTATTCAGTCCTTATGGACCAGCTCAGTTTCTGATTCAGAAATTTCAAGAAGCCCAAGATAGAGATATTAGCACAGGGGGAGAGTGGTGATGGAAGATGAAGGCTCCAGCCTGCCAGAAAATGGTCAGCATTTCTCAGGATCAATTCCTTTTAAAAATCCTATACAGAAACGCTTCTGTTCTCTCCACTTTGACAGCAGTCTCAGCTTGGCCTTGGGTAGGATTCCTGCAAAAGAACAGAGCTCTCCTGCATACCAGCTACCAGCCTTGTTCATCCCCAGAGACCTCTGTGGTGCAGCTTGTAAGGCTTTGTCAAGTAAGACATTTCTTTTGAAACCTTCTACTACTCCTTTTTTTTTATTATTTTCTTTTCCCCCAGGGAAAACTTTACTATCTGCTTCAGCTGCTGCTTGGAAAATGAAAGCACATCTCTGCCTGGCAGGACCTGAGGGCACCACGAGATGTCTGGCCCTGCCCAGCCTCACCTGGGACCTTTTCCGTGGGTTCAGGAGCCCCATTTCAGCTCAGCCTGAGGGTTTGAGATCCTCCTGCACAGGGCTGCAGGGGTCCTTCATCCCAAATTCCATCCCAAATTCCATCCCAAATTCCCCAGGATTGCCTTGCCTCCTGCCTTGCCACCGTGGATGTTTATTCTTGAAAACATTTATTATGTTATTATTAGAAAACTGGAGATTGAAAGAGCCTTAATTGCACTTCAGTAATTGTAAATTTTGTCTCCAAGCAAAAAGAGAACCTAATAAAAGTTGGAAAGTCAATTTGATCCGAGTCAGTCTGATCCCCTTTTTTTTTCTCTTTAATCTGTTAAAATGTTAGATAAAAATAAAGTACATGCCCTGGATTCTCTGCTCAATAAATCCACTATAGCAAAGACAAACTGATTTATGATGGAAATGAAGGCAGTCCTGTGGCTTGGGGTTTGTTTTGTTTCTTTTCTGTATTTGCTCTTGCATGCAGAGTGCCACGTAAATGTATTTAGGACAAGAGTCTGAGCTGAGAAACTGACTGTGCTATTATTCAAGAGAGTAGCAGAGCTTCAGTTCACTTCAAAAGAAACAAGATGGAGCCAATGATTTCCAATAAATCTGCTTGTGCCTGCAAAGTGTTCCTCCAAGGGAGATTTGTCAGGAAACATCACTCCCCACCCATCCTAAAGGTGCCTTATTCTTGTAATAACGGGGTTTATACACAAATCTCTCTTTTTGAGTTCTCAAACTGAAGATTTTTTAAAATATCTACTAGAAAATATTAAAAATACTTAAGTGATCAAGTGAAAACCAGCCCTTTGCAGGCTGGTGAGAGGAAATAAAAGGTCTCTTCCTCTGTTTTTCTTTCACCACAGTGCTTGTGGTGGGAGAGCAGAATGGGAAGCTGTGCTGCAAGCCCTGAACACATTTTGTGATAGCTCAGAACAGAGTTTGTAAAATTACTTTAAATGAGCGAGTATCCCATTTTGAAGAGCTCATAAACCTCATAAAATACTGGAAAAAGCAAACTTGCTGTAGATATTGAGGAAAAAGCAGGATCTTTTCAGCTTTTTGCACTGCTCTTCAATTACCCAGCCCCTCCAAACAGGCAGTTCTGAGAGTGGTTTCTCCCCAAGCTGGGTGAGATAATTTCAAATGAGAAGGCAATGTTCCACTGTCAGAGCTGCAGCCAGTGCTTAGCTTTAATCTTAATTTTAGAGAAATGCAACATTGTTTTGTGGAATTCCCTGGCTTTAAGCACAGGAGGTTTGTACTGAGAGCCTACAGGATCAGCTCTGTGCTCACAACTGCACAGTTTTCTTTAGTTCTACCTGGGTTCAGGGTTTTCTCCCTGATTCTTCAGCTCCCTGAGTTTTTCTTGTTGAATTTGCCTGCAGTGAGTTGTTCTCCAGGTAAGGACACAAAGTGCTGAACAGCAGAGGTGTCTGCCTCTGAAATCAGATCAGGGGAATATTTGTTTCAAGTGATGAATCTCTTTCTATCGAGCAGTTCTCTGAAATAATTATGAACCTGAGGATTTTTATTTAGGGCGCTGTAGAATCAGAATTTTTATCGTAAAACTCTGGTTTCTAGGTCTTTTTTTCCTACCAAATTTAGGACTATTTATAACTCACAGTGGACTGAGACTATTTCTGATGTTTTATCAAATATTTTATCTTTTTTTTCTCTCTCTCTTTTTTTTTTTTTTAATAAAGGGAAACCAAAGCTCTTGGAGATTTTAAGAAATGTCCCTAATGTCTCAAGGCATAGTCAAACTATTGTAATACTTTTTGTACTACTATTTTATTTTCAGCCATGGGTCCTAAATACAATGTTAAAAGATGCCAATATTCATGTGAACATTGAATTTATTTGCTTTATTTTCTGATACTCAATTTTGCTGTTACAGGCTTGATGGTAAATAAAAGTGAAATCTGGTACATAAATTTATAAGTCAGTGTACTTCACCCTTGTTCCCACAGAATCCTTGTCATTATCACAGAGATTGGTCCCACAGAGTCTTCCAGCCACTCTTTCCCCCCTGTTTATGTCGGTATCATAAAAAAGAGAAAAAAAAATCTAATTTCTCCTTTAGTATGAAAAATAAAAGGTAAATGTTAGCCAGAGTTGTTTCTCCACCACCTCTTTACAAATATCCCTTTCCTTTTTTTTCCTTATTTTGTATCATCCTCACTTGGAAAAGTCTTCATTGGTGATTCAATTCCTAGATAAATCTTCTATTAGCATTTACCAGCTCATTCAGCTCCTTGATATTAATTCTTGTTCAGGCTTAGACAGCACATTAGAGGAAAATGAGGCTAAAGATTTAGGCAGATACTTTTAATTATGTCTGGCTCTAATAGAAGATGGACAGAATCTTACAGGGCAGGATATTAAGCTACTTTCCCCTGCATGAAACTTTTATGCTTATAGCACAAACCATTCAGTGTAGTAGCAAATTCTTCCTTCTAACAGGTATTTCACACTGATGTTTGTAGTTTTTTCTCCTTCATTGCTCAGACAGATTTTTACACTTGTGTGAATTTGGGCATCTAAGTACTAAATTAAATTCCCTTCCAGCCTGCAGAAAGAGGAAGAAGAAGGCTGGGTGTAAAAGGGAGTTGTCTCCCTGGTTCTCCAGCTTGCAGTAAAAATTAGATTTTTAAACACCCTCTCACAGAGAGTGAGGAGGAAGAGGAACAGAGGACACCGGGAAGAGGATTCTGCTGCAGGATTCAAGTATGGAGGGAATCTCACTGAAGCTGATGAGAAATTCAACCCAACATTTGTGATTCTTTGGGGAAGGACAAAATCTTCATCTGCTGTGGGGCTGAACTCCCTGGGGCTGTGCCTCAGGCTGTGAACAGTACAGAGCCCCACAGGAACGTTGCACTTTGCATTGCTCTCTCTTTTTCACCTTCTCCATCATAAAGGAGTGGATGAATAGCTCATTACAGAGCTGGGCTGGGTTTAGGGAAATAACCGACCCGAGGCTCTGACAATCCAGGTGTTTTACTGAAGTCAAGGTCTGATTTCTGGAAACTGCAGCACGTGGGAAGTGTTGGATTGTCCGTGAGTGACCTTGGCACTGCCCTGGATAACCAATCTCTCTGTGCTCAGGGTATTTTTGCAGCCCACTCCAATCCAACTCCAGGCATGGACTGAGTTATAGGAGGAGGAGTTCAGTTTTCAGCTTATTTACTGGGCAAATGTTTCTTTTACAGTTAATGTTTAAGCCTACAGGGATGAGTATAGGCTGCCTGTTCTAATCCTATGCAAATTTATTTAGTCTCCTGTATGCTAAAAGCGTTCATTAGCTTTAATAAACACAAAGGTTGGGAAATTGAGAGCTGTAATAATTGCTTTACACAGCATGGAACTTAATAATCAGGAAACAAACTCCTTTAAGATCTCTTTTGTTTATACTACTGGCAGTGAAAGTACTGCTTTTACACTGTTGTCTTCAACAGACCTGACTTTTAGTGTTGCCAGAGTTTCCTTGGAGCAATTAGTTTGGAAAATTATCCATTGGGATGGTTGTGGTGCCTGGCCTCAGTTTAATTGCTGAACGCTGACTTGCTTTGTGACACGGTGTTATTTTATAAAGTCACCAGTGGCCTTAACAGACATGTAACGCTGCAGCTGGGGCACTGAAGTGTTTACAGTGTTCAGTTTGTGTGTAAATCCAGGAATACAGAAATTGCAAGGATGTCAGAATTTATGATAGCAACCTATTAATCTGTCACCAACTCTAAAGGCCTCTAAAAGCTCAATTACCACTGTGGTGTCTCCACGTTGTTCCCACAGTTCTGCAGGAGTGAATCACAGGGAGGGAAAGGTGACGCTTATTTTTGTCATTTCCATTGTTTCTGTGCATTTCCTACACCCTGTTTGTTTTGTTTCTTAACATTTCTACAAGTGTGGAATAAAAAAAACCCAAAACCTAAACCATTAAATCAGTGCTCTGTCAGGCAGTTAATCTAACCTTTTAAAATGATGTTTGCAGAGGAGCTGTTCCTGGTGAGTGGGAAATGCATTCAGCTGATCTCTCTGGGTTTATTTCTACAGTCACTGGTAGAAAAGGTTCTTCCAGAAGGTCACTAAATGTGTTCCTCTCTCCCCCACCAACTGTAAAAAGGTCCTGCTGGCTCAGTCAGTGTTCTCCAAGCAAACCAGCCAGTCTTTATTCCCTTACACCTGCAGATCAGGGCAGGAAATCCTTATCAAATCCATGATTATCATAGACAGGACACAGCCAGGGCTTCTGGACAGTGGGCAGAGCTTTCCCTGATTCCCAGAGGAATCACAGAATGTGTAGGCTGGAAGAGACCTTCAAGATCATCGACTCCAACCCAGCCCTGACACCCCAACTAAACCCTGGCACCGAGTGTCACATCCAGTCTTTGTTTAAACACATCCAGGCATGGTGACTCCACCACCTTCCCAGGCAGACAGTTCCAGTATTTTATCACTCTTTCTGTGAAAAACTTCTTCCTACTATCCAACCTGTATTTCCCTTGGTGCAGCCTGAGACTGTCCTCTCATTCAGTCAGTTGCTGCCTGGAGAAGGAATTAAGAAGGAATATTTTCTGAATTTTAAATTAAGGAGGAGTATTTTCTGAATTTCTAATTAAGGAGGAATATTTTCTGAATTTTAAATTAAGGAGGAGTATTTTCTGAATTTCTAATTAAGGAGGAATATTTTCTGAATTTTAAATTGACGTCTATGGAAGTGCTGCTCTGCCGTTGCTTAGAGATCTAAATACTGGTGGAGTAGAGTTCATTGTTTTCATTTAAGCTTTTATTGATTATTGGCCCCAAAGAAATTACCCACAGACTGGAGCATGAGACTCTCTACTGTGCAGATTTGTATTTCATTAAT
Source organism: Illadopsis cleaveri (assembly GCA_013399915.1). NCBI lineage: Eukaryota > Metazoa > Chordata > Aves > Passeriformes > Timaliidae > Illadopsis > Illadopsis cleaveri. Next base: position 122,480 of record VXBB01011791.1, on the reverse strand, counting down.
TGTGATAGCAAATACAGTTCTATCAGAGGGGAGAAGCATCTTCAGGAGACTTCTGATGCTGCAGGTGGATTTCTGCGAATACTGTACTGGTGTCTGCTGAAATCTCTGCAGGATGGAGTAAAAAGGTGAGGGCCACAACCTCAATTTACAGCACACAAAATCAGAAATATAAAAGATTTTTGGGAAGACACTGATTTTATGAGCCTTGGTGTGTGTCTGTGTCTCTGCCCTTGTAACTGAGTGTGTAAATCCCTGAGCATGGGCAGTGGTGCTGAGGATGGGCAGTGTTCCTGCCCTTCCTTTTTCCAGGGATCAGAGATTGGGACTGATGGATTTGGGGGTTTCTCTGCAGTCACAGTGCAGGATTTTAACTTTCCAGCTTTCCAGAGGTCAATGTCCCTGATGTGTCCACAGGGCTCAGGGATTTCCATGGATAACCCAGTGATCTCCTTCCTGCCTATGGAATATTTACATCACCTTTGATGTGTGTGGATCAATGTGATCTGCTTAGGAGTGGTTTATGGGCTAGGAAGTGGTGGCTGATCCACTGAAATAATCTTGTTGTACATACTAATTGCTGTACTATTTGATGTTCCCTTCAAAGTAGAAGCTTTTTATCAGCAGTTTCAGTTTGGAGGGATTAAATAAGATTAGAATGGAAGTTGGAAGAAAATAGGAAGTGTAATACATTGTATAATGTTCATTCAGGACAAGAAAACACTTCAAAGATTAAAGCAGAATAACAATGAATTATATGATCTTTTTAAAATTAATAGAACTGAACTTTTTATCTTCAAAATACTCAACAAGTCAATGTCTACATTATAGATGGGTTGTAGGAAGAGCTGCCGATTCTGGTACCTTCATGATATTCTGGCTGGGATCAGCACATGGAAATTTAAGGCCCTTGTGTCTCTGGACTTGCTGAAGCTCTCTGGAAATGGCATTCAGGGTGTGCAATTATTTGTGTGGCACAAAGGAAGGAAGAAGGCTCAGTGCTGTGGTTCTCTGGTGGATGTTTTGTTACTGCTCATTGGAAGTGTTTGTTCTATTCTGCTCTGCTTCCCTGTCTCTGGCTGTGAATTCATCACCTGCAATTGAAGTGCAATTTATTCCGTGGTTTCCTCATGGATGCTGAGGAAAAGAGGTGTGGGAGCAGACAAATCCACTTAATGTCACCTGCCTGGGTCAGCTGTGTCACTGAACAGCGACAATGTGGGCAGTAACTTCCTTTTTTTCTAAATGCAGGACTTGCTCTGTGTGCAGACTTCCTCCCTTGGCTACTGCTGTGCTCTCTTTAATGAAATATTTATTTGGAACCCCTTTCCCATTTGGTTTTTTTGCTTGCATCCTAATGAGACGTGACAGGGGGATAGCAGACTGCTAAGGCATGGAGACCTGTAAATAAAGGAACTGTTCCATCTTATTAAATTTGTGAGGGGGAAAAAACCAGAGAGAGACCTGTTTCATATGCTGTTAGATTATTTCTTCACAGTCACAGGTATTTTAGTGACACTGGTTCAGATTTAAACGTTTCAAACTTAATTTTCTCGCTGCAGCTCTCTGTCAGTCATGAACTAAAGTTTTCTCCTTTGCTTTTTAATTATTCCACGGATTAATATATTGAAAATGGGCTCATTTCTATGCCTCAAATTAAGCTAGCTCTGTTTCAGCTTTTTCTCAATTACTCCTGTAATTAAGACCCATTAACCCATGGCAGAGAATAAAATAAGAAAGCAGAAACAAAAATTAAAAAGCGGGGGGAGAGAAGCCCCTGTTTGGCTTCCTTAATCATAAATTGCTTCAAATTCTTTCTGGAACAGCCAGTAGAAGGGAATTTATTAAGGAACTTGACAGCCTCTATGTAGTTTTGAGAAGAACATAAAGTTTTCAGACAATAGTCCCATCAGGGATCCCAGTTGTAAACAGTCTGGATGTACCCACTTAATTACACGGAAACCTGGCACGGCGCTCTGGGGAGGAATTAAAAACTGCTAAACCTGCATCCCACACTGAAAGTGGGATATTTAATCAAGTCAAAAGCTTCATTGCACCCTATAGCCTGCCAAGTGAAAATCTAGGCTGTTCAATATTTTATTGGTGGTGGTGCTCTCTCCAGCCATATATCAGGGCATGGTAACAACAGCAGGAGGGTTTTTTTCTCTCAGGGAGGGTGTGACTCTGCTGGGTGATTTTCCTTGGCACTTAGGGTGGTTTCTATGGAAAGGAAAGCCCTGCCTGAGCTCTGAAGTGGCCCTGGCTGAAATGTGTGAAGATGGTGTGGATGCTGCACGGGAAAGAACAAATCCTAAATGTGCACCGTTTTTTATTCTTTTTACACTGCCAGGCACCATTAACTGCATTAATGTAAAAAAATGAGGGCATTGTAGTAACTCACTGACACACAGATTATTTTTGCTCAAGCCCAAGGACACAGCTTTTAAAAAAAAAAAGAGAGGAATAAACATGAGTTTTGCTTCAAAGCAAGCTCATATAACTGAAAAATATAGGGTCCCTCCTATGATGCTTGTGAAAGCAGCTGTATTATTTACTTTTTAAAAATTTTTGACCACTTTTGGCACTCTTTCAGTGCTTTGGCAAGCGAGCTTGGACACCATGTAAGTTTGTGCTGCATTTCAGGTCAACACAGCTCTTTATTGGCTATAAATTATTTGTGTGCTTTACGACGCCTGCACTCGAGGGCCATCATAAAAGCAGTTATGCACATAGGACGTCAAAAATACATTTTTCATACTTTGGAGATCTCTTAGGCCCTTGCTTAGGGATTATTGCACGCCTGTGTGCTGTAAAGTTAAATGATAGTCCTCTTCCTCAAATGTTTATCTCAAACTGCACTAAATTCAGGTCGAAACCTTTCCAGACATTAATGATCATTACCAAGTGTCATTGTCTTCAGCAGCTTAGCACAGATAAGCTTTAAATGGGAAATTAATGGCTCTTTTGCAAACAGAGACCTTCATTTCAGCAGCTTGCAGGAGGCCACATGCACTGATGGCACACAGAGATTCCCGGTGACTTCCCCAGTTTTGCCGCCACCACCCCAGGTGACAGCAGAGCTTTAGAAATGCCAGTTGTTGAAAGGACCAGTGAACTGTGGGGGGTGAACACCCCTAAATCCCAGCTCAGCCTTTCCCTCATTGCCTGTCCCCATGTCAGGTTGGGGCCAAGAGTTAGCACAGGATGTGTCCACAGTCACTTAATTACTGAGCAGGGTTCAGTTTGTTTCCTGAAAAAGCAAGTCAATAACGCTTCATCTTCCTCTCATTTGATGTCCTTTGAAATCTCCACCTTCCTCCAAGACTCAGCAACAACAAGATCTCCAGTGTTGCTCTTTGTATGTGTTTGTGGCCTGTTTGAACTTCAAATGACCTCTTGTTTCTTATGTTCTACAAAATATAAATGCAGAGGAGGGGAAAATAGACTAATCACCTCAGCTGGGCAATTATGAATTCCACACTAAATATCCCTCTGACTCTCGGTTTTGGTTTTCTCCCGAGATTCATGTTAAAGTCCCTGGCCCTCTAAAAGCCCTGAGCTGTGTCGCAAGAAAGAAGCGGAGTCCTTCNCTCCCATGGACTAAAATCAAGCCCTGTGTCTTTGGGCTCTGTGCCAAGGTCTCCAAACCCCCTGGACCGGCTCCACACCCCCCTGTCCAGGGTTCAAAATCCCTTCCTCAGGTCCCCGGTCATCCAAAGGGATGCCCTGGACTCCGACATCTGACTTTTCACCTTTCAGAGATGAATTTTTCCAGTTCTTGCTGCCCCTAAGGTGTGTCCAAAGTGTGGCTGAGTCACATCACTGCAAAAATGTTGGAGTTTGCAGTCCAAAGGATAAATATAGAGCTGGTGTATCTCTCATCCCCAAAAACTTTAAACGTGGAACCTTAATGTGTAATTATTGGCTCTTCTGTAACTTTATACTTGCTAATACCATAATTATAAAACTACACTGCATTTCTTCTTTCTGTCATTATTAAAAGTGAACAGCAGCTGGTTGAAATAGAAAATAGTCTTTTATTTCAAGAGAAGAAAAATCAGGTTTATTATGATAGAGGGCAATGGCTCAAGGACTTGTATCAGCAGATGTGAGGAGAAAGTGACACTTGTCAGGAAGGGACAGGGAGAGAGGAAGGGAAGGGAAGGAGGGAGGGAATGATACTGAGGTCAGTACATTTGTCAGTAAACTCAACTCAGGGGCCGCCAGAAGAGCAATTCTGGTGCTGGCTCTGCCCTGTTCCCTTGAGACATTGTTGCTTGAGATTTTAAAACACTTGCAAGTAGAATCTGAAGCCAGACAAGATTTCAGTGTCGTGTTCAGTTGTCCCCAAGGGCTTGTACAGAAAAGATCAGGTTAAAGGGCTTTCAAAGAAAAGCTGTATTAATTTAGAGACTGAGGCGATCTTGCTCAGTCACTGTGCTAGTTTTAAGACCTTTTGATGCAGCTGTTGTGAAGCCTGGTGCTTGAAGCTCTTCACCTTACAGATGTTTTTATCCTGTCCCTCAGTGAGCTCTCCCATCTGTTCCCTGAGTGCTCCGCCATGGATAAACCATCCTTGAATTTTGAGAATAGATACCAAAATAGAGCCAAACATTGAGAATGAGGTGTGGCTATGAGAGGGTTCTTTAGTGAAAGGACAATTCCTGGACTACCAGGGCTGGCATCTCTGGCAGTGCTGCATGCTGAGGTGTGATCAAACCCTTTAGTTCATGATCCATAACCCACCTGTGCAGGGAATTTGGGGTTGGTTTTCAGGTATTTATGGCAGCTTTCAATATCTGAGCAGAAGGTGTGTAGTGGTTTGAAGGCAAAACCAGCGAGAGACTCCAAGTCAGAAATACAATTTAATAGGAAGAAAAAAAAAAAAGTAGTAAAATAAAATAAATGCAATAATACAAAAGACCACCGACAGAGTGAAAATACAACCTGACACTCTGTTGGTCAGGGTGTTGGAAACAGTCCAAAACACTCCTCCTGAAGTGGCCGATGTGGTCCTGTTGGACGTAGAGATGGTCCTGTAGTGAAAAGGGTCCAGAGATGGGTCCAGTCATCCTTCAGGAGTCCCATGGGAGCACTGGATGTCTGGTGACACTTATGGCTCCTTTTTATCTAGGTGGAAATGTTTTGGCTCCTCCTCCCTGGGTAGAGCATCTCACAATGGGATGATGTAGTGCGTGATGGCATTGGTGAGCTTTAATGGCCCATGAGCAGAAGATATCCCCATGGGGGTAATGGGAGGCACTGGGGTGAGGAGCTTTAATGGCCCATTAACAGAAGATATCTCCCAGGAGGTTGAACAGAGATAAGAAACAATGCCCCACCCAGTTTTAACAGCTAGCTTGTTATCAGAAAGGCAACCGCCCCTTCCCTCCTGGAGTTACAATAGATAAAGAAAATCACTTCCCCAACCGGGTTTTAACAGATGGAATACAATAAACATTTTTTTTGGTTACATAACCCAAGACAAGGTGACACCTTAAAGTCATGAAAATTCCTGCAGACCCCTGTGTGGGAATGGGCATTATTCCCCTTGGACAGGTTCTGTAATCCTTTGGAACATTTTTTCTCTGCCCATGCCAATGACTGATATTTAACGGTTTCACTGCTGTGGGTCACCGTGATTCTCCTGTGTTCATTTGTGCAGAGGAAATCAGCTCCTGATAAGCAGGTTTGTAACTTTGGTAAGCAACCACGGCCTTGGCTGAACTGGGAGGTTCCTGCAAAAGTGTCATTTTGATCTATGAATCTTCTCTGTAATGAGAGCAGAGAATAAAGGCACCACAAGAAAGAAACTAATGAAAACAAAATCCAGCTCTAATGAGACCAGTAGGAAGAACAGGCTTTAGATAATTCTGCCTTCAAAAAGCTGACAGTTTAATTAAAATTCTAATTGGGAACGCTAGGTGATATAGCTTTGCATTTAATAGGAATATTTTGCAAAACAAGTGTGCGACTGTGTTTCAAAACAGAAATTAATTGGTTGCTGGCTAGAAAAATGACTGAGATGAGTGGGTGTTTGAGCCATCCTCCTGCACCAGTTGGTCTCCTGCCATCATACAGGTGCTCACTTTGCATGGCCAGTTTTGCAAAATCAAGCTATTTCAATGTTTTCTTATTTCCAGTGAAGTCTGGAGCCTTACGTCATGAAAGGAAGGAAATAAAATATGAAAAAAAAAAAAAGGTAATTGTTTTTTTCATTCCTATTGACACAAATCAAAGGTGTACATACTGTCTTAAATTTTAATCAGAGTGGGGTGAGTTCCAGGTAGGATTCATTTGGGATGAAAAATGCAAACCTTTTTGAAAGAGAATGTTGATATTTTCCCTTAAAACCTCACAGACAGAAGTGTCTGAGCTTATCTTTGCGAAGTCCATGCAAAGCCTGGTGTCTGTCCTGCTTATCTCTTGCATGTTGTGGTGCTGCAGAATTCCTGCCAATCTTTATTTTACACCACCACGAGTGGGTGAGAATTAATCCAGCTTTGCAGCCCAGGCTGAAAGAACAGAGGCAAAGTGATTTGCTCAAGGTCATTCAGAAGATTATTGGCAGAGCCAGGATTAAAACTTACTTTTTAAATCCTAAAAGATGAGTGTTCTTAAGAGGTCTGGGAGTGTGGGTGTGGGGGTATCTGCAAAACTGAAGCTCTTTTAAAAGTTTGTCTTGTCCACAGCAAACCACGTGGGCACACGAGAAAAGAAATGGCATTTTTCGTTCTCTTTTGGCTTTCCTCTTTAATTTGTGGTGCTTCAAATCAGCTGTTAGGGCCAAACTCTTCAAAGCTTCCTTTCTCACACCCCCCTTGGAATTCATGTTTGCATAACCATGAGCCTGCCTCATAATTCATAGTTCTGGGTGCTTTATTTTTAACCTCCCCATAAACTGCGGCTGTGAGGAGATTAGGGTCGATGTGGAAATCTGAGGGGTTTGAGAAATGCCTGTCTGTAAAGTCTGCTTTGGTAATTTCAGTTTGCTCTCTGCCAAATACCATTTGATTCTGTTGGTGAACTGCTCCCCCCCAGAAATTCTAGTAGTCCTGAAAAAAAATCCAAGGGATGTGTATCATTAGTGAGATGATTGTTGTTGTTGAACTGCAGGGGTTAAATCCCAGTAGTTCTCTGGGTGGTTCCTGCAGGGGTTGGTTTCTATTTATCCAGTAAAACACCCTGAAGGATCAGGGAGCTAAACGAGGCGAGAGAGTTGATTAGCTCTTGGTGCTGCTGGTTTGCCCCTGTTTTTCTGGGCTGGAACAAGAGTCTATATTCTGGTTCAGAGTTCAAGCAAACCTCCTAATAAAAAAAGGAACATAAAAGCTAAAAAGATTATAGAGATGGTTGTTAAACAGCCGAGCCTGCCAAATGTCTACAGAGTATCTGCGAGAGCATTAACAGAATAACAGTACTTAGGCTGCTTTGTTTTAAAATTTTATTGCACTTATTTTGTGCTAAAACCACATTTAAGGTTCCAGCTTTAAAATGTTTTGTAATAAATACTTCTTGAGCGAACCTTTAGAGCAGATTTCTTTATAGGTTCATTTAAAAGCTTCAAACCAGGCTCCCTTCTCACCCTCCAGTGTTTATTCCTCTGAGCTCCACGATGCATTTTTGCCCTTCCTTGCACAAAGAGCTCTGGAGCCCAGTTCCTTCATCCTGATGCTGAAAGTTCCAATTTTATGTTGTGTTACCCAGGGAATTCCTCGGTTTTCTGCCCTGCTGTGCCACAGAATTTCCCTTCTTAGGAAAACCAGAAGCAACATAAATAGTTCCAAATGTCACCAGGAAATCAAAGGAGCAGTTGACAACTCTTGTTGCTCAGGAATTCCAGTGCTGTCAAATTTTTGAGAATATGTGGCTGTTTCCAGGAGTTAAAACTCTTGGTTAAAACTCTTGAGATTGCTAGTGCATGTTGGAGCAGAGTGCAGCCCAGACATTAAAACATCTATTTATTCATGGCATCTGTAAATCACAGTTACCCTCAGGCTATGCAATAGCTCATGGAAAGTCCAGGGAGAACAAATATTTCTGTGCAAGTGAAGAAAGAGCTGCATGAAATATCTGTTGGTTAATTCCTGGGATGGAATACTTAGGACTTTTGATAAAGAGAGCTCCAGGAAGAACTGTTCATCTTCAAGCTGACCTTCTGGTTATAATTTTGTGTCTATGGAAACTCTACTAGTTTGCAGATGTAATAACATCAGCAAAGCTTGGTTATGTCAATAACTTCCTGGGGATTCCACAGAGACAATTTGATTAAAGGGGAGGTGATCTGAAGATTTGGCATGAAAACACAGGAGTGCAGAGTGAGCTGAATCTGTAAATTTTTTTAAACAATCAGCTTTTCCAAGTTGCTGAACTTGAGCAAGATGCCTATTAGAGCACATCTGGCCTCCCATCTCTTTGTATAAGAACCTGTCTGCTTCCTGATCATTTGCTAAAACAGCAGCTTGAGGCTGAGCCCTTGTCCAGCTGGGCTGGGGACAGAGCCGTGCCACTGCAACTTTGAGTGGGATATTCTGGCTGTTCTCTTCTAAAAGTGCTCCACAGGCTGGAAGGAGTTACACAAATGACACAAAAATGAACAAAATTTGTGACATTTGCCCGTGCTAATGGCTATGGATGTGCTGACCCTTTCAGTTCAAGCCCCAGTGAAAATCTCTCTGGATCAGACCTGGAGCAAGTGGGACTTGCACCTTGCACACAGAACTTTGGGACTCTGGAGCTTGGATGAGCTGTCTGCTCTAACTTTTCAGCTGCTCATCACTTGCAGAAATGGTTTCTTAGCAGAGGGTTGATTTTCTGGGAGGTCTGGAAACAAAAGAAATTTAGGAGTCAACAGTAAAGCTTAAACCTCAACAAGTCTTTAACTGTATCAGGTGTCTGGTTCCTGCTTGGGACAGAAACACTCCTTGGGATTAGGAAAGTTTTGGACAAAAAGTAAGAGAATAAGGGCACTAAACCATGCAACTGGACTGAGAGCTGCATTTCTTGGCCAGTGTGCTTTTGTCATCTTTATTTAATTTATAGAATGGTTTGGGTTGAAGGGACATTAAATCTTCCACTATCCCAGGTTGCTCCAAGCCCTCAATGTCCAACTTGGCCTTGGACACCTCCAGGGATGGCGTGTCCTAAAATTCCCTGGGCTTAAATATTTTCTCCCAAGCTTTCATTTCTCCATCTCTCTAAGAGAAGCACAGCCTTTCTGTCCTTGTAACTCTGTGACATATATTAAAAACTTTTGCTGGGTTCTTCCAAACTGTGATGGAGAATTTGACAAAAGAGAAAAGAAGAGAAGGTGAAAAAGAAAAAAAATTTACTAAAAAGAAAATAACATTCTTAAATCAGAGACCTGTCAATAGCATCACGCAAACTAAATTTAACAGCTAATTTACTGGTGACAGAAATATAATCCATATAATTTATGCATCTAATATAATCTGTCATTTGTGTTTAAGGAGGAGAGCAAGGCAGTGTCTAATAAAATGGAGAAGAAAAATGAGTTTGTGAGGTGAGTGACAGAAATGTTCATTACCTCAGTTCTTTCCTGCGGTGTTCCTCTCTTTTAAGGCAGGAATCTTAAGAATTTGATCCTTATGAAGTAGAAAATTACTACTTGAAATGACATTTTTTTCTTCCCCTTTCTTGTCAAAACCTAAAATTGTTCCAGTTCAAAACCAATCAGAGAAGAAAGAGAAGATTCTGACTTCATCCCTGTCCAAAGAGAGCAAAGAGAAAAGAGGCCAAGGGCTCTCTCAGAGATGAAAGACCTGTGGAAAGCAATTTGAAATCACCATCAGTTATTCAGGCTGTGCATTCACAGGTGAGGGAAGGAGGTTTGGATGTTCTGCAGCCTGTGCTGGGCGAGAGGAAACCCAAATGCTCTGAAAGAACCCTGAATATGTGGTGATACAACATCCCCCTAAAAATGAGTTCATGTTGGAGCTGCGGCTGGAATCACAAAGCAGCAGTGCAGAGACTGTGGGATATTGAGAAACACTTGGAGGAAAAGCTGAGGGAGATTCTGGATGGACGTTCCCCTTGATTTTGTGCACGGAATGGGATGATGAATGATGCAAAAGCCCTAAAAACCAACACCCCCTGGTTGGAGCAGCACAAACTGCTGAAGGCTCTTCACCCCAACCCCAGGGCAGGTCAGAGATTTTGCTAATCAAGGCATTGGCTGCAGAGAAGTCAGAGAAAATGTGAAAATATTGCTGGGGCTCTCACTGGGACTGACACGTTCCCTGCTGCACCCTGATTTGGGGTTTTTGCTCTCTGTAGGTTCAGCAGCCTCACAAGCTGCTCTCCGTGGTGACACAAGAATTTTAACCCTGTTAAAATTGACATGTTCACTTCAAACGGCCTCTTGTTTCTTATGTTCTACAAAATACAAATACAAATAGGGAGGAGGGGAAAATAGACTGATTATCTCAGCTGGGCAATTATGAATTCCACACTAAATATCCCTCTGAGTTTTCACCTTTCAGAGATGAATTTTTCCAGTTCTTGCTGCCCCTAAGGTGTGTCCAAAGTGTGGCTGAGTCACATCACTGCAAAAATGTTGGAGTTTGCAGTCCAAAGGATAAATATAGAGCTGGTGTATCTCTCATCCCCAAAAACTTTAAACGTGGAACCTTAATGTGTAATTATTGTATTGCTCTTCTGTAACTTTATATTTGCTAATATCATAATTACACAACTACGCTGTACTTTTTTATGTCGTTATTAAAAGTGAACAGCAGCTGGTTGAAATAGAAAATAGTCTTTTATTTCAAGAGAAGAAAAATCAGGTTTATTATGATAGAGGGCAATGGCTCAAGGACTTGTATCAGCAGATGTGAGGAGAAAGTGACACTTGTCAGGAAGGGACAGGGAGAGAGGAAGGGAGGGATTGCACCCTGATTTGGGGTTTTTGGCTCTCTGTAGGCTCAGCACCCTCACAAGCTGCTCTCTGTGGTGACATGTTGCCCTCAGTTTTCTTGGTTTTGAGTGTTTGGAATCTTGCAAGCAGATTCTCATGCAGCCTCAACATGAACAATGTATATTTTTAGATTGTTTTTCATATTTCTCCTCTGAGAGGAGAATTGATTGATGGCGGTGTTCACCATCCAGGTTGAAGAGGTGGTGACCTAAATGACCAATCTCTTGCCTTTGTACAAATTGTATATAAGATGAAGTTGAATGAGGAAGAATAGAGAATATAGAAGAAGAATCTAGAATAAAGTATCATTAGCTTTCCCTTCATATGCTGCTGCCTACCTCGTTCCTTCTGTGGGTCCGATCCTCCTACATATGGACCCGAGTGTGGCATCCTGCTACAGTGGCACAATAATTTTAACCCTGTTAATCTCCTATCTGAGGGCAGACACGGCTCCTCCAGTCAAGAGCATCTTACAGCAGTATAAAACAAGAAGCTTCTCTGCACAATTGCATGGGAACAACTTCCTGAAAAACATAAATCTGGTGTAAAATCCTCCTGGCTGTGGCAGACATTAATTCCTGTAACAATGTTTGCTATTTATTGCACGTTGGCATTTGGGAGTTCAGAAATCCTGCAGTACATTGTAGACAATGTGATATTTATGTGATGTGATAAACACATTTATCCATAGGCATTTCTCTATTAGGTTAAGACAAACTGTTGATTTATAAAAGGGAAAAATGTTGTGTTTGCAGAATAGACAATGGAGCAGACAACCTCTGGCTTTTTGTTTATTTCTCTTGTAATCTTATGATATAATTCCTTTAAAGCAGAAGGCCAGCTCCCTTGCTAATTGTATTTATGATATTTTTCACCAGCATGGAACAAATACAGCAGATTTGCTCTAAGTTATTCTTCTAGAGACATGAAAATTCAGATCCCCTGTGGCAGTTTTTAAAACTAATACTTCTTGTTAAATAATTTTTAAAAAATTAAATGCCTCAAACACTGGAATATTTAAGCCTGAATAAGCATCAACTTTAATCACTTTTATTTGAAATAAATGGATGAAGGTGGGCATGCAGTTTTTCAACAAAATTATGGCTGGATGTGCCCCTTCAAGCAAATTTATTTCAGATGTTACTTTGGGGAAAGAGGTTATTACTCTAAATTAGCACAATGCCTGTTTTTCTACCCCCATAACCTGATTTTCTGTAGGGCCTTTTAAAATAAATTCTACTAAGATCATCCCTTTTGAGCTGGTTTCATGCCCATCTCATTGGCCATTTATTATTATTAAATGGGCATTTGTTTATCCAACGTGGGTTTTAGATCCTCAGTGAGGTTTGGGGTTATTCAGTTATGAAAGCAAGCAGTTTTGGAGCTGGGAATCTAAATAGGGACTGGAGGAGCAGAAAAAAATGTAGCAAGTACTGTGCAATTATCAGTACCTGAAACCTTTCCAAGAACATTTTCTCACAAAATAAAAACCCACTTTTGCCAAAATAGGAACTTTCCACAAGTCCATACCAACTTCAGGAAAATGTAGTTGTGAAAAAAAAAAGTCAAAATTAGTCATTTCAAGAAATGTCAAAACATTTATGAAGGAAAACTTGTGGGTTTGGTTTTTTTATGTTTTTTTAAAGTGCGTTAATTTTGATACTATATCTTTTAAAAACACGGTACTGAAATCAAATATTTCACTTGACTCAAAATGCTCAATGGGGCAGCTCAAAGCTTCCAGGAGGAAAATAGAGCTGAGTCAGCCCCTTTAAACAGAATTATCTCATGGATGGTGTTTAAACAGAATCATCCCATGGGTGCTCTTTAAACAGAATCATCTCACGGATGATCTGCTGGGGCTCAGGGCAGGAACTGCTCCTCATACAGGGAAGAACAAGGTGTTGAGCTCATGTGAGTAAAGGATGAGGTTTTCCAGGTGAGGCTCAGCTGACCTCTGCTGGGAAAAGTGGAATTTTCCAAAACCACATCTTATTTAGTTGTAAAATCGTGTCTCCACTGCCAGCATCATGGGGCTTTAAAATTCAGAAGGAGCAGGTACTGGAGATGCAGCTGCAGTTAATTTTCTGATGGACATGTGGTTTTGGTGGGAATAATCCATCCCTCTTTAGCATCATTTGCAACATTCACAAGACCTTTCTCCAGAAGGGCTTAGAGGCTTGAGAGCAGTTGCCTCAATGGGCATAGAGTTTAAAAAAGAAATAAAAATAACAATATTCCTGAGAGAGCCAGGAAGTGAAGCCAAGTGAGTTATGAAAGGCTTTGCCTCATGATTGCTCTAATTTTGTAGAAAGTGCTATACCTTATAAAAGAGCTGCCTTGTGTTCAATTTACATAAAGTGTTTTAGTACAAGAGCAAGAGAGTTATAATTTGTCTCCCCAGAGGAAGATATAATGGGTAGAAATAGTGGCACTAAGCTAGCAAAAAACCCCCCAAAACCTAAATAATCCACTTTTGTCACCTAAGCATTAAAAAAAANCAAACAAAAAAACAAAAACACAATTGCAGTAATTGTATTTATATGAAAAATAGAGCAATAGAGCTACCACTCCCAGAGATTTCCGTACTTCCCAGCCAGCGGGAAGTCCAAGAGCCAATATTGCCTTGGGCACAGCTTTTCCTCTGAACAAATATTCAGAACTCTTTAAAAAATAAAGTTATTCCTTTTACAGATAGATTGAAGGAATGGAAACCTCCTGTCATCGGGAAAAACCTTTCTGGAAAAACTTTTCTAACAAAACAGAGAGAGAAGAGGAGCAGTTTTGAGCTTCTGCTCAGCTTGAGGGGTTTGTATTTTTCCTTCCTCTGTCTGTAAATCAGACAATTCCTGGCTGGAGACAGAGCAGCTCCCCAGGGCAGGAATTCTGCCTTCTCACTGCCTGAAGAAGTGGCTGCCCCCAAATCCTTGGGATTAGCGTTAAAATCCTCTTCTGCCCTCTCAGTGGGGTTTTTATGGCTCTGGAGTAGCCCTGGGAGCCCGGGGCTGGAGCTGGGTGCCAGAACCTCACTGAAATTCCAAATTCTGGCTCTGCATCCCCAAACCCGAGCTGAGGAACTCAGCATCTTCACTTCTGCAAAAGCTCTCCTGCACTGGGGAGATTTTTGTGTCTCGGGGAGCAGGTGATCATCCCTGCCTTTGGTTTGTTCTATTTTTCATCAAGGCAAGGCCCTTTCCCTGTTTTACACAGAAAAGAAAAAAAATTTGAGAATTCAGTAATAAAGCAGCGTCTTTAAATTTGTCTTAATGCATCAAGGCTACAAAGACAACAAGGCACCGAGGATTCCACTCTTTTAGTTCCTGGTTTTGTCTCTGCTGTTACTTTGTGAAACAAAGCTGCATTTATTGCCTTTTAGAGCAACAGGTTTTATGGGGTGTGTGTGATGGATGGCTTCAGGCAGCACAACACGTTTTCCTTTCCTGAGGTTTTTCTCAGGTGTATGCCTGCGCTCGAAGGGACAGTGGAATTATCCAAACAGGGAAAAAAAATTAAGCAAAGGGATGAACAGGGAATGGTTCTGGGTGGAAACTGAAGCGACAAAAGCAGTGGTAAGTACATATTAGAATTTACATTCTGCTTGAACAGTAAAGCACCCAAACGAGGAGAACCCAGCTTCGGATTCTGCAGCAGTCAAGGTAAACATATGCAAACTGCCACTTAAAACATTCACTTGTCTTTTGTTGACAGTGTAATCTCTTCTTTAATTGACAATCACACTTACACTTAAAAACCCCGTTTGAGCACGCTTACCTCTCTGCAAATTTATCACTGTGATAAAAGCTATCAAAACAATAGGAACAGTTATAGATGCTTCATAGCTAATTATTTCCGTGGATTTAAATTGCTTTCTCTAACTGAAAGTAGCAGGTTTATGCCTTTTTCTTTTTCCCCAAACAGTCCCAAATGTCCCCATAACTGTAGATTTCTACCACTTTGCATTGTAAGCAGAATCAAAACACAGAATCCTGAAAGTTTCATAACAAAGTGAGAAGTCTTGTTCTTCTGATGCTTTTTCTTTCCACATCTTTATAGTTTCTCGTGAGGAAATGTAAGGAGGACATTCACATGCACTTTCCTTACACTGCGTGGTCTCATATTTTCCATCTAGGAAAACAGAAACAGAAGCATCAATACCTTGAAGAAGCAGAATTATTAAAGAAATGATAACCCTGCATGGGTTTGTAGGTGTCACTTTTCAGATCTGCTTGTAACTGACAGTTTGAACTAAAGGTTTAAATACGTGGTAGAGAATTCTGAATTTTTATTAAGGGGGGAAGGTTCAAGAATAATCTTGACTCAACATTAAAGCTGATGTTCTTTAGACATTAAAAGATGGGCAAATGGAATTGTTGCACTCAAATCCATGTGAGTATTGATCCAAATGCATAATGGATATAAAGATAAACGATTACTAAAATATAAATGATTACTAATTTTAAAAAATTATATATATGTGGCTATAATTTTTATGAGTAAGGCACATAAGCCTCTTCTTCCAGGTAACAAGGGACTGGATGAGAGGAAACGCGCTCAAAGTTGTGCTGAGGAGGTTTAGTTTAGATAACAGGAAAGATATTTTCATGGAAGGAGTTGTTGGAATGGGCTGTGTGGGGTTGTGGTGGAGCCACCAGACCTGGAAATGTTCAAAAAACTGTGTGGGGGTGGCACTTGAGGGCAGGGTGTGATGGTGAACCTGGTGCTGGATGCTGCTGCTGCTGGTTGGACTTGATGATCCTTTCCAGCCTTAACAATCCAGTGAGTCTCTGGCTGTCACTTGATTGTTTTTACATTCTTGTAGATTCTGTCCTGTCCATGACTGGACAGTGCTGAGGAACCAGGAAACCACATAATAAAATATTTTATAAAAATCTTTTGCTACCTGTCAGTTAATTTTGCACGTTGGATTAGAGATTTCCTAATCACTGTCCATATTAAGTTTACAAATAAATTATTCCCCTCCCGTATCAGCCCTCAGCTGGTGGGTCAAGGCTGAAAAGGCAATAACAGTTACAAAATTGCAAGGTAGCTTTAATGGCCACTCTGTAGGAGCAAAATTTTTGCGACTCACATAAAAATCAAAAGATTAAGGCAAATGAATTCTTTTACTTCTGAATTTGCAGTTGCAAGATCAGTGCTTAGCACATAGCGGGAGATGATAGTCTTTACATGTAATGGTGTTTCATTAGCTTGCCTATTTATTCAAATTATGCTTTTTACTGTTATAGAACTGTTCTGTTTATGTTTACATTTTATAGTCCTATGTTTACTTAAGAGAATAACTTGAAACCATTCCACAGATGTAGCAGCACTGAAAACCTGCCACGATCCAGTGAGGAAGTGCTTCGTTAGGAAATGTCATTTAATCAAAACCATTCAGACTGTTAGGGAGAAAAAAACCCCACACACTTTTATGGAAATTGCATCAAATAAAGGGTGTGCTGCTGTTTCTTGGCTGGGGTGCAGTTGGAGAGTCAGTGTTCATGTTTTCAGTGGCCTTAATGGTTCAGTGTCTGCAAGAGGCCTCTGAAAAGATGTTTTAGGGAATATAAATTATTGTGATGATTGTTATTACTCTCAGCTGCGACAGCAGGAAGCTGACATGGTGAATATTCCACCTGGCTTCTGGAGGAACGCTTGGTTGGTGCTGACATCAGAGGGCTTCAGGATGGGGGGAAATTATAAATAATGTGCAGTCCTTCTGCAGAGTAGCAGCAAACTCCAAACTAAGGAACTCAAGGCGGAGGAAATCCTTGTCTCCCAATTTTAGATTGCTCAACAGCTCATCAGCATTTGCAAATAAATCTGGGTTTTGAGGCTGTGAATCAGAAGCTTGAACACACCCACATCAAACTGTGCTGGAGGTGCTGGGGCTAGCTTTGGGAATGTTTTCTTCAAAGGACACCCAAATCTCCAGTTTTTCTCCTGGTTGTCTGAAGCCCTCTGTGTGAGGGGACAGGGATCGTAATGGCTTGTGCAGCAGGGAAATGGATTGTGGCAACCTCACCAGCTGGCTTTGGAATTAGGAAATTTTCCCAGATTGTGGAAGCAGCGTGTCCATGTTGGACATTAAATGCTGGAATTCTGGAAACTTGGATTTGGGGATTTAGGATATAGTAATACATGTGGGGGATGGAGGATTTTGGGTGTTGTCTAAGTCCTTCTTAACCTTCTTCTTCCTTCTTCTTCATGGGTTTGAGTGATTTTCTGTAATTGGATGAAAAGGTTTTGCATTGCAGGCCTTGGGTGGTCATTATTGGGTCAGAAACATAAATAGTATAGGTGTCATCTCATTATTGGGTAATAAGCACTTGAATAACCTCGGGAAGAGTCAGAGGCTCTCCATTTTACCTCATTTCTCTAACTTGCTAGTTAGAGCCCACAGCCCATGCGTCTGTAAATAGATAAGGAACAATGAACATCCAAGTCCGAACTCGAAATCTACATTTCCCATGTATTAATCCTGACCTTGGCAGAGAAGAAGAAGCAAGAATGTCACAATTAAATATTTCCAAACAACGGGACGGGACTGCTGAGAGATGTTCCTTGAGCTGTTATTGCCACATCAGCCTCAGTGCAGGATGAGACAATGGAAAGATGGCAACAGCTCACATCCTGCCAACAGCAGCCAAAATTCTCTGTGTTAAAAGAGAGAATTCTCTGTGTCACAAGGCCTTTTAAAAGTTGTCTAACCAATAGCAAATTGTTCAGAGCTCATGTTTGTGGTTGGGGCTGCAGTCTGTAAGCCCGAAGTTAGCTGGAGAAGAAACTGATAAGAGCCGTGTTTACCCCTGAAAGGAATTTCACCAAGGTTGTTGGCATGGAAACCGAGGAGAGAAGAAGGAGAGGGAGATAAACAACCTGCACCTGCAAGAAAGGTGCTGGGAAAAGTTTTGTGAGTGTTGGTTGAAAGCAGTGGTGGAGACTTTTTGTGCCAATGAACGCTGTGTTGATTTTTTTTGTGACCAATGAGCGGAGTGTAAACTTTGTTGAGTGTGTGAAACACAGCAGGCTGTGAGAATAAACAGAATCCTTCTGAAGATTTTACTGTGTCCCTTTGTGTGTCATCATACAGACATCTGCATAAACCAATCATTAAAACTACACCTACAACTTATATCTAACAATAGGTGCTTGTTTCATATTTTTTGCTCTTCAGGAGCTTTTTATACTCTTCCATAAACAAAGGACAGAGTCTCATCATTAAACTTTTCTATGATCTTAACATATTTTTCTACTTGCTCAGGCCTAGCTCTACTCAGCACAAAAACACAGTCTTTATTGTTCTGTGTCCTTATTCTTGTATCCTTTTAACTTTAGGCCTTACACCTGCATTGCTATGAAAGCTTTCTGCTTTTTCTATTTCCCACATGTTTACAGTCATCCCAGGTCAAGCTGCTGTAATTCCATAAATTGTCTCCCTGGCTCTGTTCCTGCTGCCCAAAGGGGTTTTTCACCCATCACTGAGAGGTTATGCAATGTTTTCTGTATAAGGACCTTGAGGACTTTACTTGTTTCAGGGCAAGATGTGTAAAGATCATGAGGCTTAATAAAATAATTATGAATTTAGTAATTTATCTTGCAAGGCTGCCATGTTCTCATCCATAAGGAAGGGGAAATATGAAAGCAATAATTGATATTTCTCATTAATTGACAACATTTGTAGATAAATCCCAAAGTATGAATTTTGGCCAAATCCAGACATTTCTGTGTGATTGATAACTGAGTTCAAAAGGTCTCCATTTTACATTTGGGCTTATTGAGTCTTTTTAAAGAAAACTGAAAGTTAAAAAGCTCATTTTTAAAATGTATTTAAATTAAATACCATTCTTTCAGCTTCAGGGTTCATAAATGTTTTCAGTCAAACCAATATCTATTAGAAAACATTTAAACAGACATTACAAATGTAAGTATAGAAAGAATTAATTTGCAACATTTTATCATAAAGGCATTTGCAAATTGCCTCCTACATTGCTCGACTATTTGTAATTATTTGTTCTTTTTCCACTGGAGCAGACTAAAATTCTCCTTTCCAGCTCTTTGCTGTTATCTCGTGAAATGAATTGTGCTCCCCACACAGCCCCCACGATCGATGTAAATATGCTTTGATTTTTTTTCACCAAACAATTACCCCTAAATACCAGAGTTCATTGCCAGGTTAGTGCATCTCCTGTTCCTGATTCAAAACTGGAGGGCTCTTTTGTAACCACTTTCTTCTTGCATTATCAGTTGGGAGTTGAGTGATGGGATGCCTCACTGTCAGTTTATTTCCAAACACAGTGAAATGTTTGATTTCATCACCTGAGCACAATAATCCTATTTCCCAATATTTCATGAATGCAGCACTTCTTCTTTTGGTGTGATTTGGATTGTGAGGTCTCTTTAAAAGAGTGGAAAGCTTTGCCACTTTTCGAGGGAGTTGACTTAAATTCAGAAATGCTGGTGAGGATATTATAAAAAATCAAATAGCACCAAGATGTATTTTGAGCTAAACTCTGTAAAGTCACTGCAAAAGGTGAATTTGAGAAGAATTAACTGACTCACCTAAAACGTCCCTAATCTGTATTAAAGACACATAATCACAGAATAATTAGTGTTTGAAAAGACCTCCAGGATCATCAGGTCCAACATGTTCTTTGTCCTTTTGGAGGATACACAATAAATGAACAAAAAGCAAAATAAGGAAGTGTACATAGTGAAAACAAGGGCTTGCTCATCAGCCTCTGCGGGTCTTCCACCAAGGATGAAAATATCTCTGCCAGAGTACAAGGGGCTGCTATTTTCTGTTTTACCAAATAAACTTCTGAGAGTGTTTTAAAGAGAACTTTGCACAGTGCTTGGGGAGATAAACTGCAGCTCCCTGAACTCGGAGCACTTCAGAGACACCATTCAATGCGCGGCAAGGGGAATAAGAAAACTGTTTTCTTATCTCAGCGGGGGATCTTGGGTTTTTAAAGTGAAAAGTTGCCTTTTTCCCAAGCGAGGACTGACTTCTATCGGCCTCCAGCCTCACTGAGGCACAACGAGCTGCTTTCAAGGCTGCTCTTCATCACAGGTTTACTCCTCACATATTTCCCTTTGTTTCATGATGTTTCTTCTCTGCCATTTACAATTAATGTCTGGGCTGGTCCCCAGATTAATGAATTACTTTAAATGCTTACCCTGTAGACAACGTCTCACCTGTATTTATTTGTTTTGGATTCCTTCCCTGGAGCAAGTTATTATTCAGTAGCTGTTCAATCCCAAGTTATTTTCCCAGACAGGAAGCAAAGTAGAGGCTTTCCTCTTTGATATCCTTTATTGATTTCTTGTTTCACATTATTTATTATAAAGGGGCTGGTTCTGCCACATTTTTTTTGAATGAAGAGGTTGTTGCATTAAATCGACGTCAAATCTGATAGACATGAGTTAGGTGAGTTCTTGGAAACCCAGTATGGACAAAGGTTTGACGGTCGCAATTTTTTGGTTTTTTCACCCCAGAATTTTAATGAAGAAGACAAAGGAACAATTTTAATCCTGGATCATGTGCATCTCAATCACTTTTCCAAGCTGTTTGTTTACAGCAGGCTCCCTGACCCTTCTGACAACAGCTGAAGAGCTCAGTTGTTAATTCCTTGTTCTGACCCGGGCACGGTGAGCCCTCCGTGCTTAACCCGTGTGTATTTATTTGGCCAAACTCCGAAATGCGACACTCTAGATCACTCCTACAGACTCGCTGAGGCTGGGAAGTGGCCATTTACTCACTTTTATCTACTCCTAAACCTCTCTGCTGGCTGTTGCAGGCCTGGCAGTGGACAGGGATGAGAGCTAAACCGCCCTGAGAAGGAGCAAACTTGGGCTGGAAATGGGGATAAATCAGAGTCTGCACCCCACATCCATGGGGGATAAATCAGTGTCTGCACCCCACATCCATGGGGGATAAATCAGTGTCTGCACCCCACATCCATGGGGGTTAAATAATTGTCTGCTGTCCATATCCATGGGGATAAATCAGTGTCTGCACCCCACATCCAGGGGAGATAAATAAATGTCTGCTGTCCATATCCATGAGGATAAATCAATGTCTGCACCCCACATCCCTGAGGGATAAATCAGTGTCTGCACCCCACATCCATGGGGGTTAAATAATTGTCTGCTGTCCATATCCATGGGGGATAAATCAGTGTCTGCATCCCACATCAAAAGGGGATAAATCAATTTCTGCACTCCACATCCATGGGGGATCCAGGCAGAACAGCCAGTCCAGCCTCAGCATCCTCCTGTAGGGCGTTTGATCCTGGATGAGTCCAGGTGTGGGAAATCCAGGCACAGAAAATTCTCAAAGGTTATTTGGGGCTTCCATTGCTCCCCAAGGATAAAACAGATAAAGCTCTAAGAACATTTGTAGCTCTGTGATGCCCTGAACAAAATAAACCCACAAAATACTGAGGGACAGTGGAGTGTGGAGTGAGCCAGAAAGGGTTTGGGTTTGTTTGGGAGGAGGGATTAGACAGTGCTGAAATCAGGCAGCAGAAACAAAACCCGCCCTGACCTTGTGCTTCACTTCAACATTCATAAAACCCAGGAGAAATAATTATGTCATATGTTGTAAGAATAATTTCCTTGGATATTAAAGTTGTCCTGGGTGATAGTTCAATGTGATAAATNGTTCAGCAGTTGATGTCATTGATATTGTCCAACAGATCCTGCCAAGTCAGTTAATGATGGTACTCAATTAATGATCACATAATGTACTAAAAGAGAAAATAAATTCATTCCCTAATTGTGCCAAGGAAGGTGTTTTCTGCTCTAGAGTAATAATTGACAAAAGAACAGTGAGTGGGAACAGTAGAAGGAAAAGTCATTATTTGAAAGGTTTTTGGAACCTTTCAATGGGGTGACCCCCATTTTTAAAGGTGTGGCAGATACATCCTCTCATACCGGTGGGGAAATAAATGAATTAATGGGATTTAATCAAAAATGTCAAAGGTCATTCAAAACAAGTTCTGCACTTCACTTTTGATATGTAAAATATAAATTGACATTGGTTTGGGGGTTCTTGTACAGAACAGTTCCCAGTTTGCTGATTTTCCCCACCGATAATAATCTGTGAGCACTTTTGGAGCTGGTAGCTTTGCATGAACTTAGCAGTTGATTCAAAGTTAAACAAAAGGTGATGCAGGTGGAGAGAAAAAAATTAAAATTTTATTAGGTTCAGCTGCATCAATCCTGATATATTTCCCACTTCATCTTTCCTTCAGCTGGAATTAAAAAATGCTGCCATTCTTGACTAATTTTATTATTTTATAACTCGCTTCAAAAATTTATATAAACTTCAGATGCTCAGCATTTTTTGCAAGTGTTGACCCGTGACTGGTCAATTTAAATTGCAACAAGGTCAGACCTACCCCCTATAATTCACATGATGAACAGCTTCATAAAATCTGGAAATCCACACCCCAGGAAGCACAGAGGGAACAGGATCTTCCTCAGCTGTTGAAAAAGCAACAAAAGTGTTGTGGTATTTTTCTGTGAAGGAGCAATAACAAAAAAACTTTTCAGCCAATAGTCTGACTTGGTTGTAAAGATTTTAAAGAACATTCAGGTTGCTTTATAGTAAAGGCATTTTCTGCCTGTATTTTAAACGTAACCCAGAACTGGAGACCAGCCTGGGTAAATAACGTGGGGCCTGATCTGATATTTCTGTGCAATAATCTCTGCCAGGCTTGGATTTCCACAGCTCAGTGCCTGTGGACAGGGAAGAAGGATTGGGATTAAAAGCAAAAATATATTGTGGGTAAAGAGATGCTCCCCGAACTGCGTTGTGGGATTTGGAGAATTGCAGCAGCATTTGTTCTATCAACACCTTTGCACTTC
>VXBB01011791.1:78245-98236 GCA_013399915.1 Illadopsis cleaveri | reverse complement strand
TTGTAAAGATTTTAAAGAACATTCAGGTTGCTTTATAGTAAAGGCATTTTCTGCCTGTATTTTAAACGTAACCCAGAACTGGAGACCAGCCTGGGTAAATAACGTGGGGCCTGCTCTGATATTTCTGTGCAATAATCTCTGCCAGGCTTGGATTTCCACAGCTCAGTGCCTGTGGACAGGGAAGAAGGATTGGGATTAAAAGCAAAAATATATTGTGCTCAATTTTAGATTAAAAGCAAAAATATATTGTGGGTAAACAGATGCTCCCCGAACTGCGTTGTGGGATTTGGAGAATTGCAGCAGCATTTGTTCTATCAACACCTTTGCACTTCAGTGGCTTCTCAGGCCATGTTGGAATCATCTTGAACTCTTGATTTTCTGCCTGCAATTAATACTGTAGTTTAAGAATTAATATGGGTTTTGGGTTTATTTTTTTGTTGTTTGTTTGTTTGTTTGTTTGTTTGTTTGGGGTTTTTTGTTGTTTTATTTTGTGGTTTTTTTTGCCAATATTGTTCTGAAATTTTGTTAAATGATGACCTGGGGAGAGAATGTTGCGAGTTTTCTTGAAGCATGACCTGTGTCCAAATGACTAAATGCCATCTCCACTGACAGCCTGGATTAACTGGGGCTCTCCTGAACTGGTGCTGGTTTAATTGAGGTTGTTTGGAGCCTCCATTGCTCCCCAAGGATAAAGCAGATAAAGCTCTAAGAACATTTGTAGCTCTGTGATGCCCTGCACAAAATAAACCCACGCCAACCCACAAAATACTGTCTCCTATGAGTGATTTCATACCTATTCCAGAATTATCTGTGCAGTTCTCACCTTTGTGCTTGTCTGTAGGTTGGAACTGCATTTTCTTTTATGTGAAGCATAGGGAGGTACCAATAACTAATTTATATTTGCATAGATCTTGCTCTGACAAAGCCCATAAGTCCCATATTGATCAGCAGGATTTAAGGGTGTGTTATCCCTCCTGCTGAGCTGCAGCCTGAATTTTTAGTGCTCGGTGGCAGTGGGGACAACTCTCTTTTGAAAGCTTCCTTTTAAATGGGAAAATTTATGTCAGGAAATTTCTCTCCCGTTTCTCCAACACTTAGAATTATTTGCATTTCATAGTTAAATTTTGTGGTTCTGTGTAAGGGAATTATTTTGTGTATGGGATTATTTTTGCTTTGCTTGAAGGTTGAACTGATTATGGGTGTAGTTTTGGAGTCTTGGACAAAGCCTGGCACTCAAGTAGGAAGGGTAGAAATGACACATCAGAGTGGTGTGTCGTAAAATGGGTTTAAAAATGGACCCATTTTAAGGAAGAAAAAAGGATGAAAGGCCAATAGACATAATGGCATTACTGTAACAGCAGAGTGTGGCAGAGCAAGG
Source organism: Illadopsis cleaveri (assembly GCA_013399915.1). NCBI lineage: Eukaryota > Metazoa > Chordata > Aves > Passeriformes > Timaliidae > Illadopsis > Illadopsis cleaveri. The sequence goes on along the minus strand of VXBB01011791.1, from coordinate 96,858 downwards.
GAAGCAAAGATTCCACAGCTTCAGCAGAAAGTACTCCCTAATTTAACATACTGATTATTTTATATATATATACGCACACAGGCACACAGAGTTTTAGGATTTAGAAAAACCAAGTGCTGCTGAGATCACCTAGAACCCATCTTCCACGCAGAAAATAGGAGTAGTAGAAAAACTGCCTTTGCCTGAACAATTATAAAGCTTTCTGAGTGTGCTGAAATGAAAGCAATCAAAGGCTGGGCTGCCTCCTGCCACTCCCTCCTGGCTGAATTGTAGCTCTTTGTGTCGGCTACTTTCACTTTAGGCTAAAAAGGTGTCAGTAATAGTAGAAAAGTAGCATGCTGTAACCTCTTAGAAATAGCTAAAACTTGAGGCGTCACCATCACTGCCTTCCTCTCTGTCTGCTTGTCCGTTTAAGAAAAAGAATAATTATGTAGGAAAATGGCAGGGAGGAAGCTGAGTGAAATCCTAAATAAAGATCACCCACAGGATCACAAGTGATCAGGCTTGGTTTTTGGCTGCTCATTGCTGGAAGGGAGAAATTCTGCAGAGCTTGAAATTGCACGGATGGCTCTTCTAAAGAGGATGGGAACAAAAGTGCAAACACCTCACTCCTCTCCCACTTGTGCCCAGCCAGCTTTAAATTTCCCCCATTTAAATTTAGCGTCGGTCTTGCACCACTCAGTTCACATTTTTCAAGCTGTTGTGAAATTTGCAGCCTTTCAATAATCTTTGTATTAATTTCCTCACACTGAAAATAAGTAATTACTCGCATTTTTCAAAATGTGATCCAAATTAAGAGGCTACACTGCATCTTCCCACGCTGGTTATTTCAGGAGAGCTAATCTACAACGTGGCTGACCTTTTCCAAATTTGGACCCATCTGGCATTTGCAAATGGAATTGAGTATTGATCTCCACCACTGTTAATTTATTGTTTAATTAAGAAATCATCGTGCTGTGATGTGGTTTGATTGCACATCCTTTTCCACATCAGCCAATTAAGGTGGGGAGCCATCACAAAACTATCACTTTTTATTATTTTTGTTTAATGGAGCTTCCCAGAAATGGAGGTCTCCTCTCCTGGACTAATGGTTTGGAATGCACTTCAGCAGAAATGACCTGCAGGAGCTGCTGTAGAAAGTAAATTCTCAGTTTTTATTGTTTGGGGAGGACCAAGGTGCTGCTTCCTGCCCTTGGTGGAGTTTCTGGAATTCCTCTGTGCACTCTGTGAAATAGAGAAGTGCTTGTTAAGGACTAGCCAGAGCTGGGTTTGCTGTGCTGCCTTTGCTTATCAAGGGGAAAAAAACAATATTTCTGCCATGAGACAGCACCATCAAGATTTCAAGGGTTAAGTTCCCTTCCTGTGGGTGAAAAATATGAAAATATTTGCCAAAGTATTTGTGTTTTGTGTATCTAGAAGTGTGCCTAAGCAAACCTGAGTTTCATGTGTTTTCTACAGGACATTTTTGTTTTAAAAGACACCTCTCACAATAGCTTATTGATCCTGCCTTGTCTTTTTAGGATTTTTTTATTTTTAGTTGTCTGAACTGAGGTCTTTTTTAAGTATCTTTTTCTACCTCTTCAACCCCTCACTTAATGTTCCATCCAAAATCTCCTGTGAATGAACACTGAAACTAAAAATCCTGGTTGAGATACTTGAGCCAAGGACTTCTCTCACAGTCAGATATTTGGGGAATATTAAAGTTATCAAAAATATTCTTGCTTGACCAGGCACCCCCAGGGGTGTTCAAGGAGCAGATCTGATCATGGGAAATTCCACTATAAACTAGCAACTTTAGAGCAAACATTTATTTTTAAAAGGCTGCAAAAGTAATGCAGGGAGAGGAGTGGAAGGGATTTTTTTTTTCTCTTCCTCCTCTTTGAAGGTTTTCATAAAAGAATCAACATTTTGCCTATGTAACTTTTTTATTTCACAATTATGAAGTCAACAACTCTTCTGTAGAATCCATTTCTTTTTCATTAGTCAGTTTTGAGGCAAAATTGAATAATATTTTTATATTTATCAAGTCATTTCTGACCACAATGAAAAGTTACCCGCAATATTTTGATTTATGAAAAGCAGATATATTTTTAATTACCAGATAATTTAGTAGAAATAATATGAGTACATCTGGCACAAAAGCATCCAGAAATAAATCACAGTGGTGATAAATTTAATTTGGCCTAAACTTCAAACAGAAATCACGATCAGATAATAACTCCAGCTGAGTTATTCAAGTCATCTTTGCAGTTCCAAGTCCACTCTAAAATAAATAGCCTGTCAAAAAACCACATTGTTAGCAGCTCAGCCTTCAAGGAATTACAGGACCAGAAGCTCCCAAATGATGCCACTTTTGAAATGAGGAACAAACTGCATCAGTTCAAGGAACATTATTAGAAAACCTGGTATCACCCTGGTGAAGAAATTAAACCTTGGTTGTGATTTTTTTTTTTTTGGAGGAAAAGGTTTGTGCAAAATTAGGACACTTTGAATTCAACCAATGAGAATCCAATGAAAGCAAATTATCTTTGATCTTCTGAGCAGAGCCTGTAGTTTGGTGTTATTTAATATCTTGACTGTAATTAGGAATAAAAGAGGAAGGGAGTCTGAAATAATCCCTCTCAATTGTATTTCTTGGGGGGTTTCAACTCCTGGAAGAAAGAAAACAACACACTTTTACTTCTGCTTGTGATAATGTTCTTTCCTCAGAATGCAAGTCCCTCCGTGATGCAGAACTGTGACAAAAGTGCACATGGGAAGGATTGAAAACCTGCTGGTAAAACCAAAATTATGATCTAAAGCCCACTGAAATAGAAAAATGAGACTCTTCCTATTGACATCTCTGGCTTTTAGATCAGGCCCTTGATTTATTACCCGCAAAAAAGATCTTAAAATTTCAGATGCAGTGTCAAAAGCAGGTTTCCTTTTAATACCCCATAAAGCATGGAGGGTTAGAAAGCTGCAGAATGACCAGGTAAAGTAGAAAAGCAAATGCTTTTTTAGCAGGTCAGAGGAAGGTCACTTGTTTTACAGTTAAGAAATAAGCCCTCAATTGAGAGTGACAGCAGGAGTTTTACTCCTCCAGCCCGCGGAAAGTGATGGCTGTCAGGGTAAACTGCATTCCAAAGGGCTCTCACCACTCTCAGGGCTGTGACATAAATTTAAGCGAGGGGAGAAGCTGAACAGATGAGAAGAGCTGGGTTTTAGGAAGGCAGAAGTCCTGAGCAGCAGTGGTGGATGTGCCTGGGATGCCCAGGGTTGGTCAGCCAGGATTTTTGGCAGGTGCTGGGAGGAGGCTGCAAATTCCCTGCTTCCTCCTGCACACAGAGAACAGCAAGAAAGAGTCCCCAGGTGGGGAGAGCTCCTGGTTTCCTTCAGCAAATCTTCTCCACACAAGTTTCCTGCTCCCTGGGAACACTGAGGGCTGTTTTGAGCAGGGTTCGTTGAAATTTCTGCTGTTAGAATTGCCTGATGAAAGCTCTGTGTGCCCAGGTGTCCCAGTTTGGAAAGACAGGTGTCTGCCAGGGAAAGCCTGAGCCTCCCTTGGAATGGAGAATGTAACCCCCCTCCCTCTGAATTGTAATAATTTTGAAATTAAGAGGCTTTCAGGCAAAGATATGGGAATAGAAATAACAATTCTTTACCAGGAAAATTAAAATAAAAATGTAGTAGTACAAAAAACAACCAAACAAAAGGAAACACTGCCAGAGTCAGAATACAGCCTGATACCCTGTTGGTCAGGGTGTTGGGAGCAGTCCAGTCAACTCCTGTAGTGCCAGATGTGGTTCTGTTGGAGCAGAGATGATCCTGTAGAAGGGTCCAGTGGTGGTGAGATGGGTCTGGTTTTCCTCTGGGAATCCAGTGCAAACAGGCTGTGCTGGTGTTCTGAATCCCAGGTTTGATCCAGGTAGGAATGCTGGGCTCCTCCCCCTGGGTGGAGCATCTCCCCGTGGGATGATGGAATTGTATCAGCCCTGCAGTGAGCCTCGATGGCCCATGAACAGCAGATATCCCCTGGAGGGAGGATGGGTCCTGGAAGGGATAAAGGACACTGCCCCAGCTGGTTTTAACAGCTGGTAATAGAACACATACATTTGGTTAGATCCTGCATTGCAACCCAAGACACCAGGCCAGCCAGAAATGGTGCTGAGCCTTTTCCCACTCTCCACGTGCATGTTCCTCTCACTGTCCCCTTGATCACACAAGCAGCACCACTGATGAGGGAGTTTTGTTCTTCTGCTCACCTGGGCAAACCTTTCAGCAACAACAAAACATCATCCCATTATTCCACCCCTGAAACCGCCAATTTCCTGTTGACTGTGATCCTGCTCTGGCAGGAGATGAGCCTGGGCCCCCAGTCCTGCCTGCTTTACACACAGCTTCCCACTGCACGACCTGACATCAACAAAGTGGGCATCTAAATAAAGCAGATTAATTCAGCATAAAGGGCTCCACAGTCACCCCAGGTACTGAGATGTTACTGTAAATATTGGTGGGTTTACTGCACATGGACCTGAGCAATGCAGATGTACCACGGTGTGCATTTAGAGAGCATTGGGATCATAAAAACTCACTTTTCATAACCATCTGACTATGATTAATTGTAACAATACAACTTATTAATTAAACTTGGGAAGCAGCATAATGGGAACTAGCATTCTCAATTCACTTGAATGAGTTTCAGCATTTATTCTGCAGCTCTTTTAATGAGATGCTGAAATCATCTGCCTATCAATCTATTCATTACCAGATGAGACGAATGCAACAATCCTAAGTATTCATGAAAATATCTTCATTAGAAAAATCATATAATTAACCTGGAGTGTTCTCTAAATGAAGCACCTCAAATGTTACATATTTTCTTTCATAATTGCAATTTGAGAATATTAGTTTCTCATTCTCCCTGATTATATTTAATGTAAAAATAGCATTCAGCACGATTTTAAATCTTTTGCACAAAAGAATGAACTTCAGGGAAATGCAAGAAATGGAGGCAATGTGGTTTTTGCTTTATTTGCTGTTAATGTCCATTATCAAAGACTGTATTTTAGCAAGAATTGATAATAACTTCAATAACTTCAGTTATTGGTAATAACTGGTTGTGGGTCATATCTTTGTGCTGAANGCAGTGAGCCTCGATGGCCCATGAACAGCAGATATCCCCTGCAGGGAGGACGAGTCCTGGAAGAGATAAAGAACACTGCTCCAGCTGGTTTTAACAGCTGCCCATTAACAGAAGATATCCCCATGGAGTTATGAGGAATGGATCATAGAGGAGATAAAGAAAACACCTCCCCAGCCAGTTTTAACAGATGGCAACAGAATGCATACTTTTGGTTACATTTCGCATTGCAACCCAAGACACAAGGACACCTGCTCTAAGCAAGATGACGTGAGCAGTACGCATATCCTGTTTATTTTCACCTCAAGAAGAGAGGATAAAAGGGAATGGAGCATTGGAATGGGGAAACATGACAGGCACAGTGTACAAAACCTGACAGCTCGTAGGGAGTCTGACAGAGGAGCAGCACTGCTGATGTTCCAGGGAGCTCCATTCATCAGAGGGTGGGTGTGGATTTGTCTGGCAGAATTTGTAGGAATGCAGAACCACTTTTGATCCCTTTTGAAGATCTCTGAATATTCTGCAAATGATAACACTCTGGCTTTTCCCACCCCTGTTAATACAGAGGGATTTCACTGACTCTTAATTAACTGTTAGGGTATGAGTATGCTTGTATATTGACAATATGCTTGTCTCTAGAAGTCTGCAGAATTTTTGTAGAAAGAATTGAGTTTAAAACATCAATCCCTCTTTATTTATGAGGGTGCAGTGTGCAAGGAGTTAATAGAAGGAGAATTTTCAGTTCCTAGAGGGAGCTGTGAACATGACTTCAAACAAATCTGTGCCCAGCTGTAACAAGTGCCTGAATATTTCTACTGTACCTGCTGGATGATTGTGATCTCTGTTTAAACAAAAGATTTCTTCTTTCTGATCCCTCTATTTATCCTCCTTTCAATGAAGGATTTTCAGCTCATTTAATTAGAAGCTGCTCTCCAAGAAATTATTGGGACACCACAGCTTAACATTGTAGCTTTGAGCAATGATAACAAACTCCCTCAAGGAAACTGACTGAAATGCACTTCTTAAAATACATGTTATCATCAATCATTATCATCAACAGGTGAAATTCTCATGTTCTGGTGTCATTTTTTTTATCTAACACAACATGTTATCTCTTTCCTCTTGGATTGGTAAGGAAACAAGATTTCTGAATTCACTGTCTCTCTGTTCCTCTCACAACTTTGGATTCTGTTAGCTATTTTCAGTGAAACCTGATAAAGATACAGTGGCATCAAAGAGATTTTTTGTTAACACTTCTGCAAAAGGAGGCAGCTGGGCAGGGGGAAGAAAACCAGCCTGGTCTGGTGGGAGGTGTCCCTGCTCATGGAAGGGGATTGGAGTGAGAGGATTTTAAGGTCCCTTCCCACCCAGACCATCCTGGGATTGATTCTGTGGTGTCTTTTGTTATCAGACACCAGGGAATCTGCACAAGGCCGTGGAGGTGATGGAGATTTATGAATAGTTTATCAATTATTTATGTTATCTGTGGATAACAAGATAAAGAGCATTTTTATGCAGGTATGACATGTTTCTACTACTATTACCTCTACAAAGGAATTCTGCACTGTCTTGCCATATTGGCTTCTGCTCTTGCCCTGTGTTTTGAAGTTATCTCTGAAATATTCTGATTTCCTCACTTTGGTCATTTCTGCCTTTCCCTGAGTTTGAAACTGTCCTTTGTGGAACTCCTACATGAAGTCAGGGGAAATTTGCTTCTGATTTTGGTGGGAAAATGGACCTGAGGACAGTGAGAATTTAAAGAATTCCAATTTTGTCATATATATCACAGCCCACCAAGAGAATGTAGAACGACAAAGCAAGAGATGACTGAGAAGCAAATCCTGTTCAGGTATTGCAGCTCCACTGGAAGCAGGATTTAAATCTGAATGTTCTACCAATTAAATCCAAACCTTGTGAAATCTAAATGTACTTACAGAAGGTTACTGATCATCCTGATACAAAGTTTTTTTGTGGAAACTGCAGAAGGTGAAAAAAATCCTGGGAGAATTCCTGTTTTAAGGTGTGAGCTCCTTGGGGATGTTGGCATCTCAAAACCCAGAGTCCTTCAGCTTTACAGGGTGTCAGCTTTCCAAGCTTATAAATCCAGAAGCAATTCAGCAGCTTATTTCTACCTGAGGAAAGGAGGAAAAAAAGATGGTTTTTACAGCTGCCATTCACTTTTGTGGGGTTGATCAGCTGCTTCCCAGAAACAACCTCAGAGCAACACAGTCATCATTTCCCCTTCCTGCCCAGGGCCTGGAAGTCTGTTCCAGCACAATCCACAGGCACACACCCCACTGCCTTGTTTTATCCTCTCAACAGAGCACACAGAGCTTTGTTATCTCCATGTCTCTGGAGGGATTTCTCTGCTGGCCACAAAGAAATGATTTTGCAAGCAGTGGTTTTATCTCCACCCCACTGCCTCTCGTTTTCTTTGACTCCAGGATTTCTCCTGTATTGATTCTGGAAGGTTTTTCCTACCATGCTCTGCTGGCTTGGGCACTTTCCCCACTCCAAATACCAAGTCTGCAAAAAAACCAAACCAACCCAAAACCAAAAAAAAAAACAACCAAAAAAAAACAAAAACAAAAAAAAACCAACCAAAAAAANACCAAAACAAACAAACAAACAAACAAACAAAAAAACCAAAAAAATCACCCAAAAAAAACCCCAAAAAACAAACAAACAAACAAACAAACAAAAAACCCCTGCAAGACACTGATTTGACATTGTGGAATTTGTTGTGTTTAATGGGTTTTCTGCAAGACGGGGTTGTTGAAGGCTTTCTGTCTCTTGGTTTTCCTACAGCACCATGGAGTTCAAAGGCTGCTGGAGCAACATTTTCAATCAGAGAGAAGCTTTTTATTTTCAGGGCTATGGAGGAAGGATTCTGAGTAGGCTTAATCACACCCATAAAGGTTTTTAGTATTTCCTTTGTGTGGTATTTTACGTGTCAACCACTGTAGTCAGACCCATTCCTGAGATTCGAGATGGATCACATCGCAGAGCTGAGATGAGAAATTTACATCTTTATGGAAGGTGTAAAGAGACCTGGAATATAAGAAAATGGGGCATTTTATTAAATGGTGCATTAATGAGGCTTCCTATTTTCAGCCTGGCACCTGTTTATGCTGCCAGCACTGGAGTCCATGGGTGTAACATTCCCAAATTGAATACATGGCTTGTTCCTGCTCTTGTTACAGCCTGATTATTCTGGTGTAAATGCACCACTGCAGGTAGATTCTTTTTCTTTATTATTATTTTTTTTATTGTATAACAGCCATCTGTGTTTTTAAAGTCCTGATGAGGCTCTGAAAAGCCAAGCAGCATCAACTGCTTACAATAGCCCGATTTTGATGACTTTAGAATCAGAGCATTCAAAAATAATCTCCAGCAATAAGTGAAACTGGATTGTGTGGTGCGATGGGAGGCTGGTGTGCTGATTGGCTCTGTGTGCTCTCTTCAAGCCTCTTTTCCCCTCTGCTTGCCAAATTTAGGTATTAGATAAAAAAGATTTTAAAATTGTGCCCTAGGCTCCACTTTGGTGGTCTTAATTATTTACTGCCTCCTTGCACACAGCCTTCCCCACTTAAGTAATTGCACTAACAAATTACAGTATTAAAGTGTCTGTCTAAACAATTTGTAGGTGCAGCCTGATATTTAGATGCTTAAAGTGCTGCTCTGAAATCCACGGTTTATTGTGCATGCGAAATTACACTTGGAAAAGAGGAGTGCTCCTGAAAAATCAGGGTCATTTGTGTGAATATATCCAGTGGTTGGAAGCAGGGGAACTTGCATAATTATAGAGAAGTGCTGTGCTGGAACCCTGGGTAACTTCACCGGGGTCTGTGATACCTGTCAGGTGGAATAAGATGCATTATAGCCTTTGCCTCTTAAAAAATACATCCCTAAGTGATGCCTTGTCTTGATCCTGCCTCTTTCCTGGGATTCAGTGTTGGCTGCAGGCATTAATTTTACACTGGGCACTGCTATTTCCTCTCATTACTTTCACTTCTGGGAAGCACTTGAGGTGCTAACCCAGCTGAGAGAAATAAAGGGTGACACACACAGTCAGTGACAAACTCAGGCAAGGAACATGGATTGGTATTTTTACCTCAATTACTCCTTTGGAAGAAATGGTCTTTGTCCCATGTCTGTGTCCAGGATCATGTCCAGCACTGCAGGAAGGTGTGAACTCTTTGCTGGATGCTCTCAAAAGGGAAGGGTGGAATCCTTCAACCCACTTCACTTGTCCTCAGGTGTATTCTTTAAGCTGGGTCTGGCAAATGGAAGAGAGTCCAGAAGGTGATGATTCCATGCCCAAGACACTCCTGATTGCTCCCTGGGAGCCCCCCTGGATCTCTGGGGGCACTGGGGATGGGGGGCTCAGGCCCCACACCCAGCTCAGCTCAGTGGAGCAGATAAATTCACTTTCACCCTGAAGACAGAATACAGAACACAGAATAAATACAGAATGCAGAACACAGAACACAGAATGCAGAATGCAGAATACAGAACACAGAATAAATACAGAATGCAGAATACAGAACACAGAATACAGAATGGAGAATACAGAATGCAGAATACAGAATGCAGAATACCGAATACAGAACACAGAATAAATACAGAATGCAGAACACAGAATACAGAATGCAGCATACAGAACACAGAATACAGAATGCAGAACACAGAATACAGAATACAGAACACAGAATACAGAATGACTAATGTGGGATTTCCAGGCATGGAAAATTCTCAAAACCTCCTGCATGCAGGCCCAAAGACAGAAATGAATACAGGGTTTGACCTGAGACCTTGGAAAAGGCTTCTGGATTTAGAGACCATAAGCAAGAATGTGGATTTGTAATTTAAGCAGAGACATATTCATCTAGGTAGTGGAAAGTTTTAGATCTTAAAGTTTAAGATATAGAAGTAGTTATAAAGATAATAAGTTTTAAGGTGCAATTCTCTAGGATTGTGTGTCATTATATGATTGGTCAAGAGAGTCTGCACTACAGCAGAGATGCATAAGACAAATTAATTAGGGATTGGTGTGAAAGTAGAAACATTCTTTGTGGCAGTAGTTTATTGGCTAATTAACCTTTAAAAACTTTGTAACGCGCGATCTTGTCACCACTGACCACTGACTTCTGACCTGTGTGGTGAAGACATTCTCACTCATCATGAGACTGTAGAAGAAGAGCAATAAATCATGATTTAAGACATCTCTCTGTGGTCCCATCTCTCATGACATCCCAACAGACTGGGTTGGAAGAGACCTCCAAGACCACCGAGTCCAACCCATGCCCTGACACCTCAGCCAGACTAACTAGACACAACCCAGGTCTTCACTCTTTGCACAGTCACTGGTGGAAAAGAGCTCCCAGCAAATTAATCAAACCAGCATTTAAGGCAGAATTCAGCTCCACTGAGCTTTCAGATAACTCAGTCTCATCACATGTGCTGAGAATCCTCAGCAGCCTTCTCGGAGGTGTCCACTGAGGGAAAAGCAGAGCCCTCAGTGCCTCTGTTAGCGCAGGAAAGAAACACGTAGCCGCAGAGAGTATGTGCTGGTGCTTTATTTGGAGAGCTCTGGGAATCGGGGAGTCCAAGACACCACAAATCCGATTTCACCAGAGATTCTGGAGAGACTCAGTTTTATATTCTTCACTTACATAAGAATGTATGTTAATCATTAAACCCCATTGTTCTATTGATTTCATCCAAGCTTGAAATTGAAACAATTGATTTGTAAAATAATAATCACACTTGCAATAATCATGAGGTAATTTACCATGTGATTATGATATAAACACAGGTGGTGATCTAGGCACAGAACATTTTGCTAAGAACATCTAGTTTCAGAAATCACACCATTCCCTCCTCCCCCAGATCTATTGCTTAGGCAGGTTATACTTGGTTTGGTTAAAACAATAGCATGAAGTTACATTTTGGTTACAGCGAAGCCAGGTGCCTTTTAGAAATCATTTTAACCCTATCCTATCACCTCTGCTTTTGTAAAGGCAGGGAAGAGTCAGGGCAGGCTCGTGCAGTGACACAAGGACAGAGCTGGGAGCTGGTGTCCTGCATTCCTGCTGGGAGGATGTGCTTCTTCCTTTGGAGAGGCCTTTGCAGGTGGGATGTAGGGCTGAGATGAGGATCAGAGTCAGAATCATTAGGTTGGCAGAGACCTCTAAGATCATCAAGTCAAACCCAACCCTAACCTCAACTAAACCATGGTACTGAGTGCCACATCCAGCCTTTTCTTAAACACATCCAGGGATGGTGACTCCACCACCTCCCCAGGCAGACCATTCCAACACTTTATTACCCTTTCAGTAAAAATTTTTTTCCTGATATCCAGCCTATATTTCCCTTGGTGCAGCTCAAGGCTGTGTCCTCTGGTTCTGTCAGTGCTGCCTGGAGAAAGAGACCAACCCCACCTGAGCACAGCCACCTTTCAGGGAGCTGTAGAGAGTGATAAGGTCACCCCTGAGTCTCCTTTTCTCCAGGTTAAACAACCCCAGCTCCCTCAGCAGTTCCTCACACGGTCACCAGCCTCATTGCCTCCTCTGGACACAGAGCTGGACACAGCACTCAATGTCCTCCCTTAACTGAGGGCCCAGAAGATGGGGACATCTTCCTGTCCATGGTGAAACCAGGCCTGGCTGGAGGTCCTTGACAGCAGAGGCTTCAGCACACTAAAAATGAGCACAAATGCAGCATGAAGTAGTGAGGACTTGTATTTTGGGGAAGAGGGGGGATGATTGTAGCAGAAATTGTGGAGATTTATCTTTAAATTGAAGTATCTTGATACAGATCTGTGAGTAAGTGAGGGGATAGTATAGAAAAGATGTGAAAATAGAGCAAGAGCTGTTTTTTCATCTGATTTGGTATTCTCAACAGTGGCAGCTGATGTTTGAAAGCATTTGCATTGCATCTGTCCTTAATGTTCACAGTGAGATAACAGAAGCAGAGGGATCTGATCAAAGCACAGCCCTGTGCCTCCCATTCTGAAAGCAGCAAAATATTCCAGAAAAAAAAAAAAAAAAAAGAAATGAGAAAGCTCAGGCAGGTGTATAGAAGCAAATTCACAGCAGATATGTGATGGCTGGGAGGAGATAGTGCAGAGGAAAGAGGTAAAAATGGGAGCTCTGGGTTTCAGCTTTCTGATCAGGCTGGATGGCAGACACTCTCTTTGCACTTAGTTAAGTCCAGCAGGGGAAGTGTTTGTCCATCTCTGGCAGGTGAGAGATGCCTGTAAACAAATCAGTGAGGGGAAAGGAACAGAGCAAGGGAGGACATGTTCCTGCATTTAGAGAGGGACATCACCAGGGCAGGCTGTGTGTGTTTGCAGCCCTTTAGGGAAGCAGAGACGACAGGCAGGTGATAGTGATCTGTGATTCCTTTTCCCAGCCAGTCCATCCTGGACTTCTGTACAGCTTCTCCAAGGATTTCTGGGTAAAGAAATGGAGGAAAGACCAGTTCAGTTCTAAACTCATATCTTCAGAGTCTAAACAACATTGACATTTTAAATGTGGATGGGGGTTTCATGCTGGATATTTCCTATGTGGCCTTTCTCTTTCAGGATAAATACCGAATTACCCAACAAAGTTCAAAGGTGTAGCACTTTGGTGTTTTGGCATCGTGAGTTTGGTAACAGATTGAATTTGTTTTAAAACACCGTGAATAAAAGACAAAATTCAAAGAAGAATTCAAAGAATTCAAAGTCAGTGAAACTAAAACTTATTAATGAGGCAGGTGTCCTTGTTGAGAGCAGAAACTTGCATTGTGTGTGGAAGGCACTCCTATTTTCTGAGCTTGTCAGTGCTGTAGGGGCTGCAGGGCTGAGAGAAAGAAGATGACACTACCCGAGGCACTTAAATGTTGTCTTTCCAAGCTATTGAAGCTGAGATAAATTAGACTGATCCCAAGAATAAAGCACTGGATGGGGAGCCAAGGGGCATCACTTCATTTCCCAGCCCTGAGACAGTTTTGTCCAACTGTCTCAGGCAAATCACTTCATGTCTGTGTCTATTTTCCCCTCTGCAGATTTGCAGGAGTGCTTTTCCACCTCGTTGTGGTGGTGGTTTGATTTCTGGAGATCTTAACGGTAAAGTATACAGTATAGTAAATTTATTTTAAGGAATGTCACTTCATCAATAAGGGCCATGAGGAAATATTATGTCCTCAGGGGATTTCTGATGGCAGAACTGTGCTTTATTCCTCAGAACTTTAGAATAATGTTGACATGTATGAAACTGAAAGGTGCAGCTTAACTGAAATCAAGGGAGCTCTCCCAAGAACTGATTTATTCAAATTGCTTGAAAAATGAGATACTTGTGGAGTGATGACTGAGAGATCAGGAAATATTGTGGAAATCAGATCCGAGGCACACAGCACAGGACTCCTGGAATGATATTTCATCTGACTGAGAGCAGAGGTGAGACCTCCACCTGATTCCTGAGGGGTGAAAGCCTGAGGTTGGTTGGTAGCAATGGGAATTGGAGTTGAAAGGATGCCTGCCCTGAGGGTGGTGTGGGATTGTCCTGTGGTGAAAAACTGAAAACGCCTGAAAACACCACACAACATCTACTTCCTTTTTCTATCTTTTGCTTTGCCTGAAGACCCCCAAAGCTAAAAATTTAAATTCCCGAATTTTAATTTAAATTTTAATAAAAATTTTAAAAATTCCCAAATCTAAATCCTCGGGGAGGAGGGGTAGGGGAAACAACCAATGTTTCCAAGCACTGGAAACCACTTCTGGTTCTGCCTCACCTTCTGAAATGTCAGTGTGGTTTCTGTCCCTCCTGTGGCCCCCCTGCAGGTGAAATTCCCTTTGGCAGAGCCATGTCCAGCAGAGCTCCCAGGGAGTTAAGGGGTTAAAAAGTTAAGATTTTAGCTAGACGGATAGAAGTAATTTATATTGATGAAGAGTTTAGAGTAGAAGCAATGCAGGATAGTTAATAATTAGAAGGTGGAGTTAGAGCAAGATTATGTATCGCTTGACTGAGTTGTGTTTGTAGGAGGAGACAAGAAAGATGAGCCATGGTGAAGATGAAGAAACTGTAGCTGCACCTGGGCCCCAAAACCAGTCAGAAGCAGGCAGGAGAGCTTGGGCTATGCCTAAGGGACCAAAGATGGAAAGTTCACTTTGAGGAAGACCCTTCTGACTTCATCCTTCAAGACCACTGACCCATTTCCAAACCCAATTTGAGTGAAGGACTGGCAGGCCTGAAAGGACTTTGGGCTCATTTTAATATGAAGTAGGGGTAGGTGGGGTCAGGTGATAAATATGTATAAACATACAAGAATTGGATGAATATGTGAGAGTTTTACAGATAAATAGAGAACCAGAGCTGTGTGATTTTCACACACATCTTTGGGCGGTTTCTCCCCGTGTGCCTGGTGCTGAAATTAAACATTTCATAACTTCCTACCTTTAACCAGTTGGAGGATCTTGGTCCTTGCTTTATTTGCTTCACCAGGGATGTTTAACCAGGCTTCTGGAGCCGAGGGGCTCGCTGCTGTGACAGCAATTTATAAGCTGTGAATAGAGCACTGTGCTGATCGTATCGATTCTGAAACCTCCCACCAAGGCTGCTGCTCATTGACATTCCTGTTGGCAGCGTGTCATGGAAGCTCCATCCATGTTAAAAGTGAGATGAATTAACCCCAGACTTGTCAGATCTGGCATTAATCTGCACTGCCACCCAGGCTCTGCAGGCTTCAGTGGGACCATCACGAAGCTGCCCTGTGTCCTGGGCATTTCGGGCTTTTCTTGACTCAGTTTTTACTGTAATCTGCATGGAATCATCCCAAATATTTTCTTTCTTACCTGGAAGAGCGGTCACAGAGTCCCACCAGCCATTTCTGAACATCCATTTCCCAGGCTCACACTCGTGAGGGCTCCAGGCTGGTTCCCAGAATGAAATGGGGACAGAACCTATGGGTTGGGGACAGCTGCACCCCGTGGGGTGGCACTGCCTGGTTTGGCAAAGTAGGGCAGGGCTCTGGCTGCTGTGCTGCCCCAAACTGCCAGCAAAGGCAGGAAATTAAATGAATTCCAAACTCTTTTTTGAAACCCTTGTGGGGCTGGCACTCTCCCTCGTCTCCCTGCAATAAGGAAAGTCTTTAACTTTCTTAATTGCTTCCATTTTTTTTCTCCTTGATGGTGACATTTCTTCCCCAAGTGGCTCCAATGGTGGTTCATTTATCATTTTTTTTTTCCCTTTCCCAAGCCCATGTGACTTTGTTTTCCTTAATTTTATTTAATTGATTATAACTAATTGACTCTCGCTTCAGGGAATAGAGGTTTCTGAGCTTGGTCTTAATTTATTTTTGGTGAAGTCTTTTTCTTCCAGATTTATCATTTTTTACAAGGTTATACTTTGAAAAAAAAAAAGAAAGAAAAAAGAAAAAAAAAAAAGTAGTGCTGAATGGAGAGATGCCTTACCACAGACTCAGTCTATGGCCTTGGAAGGCACTGGGAACTCACCTTAATATCCATTAACTCTTCTGTCTGCTTTTAATTTCACCATGCCTTGGATGCCAGGTCTCCTGTGAGAGAGATATTAGGCTTTTAGATTTTATCTAACAAAAACATCTCTTTTTCTTTCCTTTCCTTTCTGGAACATGCATATGTTGTATTGAAATCTAGGAACAAGGCAGAGTTGCTTACTCCAAGGCTTCATCTCCACAGCACAATAGCAGTTTTGCTCTTTTAAAAGGGAAGGAAAACAGATTTCCTTGGCAGTGAAAATAATTTCTGTTCAATCTCTGGCACGTGGATAATTATATTTATTTTCTTATGTAAAATACTTGGAGATACTAGAGAGAAAATACTGTTTATTTAGGGATGCATATAAAAAAACACTGGGTTTTTTTTGAATTATGATGATACCACAGCATTCCAAGAAAATTTTGCGGTGACAGGGAATTTCTGGATGTGCTCTTCATATTTGCACTACTTCCCCTCCCCACACAATCTCTGCCACATTTTCTGCTCTGGCTTTTAGAGGACTCCAAGTTGTCTCTTGATTCTGGACAGATCTGGATGGAGCTGCCAGCAAATCTATTTATTTATTATTGTTTTTGCTGTTCCGTGGTTTGTGTGCCTGACCCCAGAGGGCTGAGGGGCATTTCTCAGAGGCACAGCCCCATTTCCATCCCGTGCCTCCCTCTCTGCTGCTGGCGATCATCACAGCATCCTCTGCAGATTTACAACAAACTGTGCAGGAGCCCTTGCTACACCGTGAAAGCCAAGGGAATCTTAATTCTATTTTTCTTTTTTTTAATTTTTTTTTTTTTTTTTTTTTTTTTTTTTTTTTTTTTTTTTTTTTTTTTTTGGCCCAGCCTTTGTGCTTTGCCCAAGAGCACCATCTTCTGGCTCTCCTCTTCTGGGAGCTGAGCTAAATTCTGCTGCCAGGGGAAGGTGGTGAGGGGAAGTTAAAGCTGGTGAAGCTGTGCCTGAGGGGACATTTGCTGCCATTTCCCGTTTAAAAACCCCAAAACTCTCTCTGAATCATTTGCAGGTGCTTTGGCATGGCCTCCTGACCTGCTCATTGCTGGCAGAGCCGAGGAGGGTCTTCAGAATTCCTTGCAATTCTTGGCTGACCTTGGGCACTTCTCTGCATGGTCCTGCTATCCCTGATGTCCTCGCAGTGAGTTCCCACTTCTGGGCTCTTATGTGGTTGCTCTGGCTTAGTTTTATTCCTCAGAGCTGCTTTCTGACCACTAAAATCAGTATATCTTGACCAGAAACACCCTGAACACCTCAAGAAGGATTTCTCTTAAGAGCTCATTTTGATCCTATATGAGATTTTATCATTGATGTAAGATTTGTGAGGGATTTTTGGATGGAACTGATGCTGGTTCAGGTCAAAAGAAACATTATTAAAAGCCTGTCTTTAAAAACTGAATGCATACGGGCATTATTTCCAGAAGAATCTCTTTTGAATCAATGTCTCTGATGCAGCAAAACAAGGCGGGAACATTAAATGTGAAAAGGTCCCAATTAACAACCAGGTCAGGATAAAAATTAAATTCGTTTCAGCTCATAGATGCACTCTTTCCACAGGCAATAATATAAACTTCTTTTCTATTGTTCCATTACAACATGAAAGATTAAGGCACAACTGGAAAGAAGTTCACCACAAAACTCCTGTCACTTGTTTGGTGTCTTGGACAGAAGAGGAACAGGGATCTATCAAATATATCCCAGCCATGTGTTCTAACTAAAAACAAACCCAACAAACCCCTGCAGTGAAATGTGCTGGACGGAGATGCTCTGCACTGTTTTGCTATTTCATGAATCATTGAAACCTGGGGAGATTTCACTTCCTGGGAGAAACTTTGGAATTGCAAGGCTGGTTGAGCACGGAGGAGATTTCCTTGGGCACGGTGAATGTTTCCCCTTAGAGAACAGATTGGAGAAACGTCTGTGGGGAGGGGTTTGTGTAGCTGAGGCTGCCTGGGGCAGGGAGATGCACTGAGTGTGACCTTTGAGGCTCCCTGGCAGCCCAAATTTGAGATTAATCCTCAGAGGGAGCTGACACAGTTTGTGCTGCACTGCTCCAGGCCAGGATGTAGCACTGGGCTGCTCGTGCAAAGCCAGCTGAGCATCACTCAGGGATTCTGCTCCAAGGGCCTGCACTGCAGAGCTGGTTCTGTCTCAGTGGAACAGCCTGGAGCTGGCTGAACTCCCGGGATGATCTCTGGCATCACTGGATGGTGCTGACCTCTGCTAGAGGCAGGAGGATGCCCCTGGTTCAGATTTGGGGTAGATTCTGCTAAACTCAGCTACAGAACCTTGCTGCTGTGCCAAAACGTTGCTCATCTCACGTTCATGCCAGTGAAATCTTTATTCAGGCCAGTGAAATCTTTTTTCAGGCCAGTGAAATCCTTATTCATGCCAGTGAAATCTTCATTCACGCCGTGTTAGGGTGTTAGGGCTGGGTTGGACTCGATGATCTTGAAGGTCTCTTCCAACCTACAAGTTCTGTGATTCTGTGATTCTGTGATTCTGTGTTCCTGTGTTCCTGTTCCCAACACTGCACCTTGTCCTAGCAAGGCTAAATAAGACTGAGCTTTCCAGGGCATGTGTCTTCTTAGGTAAAACTGGAGGATTTAGCATGGCAGGCCCTCGGGGTGGGTTTTTGGAAGAAAAAAGGCACTGTTACAAGCACATATCATCGTATCATCACATGGGAAGAGATAAAATGGAAAATTCCTTTCGGAAACTCTTGGAGACCTCCAGTGCTGTAGTTATCACTCCCTAATCTCTCTGACTGACACAGCTGCAGAGACAGAATCACAAGATTTTATCTTATGAATCTCATTAGAAAATGCCCACTGAAGTCTTTTCAAAGAGATTTTTTTCAAAGCTTCCATCTCCCTCTTCCTAAAAATTCATCCACCATGTTTCTGAATAAAATCAATGAGAATGTAATGGAGCCATCTTTTTCTCTCTCTCTCTCTCTTTTTTTTTTT
>VXBB01011791.1:51737-74797 GCA_013399915.1 Illadopsis cleaveri | reverse complement strand
TGGACCAAAACTTATAAAAATGTAAGACCTTGTGATTGGTTACCCATTTTTTGTGATTCTTAGTCCACCTTGGGTGTAGCCCTGGCCAAGCTGTATCCTAAGGTGTATCCTAAAGACTTTTCAATAAATATCTACTTTATTCTCCAACTCTGTCCAGTCTGTTCCAGATCAGCCTTCCCAAGGCGTCACGACTGTGGGTACTGCAAAGTGGGATTAATGGAAGGTCTGGCTTGGCTCAAANTTTGGGTGGGTCAGGGGGAAGCACAGCTTTGCCGTCCCTCCCTGTGGCACAGGGCTGGCGGTGCAGCCGGCTCTCCTGGCTTTGGCAGTGACCTCCTGAGCGACTTTATCTGCAGGGACCCCAATTAGCAGCACTTTAGTCCAACGGGATTAGCTCCAGGCTGCTAAATTCCTGTCGTGTATCCTCTGAAAGGCCAGCCCCAGCCTGTCCTTGCTGGGTTGGGTATGAACGGGCACGGGAAAGGTGAACTATTCTGTATTCTATTACTTATCCCCTTGGGCCCTGCAGTCTTCCCCTGTAAAGTTGAACTTTAAATATGATAGTTATTAAGCCTTGTCCAGGCTTGAGATTTAGCTCATATAAATTCTGACAGGAACAAATGACTCTAAATTGTGACCAAATCTTTCTTTCTCCCCATTCTCCTGCCCTTCCAGGTCTGCTGCTCGAAGAGGAAACTGAATCAGAGCAGCTCGGGAAGAAAAACAGCTGCTTTAAAACAAAGTTACCCAGATCTTTTCCTAATGTAAAAATTTACTGCAACGTGCCATGCTGCAGCTGAAAGCAAGATGTTTGTGACAGATACTTTTCTGCTTTAAATTGGCTTTTAAAGCAGGTAGTAAGTGGAGGGGAGTGGAGCATGGCAAGCTGCAGGCAGAGCTCAGGGGAGAGGGAGACATGGTGGAATTCAGTTTCCTGGGTCAAAGCTCTATCAAATAACACAAGAAAGTGTTGATGGAAAAGCAGGTAGACCAAGACAGATCGGTGAGACGTGGTGGGAAGCAGCTGGATCTGGGAATTAAAGACACCAGGCACGAGGGATTCTGGGAATTATTTCTGATTGTGCTATTCAAGGGCAGATCATTTCCCCACTTGCTCTGGCTCACCTTTTTCCCATTCATGTGATAATCGCCAAAGTGCAGCNGGTCTGATTTTTGGGGTGGCAGGGGTCACTGCCACCACCCCAGCCCATCCCAGCTCTTCTCCTGCCAGGCAGGCTGGGGCCAGTTTGGTGCTCACAGAAGTCCCAGCCCAAGGCTTTGCCTGCTCTGCCTCTACCAGGGGCTGGAGGAGGCAGCCCTGCCCCAGGCAGCCCGCAGAGCACATTCGTCAGCCCAATTAAATTAGCTCGGAGAGATCTCTTATGTTAAAGAGATGCAGCTTCCTTACATATTCAAGGACTGTTCTCAAGGACTGTGTGTTCAGCATCCAGCCTGCCAGGGCTCTGATCTCGCTGGGGATCTGGAAGCACGCTCAGGATGTAACTAAACACAGTTTTACCGAGGTTGAAACAACATGTCCTTTGACTGGAGATAATGGTGCTCTGCCAAGCTGAGCCTGCTCTCCCTCAGTGGTACCCGTGAAAACCCTCGCTGATGTTGCAGAGGGGAGAGAATAAAACCAAACTGTCCTGTGCCAAGAGATAAAACCTTTTGCATATGGTTATACTGCTATCGTTTGCCCTTATAATGCCTTTCACAGAAGGATCTGGAGACATTTTCCAGACGTTAGTTAATTAATCTCCATAACATCCCTGTGAATTAGGTGACTTATCTGCTATTTTACAGACGTGTGAGCTGAGGCGAGTAGAGGTTAAGTGTCTTTCCCGAAGTTAAGCAGTGAGTTAGAGGGGAATGCTGAGAGTGAAGTGAAGGGCCACAATTCTGTTTAACAGCCCTGTTCTCTCACCAATACCATGGTTTTTCTCACCAAGAGAGCTGCCTTCCCTCTGCACCCTGTTCGCTTGGACAGCAAAGTGGTGAAGTTCAAATATTTCTGTGGGGGTTTGCAAAACATTAGCTCATTAGCAAGTATTTTACCTTTTAATTTAAAACTCCTGACATGGATTCTTGGGTATCAAGTGGTAGATTGTGCTGTGTAAAACAGTGATTTCTTATTTAAGGCCAATTAAATCTTTCTCACGGGGGAACAAAACTGAGTTTAAAGACACCAACTGCATGTGTATATTCTGACATGAAAGCATTAACACCTCCAACTGAAATGTATATTTTTTTGAAAGGCTTCCAGGTTTGGCAGTATAGGCTCTCTCGTTCCTGAGAGAAATTGATTTTCTGCAAATGTTCAGCAGGATTTTTTTATTATACTTCCCCCCACCCCATCAGAAGAAGGAATTACTGATTTGCTTCATATGTCAGCAGACGTTCTGGAAGTCTGAGAACTCATGGTTTGTATTTGCAACTTCTGACAAGCTGGGAAAAGGAAATAAGTATTCAATATCTGCCCCACATGGTATTGCCTGTCCAAATCAATAACTGCAACAGGAAGGGCAGCACTCTTGTAGGGAGTTGCAGGTAGACTTGCCACCTGCTTTTTGGCAAGTCCTGTATTTACTGGCATAAAGCCCATCCATCTTTGAAACGCTCCAGCTGCTGATGATCCATTCTGTTTTAATAAGGTGTTTAAAAACCTCCAGCTGTTTATGAAGAACCAGCTCAGAGGAGATGATCACTGTGACAGGCACAGCGTGAGCGTGGGGCCTCACAAACACTCCACTGTGGCTCTGGTGATTAATATTGACACGCTGGGTTTGGCAGCTCTGATGGAAGCAATCTGCTGCCAGGTGGTGGAAGAATGGAGAGGGGCTGGAAGGGAAGGCAGAGGGATTCTCCACCTGCAAATCCACCCTCAGTGGCACCCAGGCTGGCACAGGGAGGATGGAGATGCACACTCAGCTCCTGGATCCCATCTTTTGTCTGTGGAAAACCCAGGAGAGGTCACCAGTTCCTCTCCCACTAGGGGAAAAAAAAAGCATCCATGGCCTCATTCCAGCCAACAACAAATTACCTTTGTTCTTCCAATTAGTTGAGCCTTCTGCTCAGTGTGTGGCACGTGTGTAATTAGCTCCAGAAAGGCAGAAATGTTATTTCAAAAAACTGTTTGAAACGTCCCAAAGAGGCACTGCAGCAGGCTTTACCCAGTGTCCCTTTATCTCCATTCCCACTCTAATTACCAACGAGCCTCCTTGTTTAATGCTCTTTTATGGAGCTCTTCTTTTCTTCCCTCTTGCCATAAGAAACTTGCTGATGTGGAAAAAAAGAAAGAGGGAAAGTGTCATGAGAAGAATCATGGCAGACTGAGCTCACTTTGAAAAATCCCTATTCAAAACTGAACTGGAGGCTTGCTTTCTTTTCCTTTTTTATATTTTTTTTTTTTTTGTATGAAACCCCAAAACCCTGAGGGACAGGGGTGAATTCTCAGCAGAAGAACATTGGCTCTGCCATTCTTTCCTGGCTTTGATTGGAAAAACAGGAGTAGCATGATGGGTGGAACATCATCCCTCTTGATCACTTATTCTGTTAGGAGAGTGGCACAGTGCAGATATAAAAGTAACAACATAAATTTGACTTTCACTGGAATCAGAAATTGCACTCATCCCGTGTTTGTCAAGACAAAGTTTGAAATTCTAGTGCATACAGGAAGGCAGAAGGCTGTTATCATCCAAAAGTGAGATAACAGTGTGATCTGTGGCTCTCTTCTATGGATTCCCTGTCTCACCACCCCTGGAGTTATGGGTCTTGAATATTCCAAACTGTCACCTGAGCTGGGAGGAGGAGGAAGACATCAGCAATGCAGCCATCCATCCCACCTCACTCACAGTGCCAGCCCTCCAGAATAAAAGATTTATTCCCTCTCACCATTGATTCTGCCTTGTGGAAGTGAGCTGATTTTGATTTGTGCTGGGATAATAAAACACAATAGGATTCTTTTTTTTTTTTCCCAGAGGAACAAAAAGATGATACAAATTCTTGATTTGCTTGGAAAGAAACTTGAAACATTCTCTATCTGTTTTTGTAGGACAAAGTAGGCCAGAAATGCTGCTCCTCGTTTGGTCTCCAACACAATCTCATTGCTGAGCTTCTGACTGATGTAATACTCCAATCACCAAATTTACAGTGAGGAAAATCCCCTCTGATTGCTGTCTGTATCCACAGCTGATGTTCAGCCTAGTCCTGGGTGGGAGCTCTGCTGTAAAGGATCCCATTCTGCTCAGTTTTAACACCAGGGGGAATTTGGCTGCAGCCTGACCTCAAAATGCAACATGGGGGCACATCTACAGGGCTGAAATGAGTTGGTCTGCCTCTTTTAGAGCGAGGGCAGAGAGTCACAGCCCTCAGCAAAGAGAGCTGCAAAAAGGGAAGCACACCAGGAGGAGACTGCCTGGGACAAACTGAAGGGTTGTGTCTTCGTTTGCTTGATCATGTGACTTGTAAAGCGTGTCCCCAAAGCCCGAGGAAAATGTGAGAGATGTCACTTCACCCCCAGAGGGTCACCCCTGACACACCCAGAGATCAGCCAGCACAGCCTGCTGGACAATCCACCGCTGGGCTGGCAGCTGGCACTGAAAGCATCAGGGACTTCTGGACAGGGAATGAACCACAGCACGGCCACTCATCCCAATTTCCACCTCTCAGGAATTTGGGGAGGCAGATTGTCAATACCCAACCTACAGCTACAGCTCTTGAGCCTGGAAACCACCCTGGCTCCTGCCATCTGCTGGGGCCATCAGAGACACTGACTGCATGGGATCTGAGCAGATATGAGCCCAGGAGCAGGGATCTGAGCAGGTAATGAGCCCAGGAGTGGGGATCTGAGCACCTAATGAACACCAGGAGTGGGGATCTGAGCACCTAATGAACACCAGGAGCGGGGATCTGAGCACCAGGAGCAGGGATCTGAGCACTTAACCAGCCCAGGAGGAGGGATTTGAGCACCAGGAGCAGAGATCTGAGCACCAGAAGCAGGGATCTGAGCCTCTCATGAGCACCAGGAGCAGGGATCTGAGCACCAAGAACAGGGATCTGAGCACCAAGTACAAGGATCTGAGCACCAGGAGCACGATCTGAGCACCTAATGAACACTCCTGGTGTTCCAGCTCCTGGCAGGGATCTGAGCATCTCATGAGCACCAGGAGCAGGGATCTGAGCACCAGAAGCAGGATTTGAGTATCTCATGAGCACCAGGAGCAGGGAACTCGGCTGTGCTTCAATCCCAGAGCCCGATTCCCCCCTCAGCACCGAGCTGCCGTCATTGCAGAGGGGACAGTGCCATCTACAGCCCCGACTCAGCCTGCCTGCGGGACCTGCCTCAGAAATGCCGGAGGATCCGGTGCATTTGTCAATTTATCCCCGTGCTGACTGTTTAAGGCAGCACTTTCTGAGCCCTCCCGTGGGCTCTGTCGGGTGCTGAACAGCCTGACAGTAAATAATGGACAACAACACAATAGCCACACAAGCAGTTTAGGAATCACATTATCCCAACCACTCTCCCCAAAGGTTTTATGTTGTTTTGAAGACTGTTTGACAGGATTCATAGAAAAATGCCTGATCTTTATCCAATCACATCTATTTCCATCCAGTTTTGGGCTGTTCTGCAGGTGTATAGCTCTTGAACTCTGAGGGATTTGTGAGTGGTTATTGCAGATATTGTGGCTGTAAAGTTTCCCAGTTAGAGACACACAGAGATCACAGCTGATCTGAGAGAGGAAGGGAACACAGAATCTACTTGGTGGGCCAAAATCCCACAGCAAACACAGGCTGATTCTAAACTCAAGCAAACACTGAGGCTTTCTCTAGCTAATTAATGAAATAGTGCTGTCCTGGGTGTTTTTAAAGGCTGTACACACCTGCCATCCAAAGGAGAAATGGGTGAGATTTCCTCTGTTGGTGTAACCTGGGAGGTTTCTGTCCCACAGGCTCTGGCATTGATGGTTCTAAATGTTTCAGTGCTGCTCCACTTCTTCCCTTCAGGCAATAAATCTGTGCCTGCTCTTTGGAACAGGGAAAAATCACTGGCTTGGAGGCTCTGATTCCAGTGGAACAACGGCACATCTGTGGGTTGTGGAAGTAACTTGCTAAAGGCTGTAGAGGAGAGGAGGTTTGGCTCTGTTTTGTTCCAAAATTCAGGGTTGGGTTGGGTCTGGTCCATGTGATCCCTTCAGAAGAGAATCAGTTCCAGCAGGTGCACCTGAAAAGTGGTAAAACCAAAGCAATGGCTAAAGAGGAAGATTTATGTGCTTTAAGTTTACTTCCAAAAACCTGGACTAATTTAATTCTGAAGCAAAGCTTCATCTCTAGTAAGCTCCTGTAATAGAAATGTAGCACCAGTCTGCTCAGGAAAAAAACAAAACAGAACAAAAACCACATTTCTGCTCCTGAACCTATAGAAATATCTCCTGTGTTAGCAAGGGTTTTGCCCCTCAGTTGACAATTCTGTTCAAGGCAGTGGAGCACAGTGGGAATCAAATCAGATCACATCACCACAGGAGGAGGATTTAACATGGTAATGAGTAAGATGGACTGATGTTTAAACAGCAAGAGATATTTGGGTGAAGATTAAAGGATTTTTAGTCATGGATCCAAATTCCTTGGTTAAATAAAATTTCTGGTGACATTTGTACAACAATTCTGGGGAATAACATTCTGTGTATTTAGTCTGTGGTAAAGCTTAACCTGTAGGATCTCCTACAAGGTACAGGAGCCGCTTTTATCATAAAATAAAGTTGACCTGCTTGACCTCTTCTCACTGTTTCTGGCCTTTGACCTTGGCCTGCACCATCCAAAGCCCAAAGAATTAAAGGATCAGCATCATCCTTGAGGATGGCCAAGCTGGAGTGCTCCAGGATCACAAACCCACTGGGATTTCTGTGGTAAGAGTTAAACTAAACCTGTCAGACCTCATGGCACAGTTATTTTTTGGAGCACACTGAGGGACAGCTGACTTCTCCAGGTACTTTCTAGGGGTTTTTTTTTCTACTATTCTAATGATAGAATTAGAGCAAACAAATCTAGAAAATCCCTGCTATGGTGAGTTTGTGGCTACCAGTTCCAGTTCCCCACATCATAAAACCAATCAGTTTTTAAGTCGGCTGGCATTGTGTGGCCACAGCCTTTCCCATCTTTAAAGAAAATTTCCAGTAATTATATATTCCTGCTGTGCCTTGAGTGCTTGTTCACCCATCACCCTGGAGCTGCAGATACTGCTTGCATTACCCTGGGGTGCAGCATTTATCATCCCAGTCCTGGCAGCCAGGCCGTGTGCCCTCAACCTTTCCTCTTTTTTTGAGCTCAAACTCTCTGCAAACTCTCTGTTTATCTCCAAACAACAATTTCTTTTTCTACTCAGGCTCAGTTAATGTGTGCTAACCTTAGTGTAAACATTTTTATTCTTTTTCCCCCCGATAAACTCCCTCAGGAAAACTTTCTGCTTGATTTTTTGAGGAGTTGCTTAGCTGGAATCATGCAGAATTCTCAGGGTTTCAAGCTGTGTGCCTCCTGCAGGGGTGTTCTGTTTGCTAATGATAGCCACTCGAGCTGCTCATTTTGCTTAGGCAAGGCCACTTGGAGGACAGCTCTCTGCCTTTGCCATCCCTTCCCACCCTGTGCACGAGAAATTGCAGAACTTTTGCAGAATGTCACAGTCCCTTTGCTCAGCAGAGCTTCCTTGGCAAAGACATTGAGCCGCTTGTTTCTGTGGGTTTTGAGAGGTTGCTGTAAGGAGATATTTCCATCCTTTTCTGAGGCAAGCTGTAAATCAGTAAGAAAAAGACTAACTGATACCAAAAATGAAAAGCTTTCTGCCCTGGGAGTGAGGATTCATTATATAAACACCAGGCAGTCTTTAAGAGCGAATTTGGAGTTTGCAGTGAAAATAACTGCTCACTTAGTTCCTGGCAAAGCTGCCTCCAAATTATCTGCTGCTTTTCTTAGGAATTCAGGCTTGTTCAGCAGGGTTTTATGAGACAGCCCTGCTGCAGACACAGAAAAGGTTGTCGTTGTGCCACTGTGGAGCTTCACACATCACTTCTGCCCTCTCTGAGGCCTCATAAATCCCATTTCCAGTGCGAGTCCCTCTGTCCCCTGAAATGGGCACTGCCTGTGGCTGGCACTGAACTCCACCCACGTGTTCATTTGAAGGGGAATATGCCTTGGGAAGGCTGAGCTGGAACAGAGACTGGACAGAGCTAAAGTAGATATTTATTGAAATTGTCTCTAGGACACACCTTGGGCAGGACAAGAGCCTGGCCAGGGCTGCACCCAAGGTGGACCCAAAATGGTCACAAAATGGACAAAAGGTCACAAGGTCTCACACTTTTATAAGTTTTGGTCCATTTGCATATTGGGGTTTAATTGTCCAATTACAGCTGCAGGTTGTGAGGTCCCATCCTTCTTGTTCCTCCCTTCAGCCACCCTTGTTTGTGCTTTTGGGCCTGAAAGTTGTCCTTGGTGTGCAGCAGGAAAAGGATTTGTTTTGTGTCCCTGCTCTGTGCAGAGCTGAGTGACACTGACTGTGAGCTCAGAGCTGCTCCCCTGGGCAGCACAGAACCTGAAAAACATGAAAGATAAAACTTAAGGCATCATTTTCCCCCTTAAAGAATGAGGGGAAAGACTTTTGTCTAACCCAGCTAGCGTTTGTCTCCCATCTCCCTGGGCCTCACAGAAATATCCCTGTGAGGGAATTTGAGAAGGACACAAACAGTTCCCCCCTGTGCCTGCTGAAAAGAGCACAGGTGTGTGCTCTGCCCCTCTGGTAGGCAAGGCCTTGGTCTGGGAATGCAGATTTCAACATCAGACTGTGTTTATACACAGAGTGTCTGGGACAGGAAAAGGTAATGGATCACTTGATGGGCTTCACACAGGCAATTAATAAAGCATTAATGACACAGGCATGGCAGCATTGCCCACCAGTTAAATCTCTACTAATAAGTTTGTCCATGAATTTCCCTCCGTCCTTTACCAGAGCAGGGAATACAGAATGATTTCCCCTGCCTGGGTGCTCCTGTGTCCGTGTTTGTCCAGAATAAAGATAAATATAAAGAATAAAGGGAAAGAATAGAGCCCAGGGCTGTGTCAGGGGCTGCAAACCCTGCACCACTGACCCCATCCCTAATTCCTGCTCATCCCAGGGCTGGGCACAGCCAAACAAAGAGGAGGCTTGGCAGGAAAAGAGGAGAATGAGCAGAGATCCCTGGCAGCCTCAGCTGTCTGGATCCCAGGATTCCTGTGGAATGGAGGTTGCTCTCCCTGCCCACCCACACAGATCAGCTTGAAGGGATTTAATTGATGCCTGACAACTTTTAACATTTGTGGCAGGAGGGGCTGCACCTCCATCCTCCCTGTAGAGCTCCACATTCATCTGGTACTGATGTTAAATAATCTTTTTTTTCCCCAGGTATAAAACGTGGGGTTCCAGTGGGCGAAAGCAGCAGGAAAAGCCAGCGAGGTGAGAACGTTTGGGGGTTAAACATGGCTGAGAGAGATTTCAAATTCTAATCACAACTTTTTTTCTGAAGTATTTGTTCTGCCCTATCAGCTAATACAGCAGTGGTGCATGCATTAACATCCTGAAATTGAAACAGAGATCAAGGGTATAGGGTACAAATTGGTTTTGGAGCATAACATTAAATAATCAAACCACGCTGGAGCAGCCTCTGTGACAAAATGACTTACATTTTTGGTGCTGCTTTTTAAATGTGATTATGCATTTTAATTGTTTAACTTCAGCCTGCAGAGTAGTTTCAAAGATGTTTTAAAATAACTTACGGCATGAAAAGCCTCCTGGTTTTTAAATAGGCCTCGGGTTCAATAAATTTGTTTTTAATTTTGTGTGATGTGTGAAGCAGTGACTTTGTTCAGTGCTTCCAAGGGGGTGGAGCAGGATTTGCTAAAACACTCTGGATTGACGAGGCTACAAATGTGCACAGGCAGTAGAAATTTCTATTCAGTTTGTTGTTTTGTTGCTCTGGAAGAACACAGGGCTCCATAAACATCATGTTTGGAAGAACAAGAATCTTCAAGGCCAGGCTGGACAGGGCTTGGAGCACCCTGGGGTAGTGGAAGGTGTCTCTGCCCATGGCAGGGGTGGAATAGGATGAGCTTTAAGCCCCCTTCAGCCCAAACCATCCTGGGATTGTGAGTGTGACTCTTCTGCTGCTCTGAGCCTCAGAGGGAAGAGCTCTGGGACATAAAGAGGCTGTGGATAAACAGGAAAAGGTGATGGGTTTGTCTCCACTCCTTCAGCCATTCAGCTCATCCTCCCCTGCAGGAACCCTGTCTCCACCTCCAGCTGTCCCTCAGGGCATGTCCATGCCAGCAGTGTCCAGTCCCCTCCCAGGAGCACGGGGCATGAAAGGGTTAATCTGGGAGCACATCCCATGAGCTCAATAAGGAGTGAAAATTGACTCTTAAATCTGCCCTTTATTTGTTTGTGCTCCTCACTATCCAGAGAGCAGAAAACCATCACTGATAGTGGCAATTGTCAGCATTTGTTACCGAGTTCTTGGCCAAAACCCTGGAAAGATGGTTAAAAAAAATTAGAAATGGCAGATGGTCTCATTCTGCTAAACATATTTTGCTGATGCCTGTTGATTTAGAAGTGCTCAAAATGAAGTTTAACAGGAGTTTTATTGTGCAAGGACATCAGTTTCCAACACTTCTTGCTAATGAGCAGCACTAATAATCAAACTCATCAATGCCCTTGAATCCCGAAGTGTCCTCAGTGGGAATGTGGGGGAGGAAGCCTCAGTCATGTCTGGGATCTCTTTGAAGCAATTCAAACTTCATGGTCACAGTTACTCAGGAGAAAAGCCTTACACTTCTGCCTTAACTTTTATGTAAAAGTGGTTCTGGCCTGAAAAAAACCCCCAAGGTTAATGTGAAGATCTTGCTTGAAAATACAGTTAAGAACATTTAAAACCAGATTATCAAATCTTCCATTAATTTATCATTAATTTCAGCATTTACAGTCCCATTTTTTAAGAACGTTTGGTCTGATTTATTTTGTTTCTCAAGTTCAATAGCAGAAGGGCTGGTGTCCTTTTTTTGGGGTTGGTTTTTCCCCCCTCATATCACATTAACATTCATTAACAATCACTCTCCTTGGAAATAGATTTTTTTTTAAGATAACCACATGACTGAGGGCCTGTACTTGTGTTTCTCAGCAGGAATTTAGACCAGCAAGCACTCAGGTTGGTTTATCTCTGGTGACCAATCACTTGCATTAAATGCACTGCCCTGTAGAGCCAGGAAGAAATTCACATTATTTTTTCTCAAAAGTCTGGTGATGAGCATCAAAAAGCCTTCCTGGCTCTCCCCACTGAACAAGTCCTTGCAGACTAAATCTGTTTGCAAAGATCAGTGACAGACCAGGCCTTAGATATTTACCTATTGCTGTGCTCTTTGAGCTTTTATAATCTCCTTCTACCTCTGCAGAATACTTTTTAAGGTGGAAACGTTTTGGAGACGGGATTTGGCTGGGGTTCAGCCTCTCACAGCCAAACTGAATCGGGCATCTGCTGTAGGACACAAAACTCCTGTTTTACAGCAGCTGGCAAGCCAAAGGAATTGCTGTTCTGCTGCTGAGCAGCCCCTTGGGAAGGAAATGACCCCTCCTCTTATTGTCACTGGGATATAGCACACGGCAGAGCTCAGGCCATGGGCACATCACACATGGGCTTCACTCCTGGGGTTTTAATTGCCTAAAAACCAGCAAACCTCGTGTCCTAAACTTGGTCTCTTTTTCTTCTGTGTAATCAGTTGATTTAATTTTCCAAAAGTACAGTATTTCCAAAAGTAAATTATTTCCAAAAGTAAATTATTTCCAAACGTATCGCTGTCCTGGATGTCCCTGGCCTCCTGATTCCTTGAAGGACGTATAAAAACAATCATCCAAATTAAAATCTTCCTGGAAACCTTCTTGTGTTGCTCTTAAGGAACTGATGTTTCTGTTCCAGTGGATAGAGAGCAGCTGAGTTCCGTGATTTCCTCCACTGTGGAGGTTAAAATGCAAAAAAGCTTTAAAGAGACACTTTTACTATACTTTAAAGAGACAAGGAGCTGGTCCTTAAAAGAAAACAGTTCTGTAAGAGGAACGAGTGAAATCAGGAGGTTTAATTTATTGGGAAATTTGTATTCTCAGAGATGAAGGATTGGGTCTGAGGAGGGAAAAGGAAAACTGGAGGAGCTCTGCAGGTGGAATGATTGGAGCCTGAGCAGCTGGAGGTGTCAGCTGGCAGGACACCAGACAGGAGTGTCCACAGCCCACCTGGGATGAGGATATTCCTGTGCCACGAGAGGGAATTTGGCCCGACACCCTCCACATTTCTGACCCCAGATGTGACAGAAGGCGGTGCT
The DNA here is from genome assembly GCA_013399915.1 of Illadopsis cleaveri. Classification (NCBI taxonomy): domain Eukaryota; kingdom Metazoa; phylum Chordata; class Aves; order Passeriformes; family Timaliidae; genus Illadopsis; species Illadopsis cleaveri. The sequence goes on along the minus strand of VXBB01011791.1, from coordinate 62,410 downwards.
GCAGCACCAAGGGACAGCTCTGCTGAGCACACCAGGCTGTGCAGCACCACGAGTGTCTGATCCAAGCTCTCAGGGGAATTCAGAGGTGGAGGATTTCCACACAGAAGGGTGACAAGGCAGCCACACCTGTCGCACGCACGCCTGCAGCTCTGCAGGAATGAACTCCATCACTTCCCCAGCTGTTAATTCCATTTCTCAGCCAAGGGTTGGGCATTGCACAGCCCTACAAGCTGATGGAACTTTTATACCCGTATCTGACTACAAGAACTTCATAAATAAAAATGTCAGGTCTGTAGCAAAACAACGTAAAAGAGCATATTCTATTATTACCTGCACATTTTTCAGAGAGACAGTTCCTGGTTAACCTTTCTGATTTCAGAGTGTTTATAAGAGGTAAAGTATCTATTCTCATTCTTCATTTTCCTAATGACCTGATTTCATTAACTCTACACCAGAGTGAGAAAAAAACCATCTCAGCAAGCATTAGGTCTTTTCAAAACAACGAGGCTTAAAGCCCAGGAAGTGATACGTGCATCCTCTTCATTTCCTTAAATTGCAAACAATCCTCAGTGCCTTGTGCAATGCCCGGCTGTCAGCAGCATGTGGGTCCTTACAGCCCCGACACCTGACCCCCAGATTAAAGGTAACGGAGTAATTAACATGAGCAGCCCTGCTCCTCGCGGTCACTGTGCCACTAGAAGGCACTATCTGCTAGAAAGTCGGGAAAAGGGAAGCGTTTTATTCCATAATTCCATGTGGACACCTCCAGGGAAAGTGCAGACTCAGGCGCAGTGTTAGAGAAACGCTGGATGTGTCTCTGCCTGTGGTTGCAGCTGTTTCCCAGCCAAATTGCAGAATTAACATTATTTTCCTTCGGAAGGCAGTACCCGATGTATTCACAGTGTGAAGGACTGAATTCCCTGAGCTTTGCAGGCTGGAGGAAGAGCCAGTGAGTGACCTCAGCCCCTGCCCGGGGTTTGGAGGACAGGCAGGTTACACCTGATTTCCACAGGAACTCTGGCAAACCAATTCCCTGCGGCTCAGCCACCCGAGGAAGGGCACAGGGGGACTTTCCTGGGGGTGTTGAGAGAGTAAATCTAATTGAGGACAGGAAAGATCAGCTGGCACAAAGGCTCCCTGCCAAAACCCAGAGTGCCAGAGGGGCAGGATGGAGTCCAACAATCCCCCAGCAGGCAGTGACACCTGCCAGGACCTGGGGGACCCTGTGCAAAGGGAGGTTCCAGAGCAGGCCCTGGCAGGGGTGTCACAGGGCAGTGTGTCACTGGCTCTCACCAGCTCCATTTAGTGCCTGCACCAGATGCTGTTGGATGAGAGCTGCGTGGGCAGTTTTATTTACTGGACACTGTCTTTATTTAGTGTACACTGGGCAGAGATTAAATGAAAAATCCTCTTAAGGATGTCATAATTCTGGATGGTTTATCAGTAGGCCCAAGTGTTTCAAAACATGCATTTATTAGAACTCTGTTCCTCTGTCCAGAGTAACATCCCTGCTATAAAGACAGGAATTGAGACACCAGGAGAGATAAAACAGCAGTGTCAAATTTGTGTTGCCCAGTGCAAGATACACAGGCCACACAGCTCCTGTGATATTTGACTTAGTTCTCAGGTCTTAATTGCAGCATTCAGAAACAGCACTGCTGTTCAAGATTGCCTGCACAATCTGAACACTGGCATGATGCCACTCCTAATTTCTGTCACAGAAAAACACTGATTTTATTTGCTGTTCCTAATGCAGATCTTTTGTGAAAGAGCATCTATACTTTGTAGGTACCTGGATGTTGGAATTCCACAGGTGCAGGGAAGAGCAGCTCAAATCAGTGAAGTGTTACATTTATGAGGGGAAAATATCCCTGCTGAACAACGATTAGGATCTTTCCACTGACTGGAAAAATGCAGCAGCTTCTTAAAGCTGAAATAATTTTCCTGGGAGTTATTCTGGCAGAATAAACTTGAGGAAAGTAAGGCTATTGCTGCTGCACAGGGGAAGGTGCAGGCAAATTCAACAGTGACCATTTGTGCCCTGGGAGGAACACAGCCAGATGAGGATTTATAACACGACACATCATTTATGGTAAGAGACTGTACATGTGTAAACATCACACAAAATGATTATCCACTTGAATATACTTTCCTAAATTCTAATTAGCTGCTAAAGTCCAGATCTGACAGGGCATGAATCATCACCTTTTTATCACACAGAGCACACCTGGATTTTTAGACTGTATTCTGTGAGCAGCAGCTGTGCTAAAGTCTCTTTACAACTCACAACTAAATATAATCTCCCACATAATTATATTCTTATGCTAGATTGTGCTTTAACACACACGACCTGACTAGTTGTAACCACCTAACAGTTTATTAGATTTTTTTTTGAAACGACATTACAAAGGACCCAAGGCTGGTATTACAAGTATATATCAACACATTTCTCATGTTCACAAAATTCCCGTTATTATGAGCTTTTATTACAGTGAGTTTGGGAAAAATGACCTGTCATATTGCCTTCACAGCACTCAGGTGCTGATTTGGTGGCATTTAAGGAGCAGTTGAAGTGTGGCCCACCTGCAACTGCTGCCTGCCACTAGTGCTTGCTGAAATTTGCATTTGAAGCTGGAGGAGCATTGCAATGATTGTCAGAACAGCTGACACTGGTCATTTTTCCTCACAAGTGACACAGTACAGACTCTCCCAAATACACCTTCCACAGCCAAAATGTAATAAATCCATACTGCAGGGCTCAAGATGGGGGTGTGGTTAGAAAAGCAAACACTTTTCTAAAAATACAATGTCTTGAAGTTGTTATTCCAAGGGAAGCAAGGCTTTAAAAATCGACCTGGACTCTCTCCTTTTTTGTTCCTCATGTATCACTGCTTTGTTGGCAAACTGTCCAACAAGGCAGTTTAATTGACTGAAAACCCACTGAAAACCCACTGACAACAGACATTCCCACAGTCCCATCCCTGCTCTGTCCAGCACCAACCCCAGCTATTGATCAAAGGTGATGCCAAAGGCCAGTGTCAAAGCAGGGTGTTAAAAGCCTTCAATCCCACAGTGAGACTGATCCCAGTGAACAGTTCCTTGTCTGCTTGGGGTGGCAGTGGTTGCTCAGGTGTCCCTCGTGGTAAATCTGCATTTCTGGTTTCTGCTCCAGGAACACTCAGCTCAGGAGTAGGAGAGATGATTTTGATGTTCAGTGTCTCTTGTTTCCAAAAATCACCTTTATTACATGTATGAAAGACAACACAATCCTCACCTAGAGAGTGCCTGATGCTCAGAGCTACAATTAATGCAATTAATTAAGTTTCAATCTTGTGCTTCACTCTACAAACTCACGTAGGACAAGGCAAGATTCCCATTTAGTGGGAGTCACGAAATGCTGAGCTATCAAACATGAAACACCTACAAAAGTACAGGAAAGAGAAAAAAAGTGACTCCACAAAAAAATACACCCAGGAGTTGAGATCCATAAGATCTTGTGTTTTAATAACACAACCAAGTGATCCTCGTAACAAGAATTCAAAAAAGTGGAATTACAGTACACAAATCAAAATAGAAACTACCCTACCCCGACTATACAATGTACATTAGGAATGCAAGCTCTGTAACAATATAAAAATGCTTTCACACACTGGAGTTGCAAAAAGCCATTCTTTAATTCCAAGGATTTGTAGAAAAAAAAGAAGAAGTCATCTTCCATGATTCACCTTGAGTTGTTGGCAACCTGTTGGGGGAAAAATAGTAAGAGAGGAGATTACTGAGAATTTAGAGAATCATGCTCATCAGAGATTTTCATTTCTGGGGTTCAGGCTAATGGAAATGACACTGAGGGCAACGGAGCCAGTAATAATTTGTATTTTAAGCAAGGTAACACAAAAATAAGACACCTTAACAAGCAAGAATATATCTGTTCCAAACACACAGGCCCACTGGAATGCAGGGGCAAGCCAGCAATCAGAAATGCTATAAGAACATATAATATAATATAATATACAATTTACCTCTCAGTGCCTCTCTTTCTCCAGGGAGCAGTGCCCTGGGACATGGATTGCCTCATGCCTGAGTGTCCTCCCACACAAGCAGCACCTGCAGTGTGGGAGTCACTACTCCCTGCAGGCTCCTAGGTTACACACAGGAGTAATTTACAGCTGAGGGACAGTTACTCCTCAGCAGCCCCTGTGGCTCCACTGCTTCCCTGGGCAGTTCCAAAGCCTGATCCTCCCTTTCCCATGGAAAAATCTCTCCTGCTGTCCACCCTGAGCCTCCCCTGGCCCAGCCTGAGGCCGTTTCCACTCCTCCTGTCCTCCCCTGGCAGCAGAGCCCGACCCCCCAGCTGTGCCCTCCTGTCAGGGAGTTGTGCAGAGCCATAAGGTCCTCCCTGAGCCTCCTTTTCTCCAGGTTGAGCCCCCTCAGCAGCTCCTGGTGCTCCAGCTCTGTTCCCTTCCCTGGCCATGCTCTCTTTCTCTCTCTCTCTCTCTCTCTCCAACACAATCCTCTCCCTACACAATCCCTCTCTGCACAACTCCCAGACCCCCCTCACAAACCAAAGAAAAACTCCCTCTGTGCTGAAGCCAGTAACTCCAACCCCCCAGGGGTTTGTCCCAAGGCTGAGAAGAGATGATTTACTTTAACCCTTGTTGGGAGCCGGGGTCTTGTTCTCCCCCTCGAGCTCCTCCACGCCCGCCTGCATCATCAGGTCGGCGATGTTCCGCTCCAGGTCGTCGATGCGGCAGCTCATGTCATCGACTGCCCGGGGGTCAAGGAAAGGGGGGACAGCCAGGGGACACTGCTCCAGCCCTGCCTGGGCTCTGGAGACACGGCAGGGACCTCTCAGGCCTTCTCAGGGACCTCACAGCCCTTCTCAGGGACCTCCCAGCCCTTCTCAGGGACCTCACAGCCCCTCTCAGGGACCTCACAGNTTCTTCTTGATGTCTCTCTGGTCTGACCAATGTGATTGAAAAAATTTATCTTTGTTTCACTGATAGAATTGGTCTGTGTAAAATAAAGAGACACATCCCAAAAATAATAAAAAAAAATCATTTTCAGCCTTCTGAAGTCAGAGTCTGTGTCACTGTAGTGTACAACAGCATCAAGGGCCTCCCCACCCTCACAGGGAAGGATTTCTTCCTAATATCCCACCTAACCCTGCTCTCTTTCAGACTGAACCCCTTCCCCCTGTCCTGTCACTCTGTGCTCTTTATAAACAGTCCCATTCCATCCTTCCTGCGGGCTCCCTTCAGGACACAATTGGGTCACCTTGAAGTTTCTCTTTTCCAGGCTGAACAATCCCAGCTTTCCCAGCAGAGCTGCTCCATCCCTCTGCTCATCCTGGTGCCGCCTCTGGACTCTCTCCAGCAGCTCCACATCCTTCCTTTCCCAGCCCTAGAAGTGGATAACATCCCTCTGCAAGTGGGTAACACTGCCTTGGTTTAATCATTTCCATCATTAGAGAGGTGATCAAACACCTATGGTCACTTCAATTTATCTCACAGACCCCACTGGCAAACAGACTTTGTGACTCGTAATCCCGCACCCATCTGAGTTTGGAAAAGGATATTTCTTCCAATTATTTGGTCCGACATGGTTTGAAACTTGTCCTGCATTTGCTGGAGCAATGTCTGCACCTGATAGAGAGGAAGTAAAAAGAAATTATTTGTTTCCTTCAGAGGCTGTTACTCAGTCTCGTGTGATGAGCACACTGTTCTTTCACTGCTAAGCTCAAAACTCGGCAGTATAATTATATCTACAGGTAAAAACGGTACTTAAATATATGTATAAAGAGGTGAACTGAGGCTCAGAGGAAACATTTGTAAGATCTAGAAACCGCCCGTGTTCCCCATCCAGGACCAAACCCAGGACAGCAGCTCCCATAGCGCTGTTATCACACGGGGACACTTTTCTGGGTGTCATGGAATGGTGTGGGATGAAGGGACCATCTCCTTCCACCCCCTGCCACGGGCAGCGACACCTTCCGCGGACCAGGCTGCTCCAAACCCCGTCCAGGGAAGAGGTTTACCCTCCTCTCCTCCCTCTGCCAAGCCCCTGCCGCCCGTCCCCGGCCCGCCCGGCCCTCGGCCCCTCACCACGGCCGTCAGGTCCTGGACGCTCTTGGGGTCGGTCTCGGCCATGGTCGCTCCAGCGGCGGCTCCACTTCCGGGCCTCGCCCCGCCATTTCCGGCGCCTCTGGTGAGGGCGCCCGCCCCGCGGCATTGTGGGAAATGTAGTCCTTTCCCTCATCCCCCGGTAGTCCACACAAATAATGTTGTATGGCCCGGTAAATCCGGCACAACTATTGAAGCTTTTCACTGTTTATACATTTCGGCTGAAAGTTGCGTGGTTCTCTTATTAATTAGCCTTCTGTCTTCTATTGGGGATTAGCTCCGTTGGTTGAAGGATGGTGCTGGATACACCAAGAACACCACATGCTGTTAAATCATTCTATGTAAACAGTTTCTCTGCTCTGAAAATTATACCTTTTTTTTTTTTTTAACTGCAGCTGTTGTCTCTGTTTGATTTATCTCCATGTGCAATTTGGTTCCTGAAGTCTTCATTTCTTTCCACAAAGAAAAAAGAATCATTTACTTCCCAGTTTTGTAATTATTTCTTCATGCACGATATTGAAATGTTCTTTTTTTTATTTCTTGCTTTCTTCTGGATGAGCAGTTAAGCTTAGGTAGGTCTTATCTTTTGAATGTTAACAATCTACCCAGAAGGATGACATTTCATGAATATTTCTTTTAGAATCCATTAGCATTTCTGCTGCTTTGAATAGACAAAGCTGGACGATTTGATTATAAATACTTCATGTATGGAGGAAAATAGGTAATTATTCTCAGTGCCTGCTCCACTAAGATGTTTTTTCCCCACTGTAATTGAGTTAAAAGAAGTTTGGCAAATCAATCACAAATTTACAACAACAAATCTCAGTCTGAAATTAAGGATGGTTAATTATTTTTTTTTTTTTCTCATAGAAATTTGAAATGTGCCCTTCCAATTCCAGCTCTATAAAACCAGGAGAAAGGCGCCATTTGGAGATGGACAGAGGTGCCAGCTGGAAAACAAATGGACACCCATGGAAGCCAGCAAGGAAACCTGGCCAGGAAAAGGGGGCAATTACACGCTCTGAATAATGGGTAATTCCAAAGGCTTTGCCAAATGTGTAAATCTGTAACACTGCAGCAGTGACAGCCCATTCCTGCTCTGCCTGAACCTGCTGTTTAACTCCCCTGGTCACAGTTAGATCAGTGCTGAGCTCTTTTGCAAAATCCACCCAGCTGAGGAGTGAATAAAACCAGCATTTGTTTGTTGAGTGTCATGATGGGAGAGGAAAGGGTTCCTAACTGCGGATTCCAGGCTGATAAGGGTCCACGTTCACCTTCCCAAATCACTCATTAGACTTCTTCATTCTGTGTCCAAACTCTCAGCACATGAAAATCTGCAGTTGGCTCATCTGCTGTGGAGAGATGGTGATGTTCCCCTGTTTGCAGCACCAATTAGCCCAGACTCTTCTGCATTTAGCAGCCTCAAAAGGGATGCTGGTAGTTTCCATGTGCTTAAAGAGTTTTTTCATGATGGACAATAAAAAAAACCCAAAACACAAAAAACAAAACAGAAACGTAAACAAAAGCAAAACAAAAACCCAAACAAACAAACAAAAACCCCAACAAAAAACCAAACAAAAAACCCAAACAAAAACCAAAACCCCAAAAACCAAACCAACAAACAAACAAAAACTCACAAAAAANAAAACACAAAAAACAAAACAGAAACGTAAACAAAAGTTTTTCAAAAACCCAAACAAACAAACAAAAACCCCAACAAAAAACCAAACAAAAAACTCAAACAAAAAAAAACCAAAAACCAAACCAACCAACCAACCAAACAAACAAACAAAAACCCACAAAAAAACCCCACTCTCATCATCCTTTTGCTGATTTTGAGCCATGTGGTTGGCAATGCAGCACGAAGCAATAAATACTCTGCTGTGCCTGGGCTCCAGACAGCTGCTTCCCTGGGTTCTGAGGAGAGCTGCTTTACAACCTGTTTGCTTGGCTCCCTGCTCAATTATTTACTTGGTTCCGTGGCTGCTTGTGGCGTGTCAAGTGAAATTCAATCACTCCAGGCACTGCTCACCCAGCTTTTCCTGGGATTTCCATGTCCCTTCCTTTCCCTGTGACCAGCCCTGCACAGCACTCCAGTCTCTGCCCCAGCTGTGCTGTAAAACACCTTTCTTGCTCCTACCTGCACAGACTCTAGAAAAGCCTGTTGTCTTTTTTTGCTACCTCACCTCACTATTTAATTTCAGTCTTAGTGTCAGGTGATGTGAGTGCTGTCTCTATCCAGCACAATGCAGCGAGCTTTCCTCATGTGAATTTAACAGCAAGTCAGTCCTAACATTGGGCATAAGATAAAGACTCTCAGTGCAGGGAAATCTCTTAATTCATGCCTGTGAAAAGATGACCAGGGATCCAAATTTCTTCTGCTTCTGTTCCTAAGCAAGCATTTCCTGTGGGAAGCTCCAGCTCCTCATCCTGGAGGCAGTGTGTTGTTTTATCCCTGACACAGTGCTAGGGATACTCTGTAGGGCTGTTCCCTTGCCAGATATGAGGAAGATCTGGTTTGATCTCCCTGATCTCTCTTCCCCTGATATCAGTGAGTGGCTAACACTGAAAAGAACTGGATCTGTCTTTGTGCTATGAACTGTTGAAAGATATTTGGAGCATGTGATTAATGAGAGTTGCACTTGTGAGAGAACATAGCTCTTCTTGGGCCTTTAAAAGACTGCCTGGTTTTAGACTGCATTGATAGTACAGGATTATTTCCAGTTCTGGGATGCCATACTTTGGCAGTGCTTCTTTGTGCAGCAAAATGCACAAAAATATACAACACCCAGCCATCAAAGTGTGGGCAGGACTGCTGCTCTCATCTCCTTGCATGGCTGCAGTTGTGTCTGGTTCTGTGCCTGTGCCAAGCAGGGTATTGAAAAGATCACACAACCATAGCCCACTGGGATGAAACACCCAGCAGGTTTGACAAGAAATTAAATAAACTGTAACCCTAATTGCACGGCAGGAAAATTCACAACTCTTACAGTTCTGGTTACTCTAGCTTAGAAAGGTTTTTTGTTTATCTTAAGCTGTAGAATGAATCCATTAGGAGCATAACCTGGAAGGGACATGGAGCTCATCTTTCATTTCCCTGCTCTGAGGCTGAAAAGTTTCAAGCTCTGTATGGTTTCCAAAATGGTGTGTGCATGCAGGAGTGCCAAGGGAAGAGTTAAGTTTAATACATTATCAGTTTCCTGCTTTTTCAAATGTCAAAGCACACAACTTGAGCAGGGTCAAAAAGACAGCCACATAAATAAGGGAATGATGGCAACAGAGAGGAATCCCATTTGGAAAATAAATTGGAGGTGGAAAACAGTCCTAGAAACAACGTGATGGATGCTTGTGAATCAACACTTGTCAGTGTGTTCTTTGTGCACGCTGTGATTTTGTTTTTCAGCCAGCCATGAGTAAAGCTCCAACCCAGCTGTTCCCCTGCTCGTGATCATATTGTTTGTTGACATGAACCTCGTGCAGGATAATGACAGATTCTTAATTATCCCTTCAGACCTGCACCAGCAGGATCAGGGGAAACTCACAGAGGAGGAGACTCAGAGCACCTGGAATTGTTGCTGCAAATGACTGGATTGACCTTGCCAGGAAAAAAAAAAAAGAAAAGAATAAAAATTTCTTTGTTAATTTATTTTCTGGTGTGGGGATAGGCCAGCTAAAGAAAAGGCAGGCACCAAAGTGGTAGATTGGGGTGTTAAACGGGGGATGGAGTTCTCTCAGCAACTTGGCCATTACATTTTTACATCTATCAATTTGAGTAATGCCACAATTATTGTGGTAAGAAAATGAGTCAAATTGAACGACTACACAGTTAGAAAATTGTGTAAGAAAATTAGTTAAAATGTTATTAAAAGGGTTAAAATAATGGCAATAAAAAGGGCTTGTTTCACCATTACAGTTTGCCAGTGAAAGTTCTGCTCTGGTGGCGAGAGACTTGTGGAATATTCCTGGAACTCCTCTGCCACTGTCTTGCAGATTGCAGTGCAGATTTGAAATCAGCATCTGCAGGTAATTCCTGTCATCACAAAATTTTTTCAGAAATTAGGCATTCAGAGAGGAACTCAGCCTTGAGCAAGGGCATGTCCTGAAGCTCTTCACCATCACTGTCCCTCCTGGGTTGTGTTTTAACCCACTGTAAATAAATGAAGCCAGCACAGCTGAATGTGAGGGGACAAAAACTTCCCACAGCAGAAGAAGGAAGGGTCACAAGGTTGTGCTTCTCCCCTGCTGCTCAGCCTCTGCTCTGCCTGCAGAGCTGCACTGCCATGGGCTGCTCTTAGTGCAGGACAGTTTGCATTTTGGTGAGCTCTGAAATCAAGTTACTGAAAACATCCTGGCTGTGAACAGCCTGGCTCAAAGAATCTTTGGGTCTCAGAAAAAAAATGGGCAGATGAGACTTACTTAATTTTTTAATTTGCATTTCTTATAATCCCTAATGTCCACTAGTGTTCAAATTGTAATTTCTGGGGCCAATGGGACCATTTGTTGGGCTGTGGATGAAGCAAGTGGATGAGGAGAGGAGAGGAGAGGAGAGGAGAG
>VXBB01011791.1:0-51519 GCA_013399915.1 Illadopsis cleaveri | reverse complement strand
GAGGAGAGGAGAGGAGAGGAGAGGAGAGGACCGAGACACAAAATCGAGGCAGGAGCTGCCCAGGTGGGTGCTAAAGCTGCTTTTTGCTCATGTCAGAATCTCTGAATTTGCAGAGTTCTGGTGCTTTGTCGAACTGCCCTGGTGCACCAGTTAAATGCTCGTTGCAAAGTCACATCAAGTGCACTTAAGAAATCAGTATCAGTAGTCTGTGTCCTGTGAGTTTCTTATCAGTAGCAGTTGCAGATACTGATCACAGCCATCTGTCAGTAAATATGTCTTTAAGTGCAATTTTACATCAGTACATCTAAAGAAAATTAAAAGGAAATCGTTTTGTTTTAATCAGAAATCTAGAATTAAGACAAACTGAAAGTACACTTTATTAACCTGAAGCAAAGAGCTTGTTTATGTTTCTACAAATACAGAACAAGTTTTAACAAAGGATGTAAAGCCACATCAAGCACAGAAACACGCTGATGACTCCAAGACCAGAAAAGCAAGCACACAGACATGAATTACACAGAGACTATAACTGAGAGCAAACATCTTTTGTCCCACATACAAAAACTGTAAACCCTTAAGTTTTGTGTCAATGTAAAAAGGGTGAGAACCATTAGTACCATTAGTAGAGTAAAACTCTATTACTACAAATGTAATGTACATTATATTATCATTTAAAAGCCCAAAGTACAAAAAAACGAGGCAGGAGCTGCCCAGGTGGGTGTTAAAGCTACTTTTTGCTCATGTCAGAATCCCCAAATTTGCAGAGTTCTGGTGCTTTGCTAAACTGTCTGGGGCACCAGTTAAATGCTTGTTGCAAAGTCACATCAGAGCGCTTAAAAAATCACAATGCACCTGTTAATTTTCTGAATAGTTTAGGAGCGCTCAGTGGTGCTGGAGCAACACAAAAGCAATTTTACACCGTGCCTGCAGCACGGCCAGAGCCAGGGAAATCCATCAGGGTGTTGCCAGCACTATTGATGTGGTCTGGGATGGAGTTTGACTTGAAAGATGAAGAGGAAATTAAGTATAACAGAGTGATAATGGGATGATCAATGCTGCTGGCTGCAGACTTTGCACTGAAAAGAAAAGGAAGATATTCCGTCCGTGCTAGGATGTGTGAGGTGACAAGTCTTGTCTGAAATGCGGAGCTAAATGGAAGTCATTAGTGTGGCAGGGTTAACACTGGGGCTTCACTAACAGGACAGGGAAAACAAGAACGATGAGATGATGTCCCAGACTGTTTCTTTCGAGAGAGCATAAATAGTTCTGGGGCTTGTCATGAAATTCCCTTTTCGCAGTAACCACGGTTCTGTTTTCTCTCATAAACATTGAGTGCACAGATGGGATTTGTGGAGAAGTCCTTTTCCTCTAGTATTTGGGTAGCCTGGGACATGAACCAGAAACCTGTTGCCATAAAACCTTTTGGTTAGAACTCTTTTATTGTTATTAACTCTTTTTTGTTATTCAAAGTCTGATTTCCATGGGAAAAAAGTCATCAGTTTGGGACAAGGATTTTCTTTTTAATGGGACTCTCTGTAGAAGGAGTCTTCAGGCAGCAACAGACAGAACAAGAGGACACAGTCTCAAGCTGTGCCAAGGGAAATATAGGCTGGATATCAGGAAAAAGTTTTTCACAGAAAGAGTGGTAAAGTACTGGAATGGTTTGCCCAGGGAGGTGGTGGAGTCACCATCCCTGGATGTGTTTAAAAAAGGACTGGATGTGGCACTTGGTGCCATAATCTAGTTGAGGTGTTGGAGCATGGGTTGGACTCGATGATCATGAAGGTCTCTTCCAACCTAGAAATTCTGTGATTCTGTGATTCACTCAGCAGGAAAAACTGTGCTGGGTATTACGGGCTTCAGAGTCATCCACCTTGAAGCTTTTTGGTCATAAGTGTTCCTGAAAACTGATGCGGGCAGGAAAACCTCAGTGTCCCACCTGGGAATCCTCCACAGTCAGTAGGACTGGTCTGTGTGGCAGACACGTCTCCAAAACTCCCTTTGGGCAAAGCCATTGGGAATCGTTGATGATGTTAATGGTTCCACCAAGGGAAAAGGAGACTTCTGAATGTCTGATTGCCTGCAGGATGTGGCATTTATTATTTATCCCACATGATTCTGTTGCTGGTTGTTGTTAAACATCCTCATCCTCGTGGGTTCCAGTGCTTTTATAGGATGTCAAGTTCTCAGGAAGTCATTATGGGATTCATTAAGGATCTCCATCTATTTCCCATCCTTCCATGCACGTAGGAGTTCCTGTGTCCCTCTAACTATTTTATTTTGACTTGTTGCAAAGGCCAAGGGATGGATTTCTGCCCTCTGGATTTTTTTTCCCCAGGCAGTGAGGTCTTTATTGACAGCATCTGATCCACTCTCTGAAATGTTTTTAGCTGCTTTCCTCAGTAAAATCAGATTTGGAACCAGATAATGGGATTCCTTTATCCCAATCATATGGTTAAAAATATCTTGTGGGGTCAAAATTTCATGATTTTAATCTTCCATTGACCATTATGTGAACCCTTGCAATTCACTGTGGCTTTTCTACAAAACTAAATTGCTTAGCAGTGGCTTGTACCAAATCTTTTTACAACATCCTTGAAGAGTCAGTAGCTTTCTAAGACAAGATCTTCTTCTAAAATTCCTTTTCCACACAGTGAACTTTCATTTCTTGGCATTCCTGGCCGTTCAGGTGCCGTGTCATTGACCTTTGTTTTCTGTTTAATGTTAAGCTGAGTTTTAAGCCTTTCACAGGGCAATCAGCATTTTGGCTTTACCTTTGTGTAGATAAATTGTATAGAAAGTTTAATTAACCAATTATGTATCCACAGTGAGTCATAACAGCCTTGTAATTGAGAACTGCAGCAGTCTGACCATTGCCAGAGCAATTCTGTTTGTGCTTTAGGGGATGCCAATGACTACACTGGTGCTCTGATATTGGCAGTTTTGGTCAAAACAGGAAATTTTGAGGCAAACAGAAGAGAACTGAATTGATATTTGGGGAATCGTTTGAATATGGAAGGCAGCCACCAGCTGCAGACATCATTAGAGTTTTAAAAGCCTGGGATGAGCAGGAATTTTTCAGAAATTAGGCATTCAGAGAGGAACTCTCTGAGCAAGGGCATCTCATGAAGCTCTTCACCATCACAGTCCTCCTTGGGTTGCGTTTTCAACCCACTGTGAATAAACTTCAGTCTCCCAGTACATGACTGCCTGCATCTTTATAATTAGTGGCATTCAAAATTAGAGTTGTTGGGGATTTTCTTCTTTTTCCTCTATTTTTGTGAAAGTTTATTTGTAATATGTGCATTTTCAAACTGGATGCAACCTGTGTCAAAACTCTGGAGTGTTTACTCCAGAAATCTGGATTTGGTCAAACACATTTTTCGTATCTGCAAACCCCTGGGTTTTACCATCCCTTCCCCTCTTGAAGCATCAACAGTAGTTAGTAAAAATCTCACAGAGCTGGTCTAATGATCTCTCTAAAATGAGCAGGAAATAAATTACAGCAGGAACCACACTAGGTAGATCACATGAATTTAACTGAGCTGAGTCCTTGAAGAATTAGTCTGGTGATTGTGGGAAGTGTCTTTTGAAATGAGGTAATTTGAAATTAAGTCTCTTTTTCATACCTACTTAGCACAGTCTGTTGTTCAGAGTCTGTGGCTCAGGTTGGTATCTGATGTTCAAATCAGCATTGCCCGGAGTGTCTCCTGATGAGTTTAAAGTAATTTGAGATCCTTTCATTCTTGAATGCTACACTTGCAATGAGATTAGGAAGCAGAGTGGTTAAAATGAGGTTTTTCTCCGCTGCTAAAAAACGATACTGCTGTATAATTCAGAACTTCTCAAAAGGGAAAATAATTTAAAAGACTGGAAGGCTGAAAATAATCCACCTTGAGGGACTGCCTGCTGTCCAGAGCATGGACCCCAGTTCCCTTTGCTTTCTGAGGATATTCCCCATGGAATTCCCAGATCGAGCACTGATGGTTAAAAACGTGCTGGGGAGCAGAAATGCAGCAAGAGCTTGGGCGTTGTGCCACTGATTTTTGCCCGTGATATTTCTCTCTCCCCCAGGCCCTGCTGGGCATTCCTGATGGATTGCTCTCCTGCTGGGTGTGTTCTCAGATCCCAACCGGTCGCGGCAACTTTGGATGGGAGCAGAAAAAACTTCTTGTGGCATTTAACTGTGAGAGGAGACAAAAGTGCATCACAAATCCTCAGTGCTTTCAGGGTAAAAAAAGTGCCCACCACAGGGCTGTAATGGATGGGAACCAAGCTGATTGGAGAAAGAACCATCAGTCTGCCTCTGAAAGAATTCCCCCTCTTTTTCAAGCCTGAATTTTCAAGTAACTGTAGATCAGTATGCAGAAAATTATTTTTCATATCTAATTTATGTTCACTAAAAGGATCATAAAATTCTCCAGATTCTGCTTCTTCCAATTTCCAGCTGTCTCAGGAAGACTAAAAATTGCTGCCATAACTCTGACTCTTGATATGTGTTTAGTTAACAAAACACTTTGTTACATCACTCCAGAAGCCTTGACATTAATGGCCAATCCTTCAGCTTCTTCATTCAAGTGAATGGTGAGCTCAAAAATTATAAAATACAATGGAATTAGTGTCAAAGTAAATGATTATTCAATGAAAATTCAAATAACTGAGCAGCCAGATAAGCAGACCTGAATCACAGAATGAGGTCAGCTGCTGGGATGGAAGTCATTCTTGTTTCATAATTTCATAATTTCTGTCGGTTCTTGGGGTTTGTTTTGTAGCCTGTGAAAAAGGAGATATGGTTTTGTCATGGTTCTTGTCCCCTCAAAACAAGCAGCACAAAACAACCTCACACAGTTCATTTCAGAAGTTACACACTAAATCTAAAGTTGGTTTTATTTATTTCAGTGCAGTTTTGCTTGTCTACATCAGCTGGGAATGTAATAGCCATCTCTTTGGAATCTCCCCACAACTTCCTGCAAATCCAATAGTGAACGTGAATGACAATTTCTGTCTGTGTGGGGTTTGAGATGTGCTGTGGGTGGAAGGACTCTCAGCCCCAAGTGCCAAATATATGCAGGTGCATTTTGGCCAAAACACCGTGGAAATGGTGCTGTTCTGATCTTTGATTTTGAAACAGAACATTCACTGAAATTAGAATGTTGTAGTAAAATTGAACAGATCTACCTCCTGATTTGGGGTCTGTTAGGAAAGTTATTTTCCAATGGAAATAAACCCCAATTCTGCCATGTTATTCGGACTGCAGGAGATATTAATCTTCCAAACTGGCTGTTCTCATACAGGAATATCTGCTAAGTTCTTCCTCACAGCTTTTTTCTTTTTTTTTTTTTTTCTCTTGTTCCTCACTCCAGAGAAACATTTTCTAAATTTCCTTTCCAGCATGAGCTGTGTCATCTCACTGCAGGTCAAATGTAGTCTGTCCTTGCCTCTCTTTCCCTGAGAAATTCATTAGGGAGCCATAGAAGACCTGATAATTAGCTGTGAAGGACTTGCAGCAGATGTTAAATATTGTAGCACTGATAGTTTTGTACTTTGAGACCTGAAATGCTGGAAACCTCATTCATTACTGAGGAACGGTTACTCTCTTTTCCAGGGACAGGCGAGAGGAATTTAGGAGATAAGTTAGCAAGTGAATACATGAGCTGATTGATAAAAATTCCACACCAGCCCTTAGCCTGGAGTATCCTGAATTTAGAGCCGGCTCAGATTCTCAATTGTTTATGCAATGAAGCTTCAACACCGACCTGGAGCTACAAATCCAAGAGGCCTCTCTGGGCTCCCTGAGCACCGGGTTGGGTCGTGTTTCTGGGGAAGGTACAAAGCAACAGCAAGTGGGATATGCAGGAGATGGAGAGCAAAGCCAACCAGAGATAAAAGGAGCAAGGACTTTTAAGCCCGTTGTAATTTGGCTGATCCCGTTGAGAGAAACATTTCACGTGCTTTGTTTCGGATAAGCAGCGTTAACACTTTTTTTCCTGCAGATTACCACAACCTGCCTGAGCTGAGACCCGGGCTCCAGGGACGGAGAGCTGCGTGCTGCCAAACTGACAAGGAATATCGGAATTAATGAATTCAGGGAGTCTAAGTTGGTTCTGAAGCTGAAGGGGAGGTTCTGTGCAGCCCTAAACCCGCAGTCCTGCATCATTCCTGCTCCTCTCAGGTCACTGCATCCCTGCCAGAGCTTCCCTGAGGCACAGAGCACCCAGTGCCAACTGCTGGGGCCAGACATTGCCCTGGGAAAGGTCTGGGCTGCCCAGGTGACCTTCCCTGCTGCCACCGAGGTGCCTTTGATCCCAAGGAAGGGCCCTGTGCAGACCCATTAGGATCCCTAATTTTAGCAGCTGCATCTGTTTAATTGGGACTCTCAGCAGAACAGGGAGCCTGGGGGCAAGAATATCACTCAGATGTGAATTGCAAATGTTTTAAAGCTTCCCTCTCTCCTGGGTAAAAGCTTCCAAGGGCTGTGATATTTGTGCTGCTCCCATTCCAGGTTGGTCTCCTGCACTCGGATGAGAGGTTTTTTCCTGTGCAGAGAATATTTAATGGATGTATAATACAAGAGATCTACTTAATATGTGCCATCTCTTTGTCATACAGCAGGATAATAAACATTTCTCAGAGCTACTATAGATATTTGTACATTTCAAAGGGTAATTTAGACCATTTTCAGAACTTTCTGTATGAGTTGAGTGTTAAACTCCTGGGATTCTTTTTGTTGATAGCTGTAAAAAGTTCCTCGAGCACTTAAATCTCTTTACAAGGCCCAAAACCTAAGCCACCTTCCAAAACCTTAAGCATTTTGTGGGAGTTTCTCTGTGTTTTATGTCACTAAGAATGTATTGTTAAGGTTAATATTCTTATATAAGAATATATAAGTTATGTATTTATCAGTGTCACTTTTACCTGTTTATCAGTCCTGAATGCCACTGATATTGCAAGAGAGAACTTGGTGGGAGATGCTGCTGAAAATGTACCAAAAATAAAAGGCAAATCTGATGTAGGATTGTGCTGGGAGGTGGCTCTACACTCACCATCTTTCTCACATAAAAAACCCTTAACATTTTCTAAATATCTTGTTAAATTATCACTTCTCACAGCATTCTGTCAGTCGTTTGCTGACTCCCCTTCAAACTCTGCAAACCCCTTCAAACAAAGCCTTACCCAGTTCTGATCACCAGTGCTACCAGACAGTTGCCTGATTTATATAGAAATATAGAAAAATAGAGAACAATAACAATATATTATTACTATTATTATTATTATTATTACTAAGTTGTCCAAAAAATTAACAACATCAGTGCTTCTTGATCTCTACTGTTCTATACACACAGTTTTTAGAAAATGAATTATTCTGGAAGAGGTAGATGGGAAAATATTGCTGTTGAAGAAAATGTCACCTTACCAAGCCAGCTTTTGAGACCCTGGGAATCTTTTTTTCCTGAAAAAGAAACAAAGCGTTTCGTCCTACTTTTCTAGAGATTAGCTTTTGTTTAATCTTCCAATCTTCTGGCATCCTGAATCACTGACTAATAACAACATACTACTTAATCCTTATGAAACATGGAGTGAGAATTCAGCCTAAGAAACAATTGGTGTTTTACTTTTAGCTGCCAGCTAAAAGCTTAAGCCAAACTTTCAGCTTTTACACACCAAAAAAAAAAAAAAAAATAGTGAAGGGGTTTTTTTCCTCTTTTTTTCCCCAAGTGCACTCTCTAATCATATACTCCCAGTTATTTCAGGCATCTTCATCACAGATGGCCAGCTCTCAGTGTGTTTTATTTTATATTCTCTTAGAGCAAACTGAAGGTCCACCCTTCCACTTTGTCATGAAACAAGTAAGAAAAGAAAACCTGTTAATTACAGGTGGTGTTCTTATCTAAAGTTCTGATCTTGCTTCACATAAATCAATATTTGTTGTCTTTGGAAGAAAACAGCTGTTTTGTAAAAAGAAAAAAAAAATATAGGTAGAAAAAGGTCTGCAGAATGTCATGAATATTTTCTGATGATATGAGGAAATATGTTTGGAGAAGAGAAAGTTCATAATAAATCACTCTGCCTCCTTCACCTTCTGCATGGCCTGTGAGCTCCTGTGAGCAGACCCCCATCCTCTACAAGTCACACACTCAGGGTAAAATTTTTTGGACCTGCAGAGAAGCAGCGAAGAGAAAGCCCAGGTCAAATTTCAATTCTTTCATTTCAGCAGCTTAATGTAAAACAAAATTCTACAGGCCAGGTTGAGGTGATGATCAAAATCATGACTTGAATTCTCCTTCAGTTTTGTGGTTAGATTTTTAATCTGGTTTAATTTCAACAGAGATTTATCTGCAGAGGAAAGGCTGAGGTCTAAAGATCAATTAATTTTGTGCCTTCTCCCCGCCCACCTTTTCAGGAGTAATTTGTTTGCCTTTCTCTCAGCTTGCACACATTGCATTTGTCGGTGATTAAATACTTGACTGATTTTTAATACTTCTGCAATTTGGTCCACTTGTTCTCACCCATGAAAAGAGAGGTGATTTGTTTCACCAGGAGCTGCCAGGAAGCTTTTCTTAGCTGGAGCTTCCATTCTGGGAAGGCACACATCAATAACCAAATCTATTTGCTGCTTTCGGAGTGAATTCATTGTGAAGGAGGGCTGGGCCGGAGTTTTCTCTGCCATTGATGCTTCTGAAGTGTGAAAGGAGTATAAAGTGTGTGACAAAACCTGACTCTTCTAAATAGGGGCAAAAAAGCCCCAAGTGTGCCCAACAGAGCGTTCTGCTGCTGCGCTGTGTCCTGGGAAATTTACTGTGCCATTTTTCCTCCCTGAGGAGATTATCTTCACATAAAGATAGAGGTTTGGATGAGTGCCAGCTAAAGATTTTCCCTCTGCCTTTTGGTTCCCTTCAACAGAGACTTAGATCCCCAACAAGAGAAGAGACATCTCTGAGTCAATTAATCATGTTTGGGGTGAAGGACAGATGGTATCATTATCAATTATTGGGGGCAGTTTGGCCTTCATGGGGTATTCTGACACCTGGGGCTGAGGGGTTGCTGTGCCGGCTGGCAGGAGGGCAAAAAAATCATCTTTTCTGTAGAGAATTTGGGCTGGAGGAAATGAGCTGTGTGTTGCCCTCAGCTTTCTTGGTTTTCTTTGTTTGGAATCTTGCAAGCAGATTCTCACGCAGTCTCAACATCAACAATGTATATTTTTAGATTGTTTTCCATATTTCTCCTCTGAGAGGAGAATTGATTGATGGTGGTGTTCACCATCCAGGTTGAAGAGGTGGTGACCTAAATGACCAATCTCTTGCCTTTGTACAAACTGTATCTAGGATGGAGTCGGATGAGGAAGAAAAGAGAATGTGGAGAATGAAGAAGATGATTTTAGAATAAAGTTTCATTAGCTTTCCCTTCACCTACTGCCTGCCTCGTTCCTTCTGCGGGTCCGATCCTCCTACATATGGACCCGAGTGTGACATCCTGCTACAAGCTGTGTTTTCTCTTTCAATCTTTAAAGTTAGAACCAGTTTCTCTTGCAGTATTTGTTGACTGAGGCTTTCAGGTACTGCTTCTGAGTGCTGGAAGGAAACATTTCATACAAGTTATCTCTGCCATGAGACACTGAGGGCTTTAATTAACTTAGACTTGAATGATCTGAATGTAGAGGAAAAGCAGGTCTGAGGTCCCGTGTGCTGAGAGCTGCCCCATATCCTTATCTCGGTAGCTGAACACAATTCCTGTTCCTTCCAACCCTATTTACAACTTTTGTGTCCAACAGGAGCCCTGGGCTAATTAATGTTCCTGATGCCCCCTGGGTGGTAGCTTGAGCAGGGGATGCATTGGGGCAAATCATGCTTTGAGTGATGAGTTTTTTCCCCTGAACTCTAGTATCCATCTGGGAATTAACCCCTGCACCTGCAGCTAAAGGCAAACACTGCAGGCAGTTGGTGTTCTGTGGGTAATATATGGAATAAACACACCTGGCTCTGAAATAAGCTCAGTTTGTTACAGCGTGGTGCTAATAATGCCAAGAATGAGGGTTTGAGCCCCATTCACTTCAGAGCTGAGCTCCTTGTAGGTCCCTGTGATTCAAATCTTAAACATTTTTATTTTTCGTCCCTTAACAGCAGGATCCATTCCTGCCCTCTGGGTAAACCTGAATAAAAATTAACATTAATTTGCAATCTTGCCTTCATGCTAAGCTACCCAAAGTCTTTTATTGTTCATTTCACAGCTCTCAGAGCCTCAGCACCTGTAAAATCTCGAGCCTGGTGAACGATGTCTCTAGTTAGGAATGAGTGCAATGCTCTGCTGAGCTCGGAAATGTGCTCAGGTTTATGCAGCTTCTGCTACTTTGTCATGCAAAGGAGCTCAGAGATTTGTTCTGGCTTCTGCTCGGGACCACGCAGAGCAAAGCTCAGGTGAAAGAAGATTGCAGGAGTGGAGAACTGAAAATAAAGGCACGGCAAAGATCTCGAGGTGATTCTGGTGCAATCTGAGCATTTCGATTACCAGAGGATTCCAGTTGGTGGCTGAGGAGGAAACTAGAAAAGCTCAAGTTGCATTTGTTGGAAACATTGGAAAGCAGCAGGTAATGACAGGACAAGGAGGAATGGCTTTAAACTGAGAGAGGAGAGATTTAGATTAGATTTAAGGAATAAATTCTCCCCTGTGAGGGTGCTGAGCCCTGGCACAGGTTGGCTGCCCCTGGATCCCTGGAAGTGTCCAAGGCCAGGCTGGACAGGGCTTGGAGAGCCCTGGGACAGTGGAAGGTGTCCCTGGCCATGACAAGGGGTGGGACTGGATGATTTTGAAGATCCCTTCCAACCCAAACCAGTCTGATTCAGAAGCAGGGTGCTCACACTCTGCAGTGGGGTTTCATAGGCCCAAGACATCTTCTTGTCAGGTTAAGTGAACTCTGATCTGGTAGTTCAAATGTTAACAAAACAGAAAAGATATGAAATAAGAAGGGGACCCTCAGTGAGCTGACTGTGGGTCCTGTTTGGCCCCAGTTTTGGGCTCAGATGTGTTTGTGAGAGAGCTGGATCACAACCCCTGGAGAGCGAGCACATCATCCATCCATGTGTGCTTCAGCTCCTTGAGAGGCTGGAGGAGCAGGAGAAAATCCTCAGCACTGATGTCTGAATATTGGCTCAGCCCCAGGGCACTGTTCCTGCAGATTCAGCTGTGCTCACAGGGACATTTGGAGCATCTGGTGATCAGACACTTCCTCAGTAATTTCCTTCAGTCAGTAAAAGTCCCCGAGGGACTGGGCTGGAGCGGGGCCAAGGCCAGGGCACAGAGGTTTCAAAAAGTGCAACTGCAGGTCACAGCTGGGGATGTGCCAGCTTGGAAAGAGCCTGCTTGGGCACTCTGGAATTACTGTTACCCCTACAGCCAGTGAAAAATACAAAAAAAAAATAGATGGCCCCCATGCAGCACAACTAGGAAGGAAGGAAGGAAGGAAGTAAGGAAGGAAGGAAGGAAGGAAGGAAGGAAGGAAGGAAATTATATCTGTGGAAATCCATAAGCTAGAAATTGTTGTAATTTCTCATGAGCAAACCCACAGGTTCCATGGGGAAAAACCATTAGAAAATTGATTTTTCCATTAGGAAAATGTTTTCCTCATTTTCCCCCATGAGGAAAAATTTCCCTCTAGACCTGCTTCCCTGCATGCAGACACAGGACCTTGGGACAATTTCCTTGCACAGATTTTGGCAGAGTTAAGGCCAGTGCAGAGTGTTCAGCTTAGAAGCCACTTGACTTACCCACCACGTTTTACAAGAGGAAAACTTCCCAAACCATTATGAGCTTGATTATTCAGCAGAAAAGCAGTTGTGAGAAATGAGTGCTGTATCTGCCTCGTTCAGTGTGCAGGTCCAGGACTTTTTGGCTGTGTTTTCTTGCTCTCTGAATAAAACAGGAAGATCACATAAATATTCTCATTCCTCAGTGGTGCTTTTTAGCCAGAGCTGAGCCAGCAAACAGCTCTGTCTGTGCCAATTTCTCTCTCAAAACAAAAGTGCCCTTGAGGAGCAGGTTCAGCCCCTCCTTGTAGTTATAAATGGAATATATTCTGTCTCATACACAGGGACACAACTATTGCCTAATAGTTTACAGGTTGGGATATTCTTTCCTGTTGGTGGCCTTTTGGTGGATCCTTTTTGCCTTTGTTACAAACAGAACAAATCAAGAATTCCACGGGGTTTTTTTTCTCCCTCTTTCCCACCAGAATCAGCCATCCTGGAAATCTTTGAAGACCTTGTGAAATTCCCTCCCTTTTGGAAATGTTTGGGAGTGTTCTGTACAATCAGTAGACACAGGCAGTGGGTATGGTTTGTCAAACTACACTGTGCAGTGGTAAGAATAAAGATAAAAAATGGAATGCAAAGGCTTGAGGTTGTGTCTGGGTTTGCAAATCTTCTGAGCAGTTTGCAGGACTCACAGCCCAACGAAACTTGTGAGCCTGGAGCGTTGATCTCGGTGGTAAAAGATTCCTGATTGAATTTTTTTACATTTCAGAATCCCNAATATCTAATTTCAACTGCGCCACGACTTTACCAAGTAATTTTAACTGTGTCACAGGCTTCGAGGCCTCAGGTCAGGCCTCAGCTGGGGTAACTCAGGTCTGGGCAGCTCATCCCTAAGAAAATCTGCTACAGATGAGGACAGCAGGGAACACACAGCAACGATGGCAAAGTGCTCACAGCCTGCTGCTGCACGGTGCTGAGCTGGAATGAACCTCTGGATTTCGGGAGGACACAGATTTACACCACGTCTGGGCTGCTTTTCTTTCTGTCTCTGCTGTCCCACGCTGAGACAGAGGCAGGCAGGGAGGAACATCTGTCAGAATCTGTGTTGTTTCAATAAAATGAAGTACAGTCAGCCAATAAAATTTAACTGCCTTATCATAATATTTAGTTTTATTTTTTAGAGATTTCAGTGCGCTGGGTGATTGAAGCTCTGTAGACTTTCAAAAAGCTGGAAGCACTTAGCACAGGAATTATCCCAGAACCTGCAAAAATGAGCCTTTACTTTGCTCTTACTTCAATAAATAGGGTTAAAACCCAGCAAATTGATCTATTGACATATTTTTTGCTCTTTAGGGAGATAATTTGAAACTTATTTTTCTTCTGTGTAGTGTTCTCTTCAATATCCTCACGCTAAAGTTTCATTTCTGTGTATTTTCATTGTTCTTTTGGGTTGGGGTATTTTTTAATGTGATTTGTGTAATAACACAGAGAAATGGACCCTTGTTACAGTTTTATTCAGAAATGCATTGTTTCTGGAGTTCTACATTTCTCAAACTCTGAATCCCTTATGGGATAAATCTCTTTGACCTTCAGTTTTCCTCAGATATCTCTTTATCTGCAAGAAATGAGTTTAATTTGTTTAAGCATGCATACTCACACCCTAATGAGCTGATAGTGTTATCTTGATCAGCTCTGGAAATGACTGTTCTAAATCGTGCCAGCCTCATTCAAGGTATGAACCCTTGCATCTGGCTTGGAATTACAGATGAAGTGCATGGTTTCACCCTCTTTTTCCTAAAAATATCCTCTAAAAATCATAGTAATTGTGCTGGAGGAATGCACTGATTGATCTTTGCTGAATCGTGTAATAGTTTTTTTCTTTAATCATGAGCTCGTAGCTTTTTGTCTCTCAGAAGCTTTGAAATTTCCTGGAGTTTGTTGTCTTTGAGCTGAGCTGATTTTTGTGAAATTCTCATGTAAGAGTCTCTCAGAGGTGGAGGAGCTCTGACTAATTTGGTGTGGAACAAGGCAGCCCAGAAAGCTTCGGGAGAGTCAGGTGAAAGTAAAACATCAGACCAATGAAAACACAAATGATGTGGAAAAGCAGATCCTCGAGGCATAAACTGATGATTGTTACTTGCTTTGTTGCTCTGGTGGAGATAGTTCAGAACCAGGGATTTGCAAATGAAACTTTAATTAGAAAATTTTAATGGCTACTTCCTTAAAGGAGGGTGTAACACACTTAAAGGGCAGTACAAGAGCTGTTGGTGGAAGAACATAGAAGTACTTCTTTAGTTTTATTAATATTCTTTATTCATGACTGCAACCCAATTATCTTTAGCATTTCTTGCCCAGTACCTTTAAGGTGATGAATTTTAATACGAAATTTTTTTTAGCTCTGTACAGCAAAGGAACAATTGCTGATGTGGGCAGGGGGAAACAAGAGAAGCCACAGAACTAAGGAAGGATTTAGTGTGTCCTGTCTGTCTGGGGAGGGATGTGGGCCTGGATGCAGAGTTAAAACCAAGGGGTGGAACATCCTGCTCCTGCATTTTATCTGAAACAAAGTGAAACATCCTGGGATTCCCACAGAGGCTTCACTGCCCTGCAAGTTCAACATGAATCGTTCCTCATCTGCTGAGCTTCAGGCAGCAGGGAAATTCTGCATGGCTCCATTTGTTCTTACTGAGAACAGTCTCCTGAAAACTGATGAAATTATTTAGTAGAAGCTGAAACGAAACCTGTTGGCTCATCTGACTGGTTAATGTCTGGTTGAACATTGGAACCGGAAAGAAAGAAAATTTAGAAGATATTATTACTTAATTATATGCATGTCTGGAGTTCTGTGCTAATATATTAAGTTTTAAATGGCTTTTTAACACAAAATTTGCCAGGTATGAAGCAGTAGAGCTTTTCATTAAAATCTGAAGAGTTGTTTCAAGATGATTATGTTTTATTACTGATGGTATAACAGGCTGTAACTTTCAGAGGAGAAACACCTGAAGGGTCTTCTGCAGCCCTTCCCTTTTACATATGTGCTTGATTTTTACAGTTATGGCAGGAATTGAATATGAAAATAGTGAAATCTGAACTGAATTTTTATCCCTCTCGCTGGACCTGCTGTAATAATCTGCTAAAATGTTCCTTAAGCACTTTTGCTTAGTGCTGATAATCCAGGCTTGGATTTTTCTGTGAGTTTCCGTGATGCTTTTCTGATTTTAGGTCTTTCCTGCAGTGCACAAGCTTTGGGTTTGGCTTTTCCCCACTCTGTGAGAATTTCCCTGGGAACACTAAACTTCAGGAAATTCAATACTTTCAGTAAAATGTGCTGGAATATCTTCATTTTACCATGCAGAAACCCAATGGCATTTAGGAAACATGATTTTTATATCAGCCTTTTATCAGTTTTAACTTCAACATGTGGCTAATAATTTATTACTTGTGGAAGTAAAAACTGGGAATGTGCTGTGCTTCTCCCTCTCCTTGACCTTCTAGGTTTTCATCATTATTTATAGATTACTGCAATGTAGTAAAATAATTTTCTGGACAAAAAAAAAAAAAAAAAAAAAAAAAAAAAGGGGGAGAAAATCTTTCATGGGGAAGAGCACCAGAAGGGACATGCTGAGTGTAATTTCTGTCAGCAGATGTGTTTAATTGATCAAAATAACTGCACAACAGTGTTTGGGTGTGTTTGAAATAAAATCGTTGACCAGTGCAAGTTTTAAATAGTTCTGCTATAATTAATGCCTGGCATATGCAGTCCACTCCCTGAGTTCTTTTGCAATTTGTTCC
Organism: Illadopsis cleaveri; assembly: GCA_013399915.1. Taxonomy (NCBI): domain Eukaryota; kingdom Metazoa; phylum Chordata; class Aves; order Passeriformes; family Timaliidae; genus Illadopsis; species Illadopsis cleaveri. Next base: position 35,983 of record VXBB01011791.1, on the reverse strand, counting down.
CAAAATAAAACACTGATCCCTCAGTGAATTTGTGACTTAATCAGCCTGGTAACTTTTTGTTATGAATGTTGGTGGCTGGATGCAAAGACAGGTGAAAAGCCAATTTCAGGAGTTTTAATAGTAGTCTGAAATAATAAAATAGTGAACCTATGAAACGAAAGGAAGTTAATCACTGAGAAAATGACATGCCCATCTTATGTAATGTGTCTCTACCAGAGGAACTGGTGAAAGACACAGAGGAGAAACAGCTGGAGGACAGCTGGGAGGTACCAGGGCTGCAGAGAAACCTGGAACAATCTGCAGAACCCCTGAGGAAATGAGAGTTGGGTGAGAACAAAGGTCTCAACCCCTCAGCAGGATTTCAACAGCACAGAAAATTTGCGTTTAGCCTCTGATCAAAAGCCATTCTCTGTGGTTTGGGTCCAGGTCAGACCAAGTAGGAGGGTCCTGTGTTGTGTTCTCACAGGACTGGTGTCCGCAGCTGGGTTGCAGATTTTTGCAAATATTGCAAATATTCCTGATTTCCCCCAACAAGCAGCTCGGTTGGGGTTTTTGCAGATTCCTACAACAACAGGAGGTGTTTGTTGCTGTGTCAGAGCAGCAATTAGAAGCTTCAAAAGAGATGTAATTCATTGGTGAGGGCTGCACACTGTGGTTCCCCTGGGTGGTGGGTGCTGCTCTTCTGCTGTTTCCAGGGTTTAGATCCAGGGACAAGGCTTTGAAGTCAGAGAAGCTGGGTGCCAGGCAGCTGAACTGCTCTTTTAATTAAATCTGGTTAGGAGATGATACCATCTTGGCGACAGCAGTATCTGCTAATTGTAACTGCTTGTTCTGAATTTGTTACTCACTTGAGTTACACCGGCACTGAATGTTCCTCCTGACATATTTTTCCCTCCCCTGTAACACGATGAATCATGCAGGACTTTTTTTCTGTGGGAGCTGGTGCAGCCCAGACCCAGCTATTAGAGGAGATTTAAGTTAAAATCACAAATATGAGTGATGGTCCAGATTCTGCTGGAAGTGCAAACACTCCCATCCCTGTCAAGCACTGGGGGTTTGTTTGTTTGTTTTAACTCCGTGATTCAGCACATTTTTGGTGTTGTGTTTTGGAATTTACACGGGGTTAAATGCTTGGTTGAGTCAGGGTTTGGGTTTCTGTCACTGTCCACAGTCCCACCTACATCACACAACCTGTTGGACAGGGAGCTGTTACAAACCCTTGAGCGGTGAAACTCAATATTTCACCAAAAATCTACATTTTTAGAACCATGTGGCTAATTTTATGTGCAAGCATGTTGAACTAACTCCTGATCTAATAAGGAAATTGTTACTTGGGAAAAACAAACCAGCTGTCCTACCTGATTGTTTGTATCTCCAAAGTGTGTCAGTGCTAGAAGTGTTTTTTTAAAAGCTGCAGCAATTCTGTATCAGGATTTGTGTCCCAGCAGCCACCAGTCAGCAGGAGCAAGCCCTGGATTTGGCACTGCCAGACCAGAATCTCCAGAGAAAAACAGGTGGTATCACCAGGCACAGGACCCTGGAGAGGTCTGGTTCATAGTCCAGACCAGGATTTTGTCTGATTTATCATCTCACTGGACCTACCGTAGAGAATTGCCAGAAAAAAAAAAAAAATTAAAAAAAGCCAATTGTGAAATTAAAAAATCAGATGGACCTGTGCATAAACCAGCAGAAATTGCACATTTAATGGGGGAAATGTAAATGGCTGTCATCTAAAGGCAGCTTGTTCCTCTTGTGTTGGAACATCCCCATGCGTAATCCGCTGCAGTTTCTCTGGGTGGAATCATACGGTCAATAGCAAGATAAGCCCAAGAGATTAATTCCAGGCACGTCATCCCAGTTGTGCCAACAACTGTGCTTTTCTCTACTTCAGCTGAGCAGGAGGGAGGGGAGCAGCTCAGCACCAAGGCTCCCAAGTCCTGCAGGAAGCTGCAGAACTCTGCCAGTGAATGAGTTTGAATGTCCAGGTGGGAGATGGGGCAGTGCCTGGCAGTGTCCCCAGTGGCAATGTCCTCTGCTCCCAATGGCACCAGGCTGGGCAGGAGTGATGCCTGCCAAAATCTGGCCCTGCTCAATGGTCATTCACTGAGCTTTGCTCCATCACAGGGACATGGGGACCTTGGCAAGGTTTAAGAAATGGAGTAATGAAAGCTGAAAATCTGATTAAAAACTGATTTAGGCCTTGATTAATCTCAGTGCTTAAACACATACCCGAAATTCAGCGTGTCTGAGCCCTGTGGGGATTCTCACACTGTGGCTGACATGGGCCTGGACACACAGGTGTCTGTGCACATCTGGGCCTTGTGACCTGTACGGAATTCACTGATCATATTCACACCATCTAAAGGGTTAAACTGCACAAAACCATCCAGTCTCTCCTTAAAGGAGCATTGCTGACCTCTGCAAAGCTTTTTTCTGGCTATACATGTGTATCTTCCATTCCCATCAGGAAATCATTCCCACTGCCTCTCAGGAAATCATTCCCCTCATTCTTTACTATTTATACCTTTGGATACTTTTGTGGTATCATCACATTTTCAAGTCTGTTTTTTCATCTTTCTTCCAGAGAAACCATCATGATTCAACAAAAAAATATAACACCAAGGCTTTTTGATACGGTCAGTAAGCTTGGGCTTGTTTTATTCCTCATTTTTATTTTAAATAGTTATATGAAAAAGAAGTTTGAAGACTTTTGCTGTCTAGTATGGTATGTTTACAGTCTGCAGACCACAACTGCATTTCAAGCAAATGCTCTTGCAAGCAGTATGTGTTTTATACAAAGCAGTGCAATTTGTTAGGTGCAGATTGATCGTCTGGCTACAGGCAAACTTTGAAAGCTGTCACACACAGTGCTTTTACTTTAAGCTTGTTACTGGCTTTAAATACAGAATTTGTTTTTGTATCTGTATGCCTGGTGGATGAGCTGTGGATAACCACACTGGTGTGTAGCCCTGAAAGAATGTGTCCTAGCTCCTGGCTCAGGGTATTCACTGCAAGAACACTGGAAACTCAAAGGCAAATAGAATAACAAGTGTGTTTGTGCCAACAGAAGCTGGTTTGTTTGTTACTCACTCAGTATCAGGTATCCAGCAAGATGCGTGAGTGGTAGAGACAAAGGTTATTCTTAGTAGCTATAGAGAAGAATGAGCATTTTTCACTGAATAAACTCTGACTTTTTTACATTCTCCCAACCTCCAGCTCCATGGGGAGTTTTTGGAGCTGGCTCTGTTGGGTTGGCTGCTGCTTATACCTGAGCCAGACGAGAGGACAGCACTGCAACCTATGTTGTTACTTTGCTTTGTGTATTTTGCTGACACACACACATGTGGACATTTTTGTCGGTATTTTTGGGAACTCCCCAGGCCAGGCTTAGTTCCCTGTGTGGATGTATTTGATGGGGACACCAGGCTCAGTTCTCCGTGTAGATGTATTTAATGGGGACACCACTCTCAGTTCCCTGTGTGGATGTATTTGAGGGGGACACCAGGCTCAGTTCCCTGTGCAGATGTATTTGAGGGAGACACCACTCTCAGTTCCCTGTGTGGATGTATTTGAGGGAGATACCAGGCTCAGTTCCCTGTGTAGATGCATTTGATGGGACACAGCAGTTCCCTGTGTAGATGTATTTGATGAGTGCTCCACTCTCAGTTCCCTGTGTGGATATATTTGATGGGGGAGGCCTGGGCTCAGTTCTCTGTGTAGATGTATTTGATGGGGGACACCACTCTCAGTTCCCTGTGTAGATGTATTTCATGGGACACACCAGGCTTAGTTCTCTCTATAGATGTATTTAATGAGGACAGCACTCTCAGTTCCCTGTGTAGATATATTTGATGAGGGAGGCCAGGATCACTTCCCTGTGTGGATGTATTTGATGGGGGAAGCCTGGGCTCAGTTCCCCGTGCAGATGTATCTGATGGGTGCTCCACTCTCAGTTCCCCGTGTAGATGTATTTGATGGGGGAGGCCTGTCCCTCCAGGCCCAGGCTGTCTGTCTCGTTGAAGGTGTCACTCTCCCCGGAGCGGTTGGCGTTCCTGGCTCGGCTCAGCCGCGACTGCAGCCGCTCGTGCTCCTTGCGCAGCTGGGAGTAGGAGTGGGAGAAGGTGTGGAATATCGAGGTGGCGGGGAAGGACATGATGAGGATGCCGCTGAGGATGCTGCTGAGGGCCACCATCTGGCCCGGCACGCTCCGCGGCACCATGTCCCCGTAGCCCACGGTGGTCATGGAGATGATGGCCCACCAGTACGAGGCGGGGATGCTGGTGAATTCCAGCACCCTGCCGGACTCATTCTCGGCCAGGTACACCAGCGGGGAGAAGAGGGTGACAGCCACACACAGAAAAAGCAGCAGCAGGCCGAACTCCCGCGTGCACTTGCGCACGGTGAGGCCCAGGGTCTGCAGGCCCAGGGAGTGCCGGGCAAGGCGCATGACGTACAGGATCCTCAAGGCACGTAAAACCCGCAGCACCAAGCCCACCTTCTCCAGGTACGTGTTGCTGCTCGGCCTGTCCTCCTCCTCGCCGGGGTCGTCCTCGGAGAAGATGAGGGAGGCGTAGTAAGGGGAAATGGCCAAGAAGTCAATGATGTTCAGGGGGCCTTTGAAGAACTGACACTTGCTCCTGGCCTGGATGAAGCGGAGGCAGAACTCCAGGGAGAACCAAGCCACGCAGATGGTCTCGATGACAAAGATGTAATAGCACTTCTGGGAACACTCACCCTGGCACAAAGCAGAAGGGGAAATAAACAAAAGAACAGCCTGTGAACCGGCATCCAGAAAACACTGAGGGAGAAGCAATATGGATCTGCCTGAGTCACTGGTACCAGAGATAAACAAACCCCAGCTCACAGGTAGTGTGGCAGCTGTCCTTCAGTTGTGTACAGAGAATACTGAGCACATGAAACAGCTGAACAAACAGATCTACCCACCTGCCTCATTTTACTGTGTTGCTTCCTCCAACCTGCTTGAATGAAACCCATCTCTGCATGAGGTCCTGGCATGCAGGCTGTAAGTCCTGAATAATTCCCACTTTCTGCTGCACTTGAGAGTAACAAGTCTTTTTGTGTTATAGAATTGGCCAGCAGACATTCCCCCTCAGGAGCGTGTTTTACCTCGCCCAACCCTCAGATCAATTTACCTCTGTAGCACCATTTGGGGATTTTTCCTTTATGCACAGTAAGCTGCCAAGTCCATATTTATTCCCTAAAATGAAACCTCACAAAAGCTAATGAAGGCTTGTCCCTGCCATGTAGGGTCAGGCTGTGGCTCCATTTGCAGTCAGGGCTGGGGTGCATTGATGTCTGCAGAGCTGCTGACTGGGCTGATGAGATTGCCTGCAATCAGCAGTTGTGTGATGCAGTGCTCACTCTTTCTGAGCCCTGAATTTTTTGTACAGTGCAGCCTGGACTCTGCACAGACCTGCCTCTGGTCACTCCAGTGATGTGGCCTCTGAATTATTCATTGCTCCCATCAAGGTTTATTCAATTTTTTGTTAGCTGGGCTGAATTCCCAGTACATCTGTTATTTATGTGCCTTTAGACATTTGCAGGTGACATTGCTCTCAGATCATCATGGGGTTTTCCCTACTCCTTCCTTAGAAAATAGAAGAAAAGAAATTTTGTTTGCTGGAAGGTTTGACCATTAAGATGTAGGGTGTCTTTTGAACTGAATGTGAAATTTCAAGGTGTAGCAATGCAGAGACTGTTTGGGAGATTTTTAATTCCTGCCACCCTCAGTGACCTCAGTATTCCCTATGGAAATTTATATTTACTCAGTGAAGGCAATTTATGCTGTCAGCATAATGAGAACATGCTCATTGACTTCACACTGGGAGATGGATTTCATCCCAAGAGTTTGTATGTGGATGTTTTATATATTAGGAACATTTGTATATATTATGGAATGCACCTGACTTGATTTATATCAAAAATCCCTCCCTAGTGTCAGTCTCTTCAAACATTCCTCATCCTTTTGAATATCCTGCTCAAAAGCAGCAAATACTGAAATGAGGGGAGAAGGAAATATCAAGCACCAAAGCCAATTTCTGTTTCTCCCAGTAGTTTTGAGGATTTTTACACCTCAGTGTTTTATGTTGCTCTCAGAAGTGTTGTCCAAAGAGCAGGCAGAACACACTGACTTCAAATCCCTGCTGTCACCAAAATACTGATGCCCCTGTGTCAGTGGGAGAATTCAGAATTTTTTGCTACCACATTCCCATTAGTTACTTTCAGTATGGCCCAAATACTCTGATCCATTTGCTTTTTTTGCCTAAATGTCCGAAAAAGAAATCTCTGTGCCACAACAACTTCTATACAATTCCTCTTTCTGAACAAACCAGACACATTTGGATATTCTGGTGTTCAGCACCTGCCAACACAAACCACAACAAACTCCCTCCCTTGACCTCACCATTAACAAGAGTAGAATTTTGGTGGTTTATTTCCAGATCTTTGAGTCAAATTTTCACTGAGCTCTTTCTCCTCCTGCTGCAGTTCTGCTCGTGGTGGAGTGGGAGCTCTAAAAGGTCCAAGCTGGTGTGGTGCTGACTGTGAGCAAGAGGGGAAGATGAGGTTTTATTTATAACTGACCACAGCATATTTTAGGAGGGCTTTTTCAACAAAACCATCTGACATCAATCTGTACTCAGCCTGTCACTGACTTTGATGGGAGAACAGTTATGACAGGCCCAGCAGTGAGTATGTAACTCTTTATACTTTATTCATCCTGCAGATTTACTTTTCAACAATGCAAGAATTTATCAGGATTTATGGAACTTGCCTCCAGCAGAAATTCTACAACCTATGATATAAATGTAATAAAATGAATGCCTGGTATTGATCTTCTGCATGAAATGAGCATTTGGCTCAGCAATGAATGAAACAATATTTTGTGTGCAAAAAGATCTATATTGAGCCCGGTGCCTGAAATATTGAGTGGTTTCTTAGATTTATAAACTACCTCAAAGGAGCAAAGGAGTTGTTTCAAACTCCTCTACCACCAAAGATAGTAAAAATTTCAAGCTTCTTTTTGATTATCCTCTTCTGGTGTATAAGAGTGGCTTATTTTCTGTGTTCTCTGATGTGCTGGAGTTTATGGTGTTACAGTGAGATTGCTCATTTTAGGGTATTTCTGTTAAATTCTTTCAAATAGGGGAAAAAAAAAAAAAGCAGGTTCATAATAAAATAGAAGAACAGTATTATGGAGTCCAGTTAACCCAGTTCCCTGAACAGCCAGAGGAAAGAGGTGCTCAAGGCAGCTCTCCTGGCTTCTGTTTTCCACTCACAGAATCCCAGAATAGTTTGGGTAGAAGGGACCTTAAAGACCAGGTTGCTCCAAGCCCTGCCCAACCTGGCCTTGGATACTTCCAGGGATGGGGGCAGCAAAAAAGTAATTTATTCACTAGTTGTGAATTCCAGCTAAATGTGCTTGAGATTTGTGCCACTCACAAGATAAAAAGAGATAAATTACCCTGCCTTAGTTTGCCAGGAAACATTAATTAAAGTGGAATGACATCGAGGATAACAAACAAAATCAGATCCCAGAGTTATGCAGCACTAGCCTAACTTACAACAGGTATAAATCTCATCCAGTGAAAATAATATCTTTACATGCATCAATAATTTTAATTAGCCCAGGGAGACTGAATCAGAATTTCCCCTGCAGAATACATCTCATCTATCCTTGCTGGTTTCCAGATGCTGCTCACTTTTTTAATGTGTTCTAGACAAGGAAAAACTTTATTATTACTGAATAACTGTATGACACCACCAAGGAACTGCTCTTGTTCCTTCAGGGTCTGCTCTGTGCTGATCACCTGTGTCCCACCTGTCTGCACTCTAAGACAATTGACAATTAAAATATGCTTTGGAAAACTTGTTCTGAATTATTACCTGATCCACCAGTGAGTTTCCTACTGCCAGAGATTTACCCCAATAACTTCTGCAGTGGGTGTTTACCCTTTATTCCCTCTTAATCTGAAATACAATGAGGAAAGAAATCCTGTTGTTCCCATTATGTTGGGAGTGCAGTGCTGCAGCTGTGTGAGGATAAAATTGGATAGGGACCAACTTTCTGCCCTGGGTGTGATTGACTCTAAGTGGAAGTTTATTGGCAGCAATCTGAGCCTGTTTTCTGTGGTGGGTAATTTGGGATTTCCCACAATCTATAAACAGGGTGGAGTCTGGGAGGTAGAACAAGCAAAACTACAGCATTTCCCGTGATCTCCTTCCTGTTCTTTCCAGGGAACATTGTTCAGGATGGTGTCAGTGATTTCAACTGTTTCTTGTGCCAAATTAAATAGCAAAACTTCCTCCAGCACTTGTAGAACACTTTCCTAATAAGCACAGCTTGATCAGTGTCGGGATTATTTCAGAATCATGTCATATTTCCAGAGCTTTAGAGTGGAAATCAATGCATACCTCAGCACAAGGTATATATGTTGCTTACACAGCACACTTGTAAGGAAGGAATCTCATGTAATTTATGAGGCCAAGCTGATAAAAGTCCTTGAACCCAGCTGGAAGTCATGACAGAGCCCCTTTATGCCAATGTGAAGGTTCTGCTTTCTTTTCCTCTGCCAAGCTCAGGATGAATAATACACAGGAAATGTAGATTTCGAGTTTGGACTTGGATGTTTATTGTTTCTTACCTATTTACAGACTCACTTAAGGCATGAGCTCTAACTAGCAAGTTAAAGAAATGAGGTAAAATGGAGAGCTTCTGACTCTTTCCAAGGTCATTTAAGCCCTAATTACCCACTAATAAGGTGACACCTGTATTATTTATATTTCTGATCCAATAATGACCACCCAAGGCCCTCAATGCAGAACTTTTTCACCCAGTAACAGAAAACCACCCAAGCCCATGAAGACGAAGGAAGAAGAAGGTGAAGAAGAAGGACTTAGCCAGCACCCAAAATCCTCCATCCTGACTCACATGTATTACTATATGCTAAAATCCCCAAATCCAAGTTTCCAGAATTCCAACATGCAAACACTGTCATTCCCAGGGCATGTTGGTGGGAACCAGCTGGCTCATCACCATAAAACAAATGAGCAATGGGCTGAAGGGACCTGAGCCCTGTTCTCAGCCAGCTCTGCCCGAGCTGCAGCAGTGATCACTCCCAAGGAAAGGCTGTCCTGGTGCTCAGTGACCCACACCTAACAGAGCCAGAACCAGGCAGGGCAGGAGCTCAGAGAGCACATGCTCCATCCTATTGGAGTCCTAGAGGAGTTTCCCTGCTCACAGGACCTGCACCACCTCATCCCTCTGCCGAGGAAGGACAGGCTGCCAGAATGTCACAGCTCACACCAGGAGCGTGCCTGGCTCTGTGGCTGCTGCAAGGTCACAGTTCACATCTGCTAAATTGATGCTGGCAGGGGCAGGTTTAGTTTGGCACAGCCAGGCTGCTGCTCAGATCCTTGCTGTGATGCACACACTGCTCTGTGGACAGAGGCCAGTGTCCACGGGAGGGGCAGCAGATGGGATCAGCCTGTGCTGTGCCTCCCGACCTGCCTTCTGCCAGCTTGTGCTGTCCAGCACTTATCCCGGCAGGACTGCTCTTCCTGCAGCCTGGCCCTTTGGCCAAAATCAGCCAGCCCTCTAGGTGCAGGATTTGGATGTAAAACTGGCAGGAATTTCCCACTCTAAACCCAAGGTTTCCTGGGTGGGGGGATGTTTTCCAGCCTTTTGCACTTCTCGGTCACACCTGGGCAGTGCATCCTGGTCTAGAGCTTCTCCCTCAGCAATTCCCTTTGTGTGAAAAACACAAACTAATGGGATGGTGAAAAAACAAGCTTTGGTTCTTGCCCTTGCCTGCCCACAGACCCAAGGCAGTGGGAATACAAGGGAGGCTGCAAGTCTAGAGAAGGGTTAGGAGGGAGCAGAGGCAGAGCAAGACCTGGGAGTAGGGATCTGAGCTACCCAGCTGGCTCCAGGCTGTTCTTATCCCATTGGCAGCAGGAAATGAACAAACACAGAGCAGAAATCCCTTCTGGCTGTGAGGTGATGGCTTGGTTAGGAAATGTGGTGCCAACCCTGCATACCTGAGCTCCGGGATGCAGCTGCAGTGCTGCAGGTACTGCTGAATCACTGCGGCCGCATTGACGCTGGTATTTGAATAATTAAACCTCGCTCTGCTGAATCAAATGATGGGGAAGGGAGAGCTTGAAAACCCTGTGTTATGGATCACATCAGCACTTGGATTTATGGTTTCAGCCTGATGCAATAAAATCAGAAGGTTACAGCCTGCTGAGAAAGAGACTCTAACCTGATTTAGGGAATGATGAGCTTGTTAAAGGAGTGCTGTATATTCTGAGAATACAATGAGTTCCCACTTGTTCTGCCTGATGGGAAAGAAGCCTGGACTTAGGAAAACAATTACTACAACTACAACATTTGAGGGAACTAAGCTAATATTGGTATTGTATTAATGTGGACATTAGAAAGAACAGAGAAAGAAATTAATGCTCTGTGTCCAACAAATAATTATCCCCTCTGGGGCAAAAGTGTACCTAAAATAAAATGTTACAATTAACTTTCAAACTTGGGTCCTTAGCCTGCAAACACTGTGAGTGTCAGTCTGAAGAATCTGAGTTTGATTTAAACCTGTTGGTGACTCTAAAGTGTTGGTGTTAGCAGAAAGATGTGAAAGAGTAAACTTTTTCTTGTTTTTCTAGTGAGGAATCTAAGAGACAACTTTGTAGCAGTGATGAGCAGTATAGTCAAAATGACAAGGAATTTATCTGGACTTGGAAGGACAACCTTGCACTGACAGTTTTGCTGCTGGTCAGTGCATTTTGCCTGTTACTGTTTCTTTGTTCCTTTTCTCACTGCATTGTGAATTCTTTGAAGCAGAAATTCCTTGTTATTGTAACTCTGGAGTACAGGGGGGTCAGAAATATGGCTGAATCTGTTTTAAGGGAAGATATTGGTGCTAATAGGAGGTGCTGACACTGTGGGAAGGAACTTGGAGGATAAATTAGTCTCAAGCAGTGTTTTCCAGAGATGGAATGCCTCCATGAAAGGGAACACCCATCTTCCCAAAGAAGGCATTTATTAAACACTGACCTGAACCTCCTGGGGAGAGTCAGGTGAGGGAACAGGCTTTTGTAACTGTTACAACCCTGAAAGCAGCAGGAGGGGAAAGAAATCCTGATTCCCATTGAGGGACACATGTGCTGGCCCACTGCACAGCTGTTGGGGCGCTGCCCAGTGCAGAACAGCTGGAACAGCTGGAACAGCTGGGTGCACCCCCAGGATGGCGTGCAAAGCTCAGAGCCTTGGCACTGCTGGGACACAGCCAAAAGGGGATGAACATCAGGCAAACTAATAATGTCTAACTGTGCTTTCTGAGCACTGGACAGCAGCTCTGGACAGCCAGGCAGGATGAATTCCCTCCCTGGAGGGTCAGGAGTGTGTGCAGACACTCCTTTTGTGTGGGGGCACAGATGGTCAGCAGTGCCCACCCCCGCAGTGCCCTTTTGGCTGTGCCCTGGAGAGCAGGGCTGAAGGGATATGAACCTTATCAGTGCTGTACATAACAGAGTCAGTGCTGAATTCTGCAGTTCTGGGTGTGGGAAATGGTCACTGATAACGTGGAACTCTGAAATCAGGATCTTAATGTAATGGTGCAATTTCAGGGTCAAAGCTCCCGATGTTTCTGACCTCAAAAAAAAAGGTAGATCCCATAAAGCAATAATTTACAAATACATATCAAAGTCCCAGGCTTGGATCTTCTGATTTCTGTTGTTTAATGGCTTTATTTAACCTTTCTTCAATCATTATTAATTTATCTAATTCAGTCCATGAAGCACACAAATGAGCTGGGTTCTGCTGTGCTGAGTACAGCTACACCACAAGGTTTTTGGTGCTCCACTGAAGCACATTTTCCTACATTCCTTGCTGATCAAAATGGTCTGAAAAAATCAAAATTACACTGGATGCTTGGACAATTTAAGAGAGGGATTGTCTGCAAAAAGTGACCTGATAAGAACCCAGAATAAAGTGCTTGAGCCGATGCAATAAAGCCAAAGCACATCCAGCTTTATTTTGTTCCAAGTAATTTCAATTCATATGTATATAGCAGTATATTTATAGATAGGCATGTATAGAGATGCCTTTATAGTCTTACACTTTAAATGAGCATTACATTTTCTTTCTCTTCACAGTAAGGCAAATAAATTGGGTTTTTTCCCCTTGTAAAGTAAAATTATTCCAGTTTTAAAGAAAACCTGTTTCTAGGCAGTTTCCCCCAGTGTGCAAGTAATCTTGTGCAAGCAAGATTCTTTAGTATCATACAGAAAACTTCAGCAACATCAAGCATTAAAAAAACTAATCAGGGCCTCCAGAATAATGGTGTAGAATAAAAAAAAATAATTTAAAAATGGTTCTATATCTTAAGTACTGGGTTCTCCTCATCTCTTCATGTTTTCTGGGTTCTAAATGCAACCAGAGCCTAGAAACTCACTCTTTTAAAAGGAACTTGATTTTCACATAATCAAATGATCCCAAGAAAAGAAGCTTTTAAAAAATGAGTATTGTGTGTTTCAGGATAAAACCTTCGCATGAAACAACAGTGGCTGCAGCTCATGATGATTTTGTTTCATTAGGTCCTATAAAATACTGAAAGCAATTCCAAGCTTCTCAAGGTCAGTTGAGAGCAAACACAAAAATTAGTAGTAACAAGGTCAGGGAATGGAAATACCTGGGGGTTTTCTTCCCCCTGACCTTAATTTGTTGCCTTCCTGAAGTACAGACCTTGCTGCAGCCTTTCTGCTGAATCATTTCTCTAGAGGATGCCAATTTTAGGGACTCATTAAATGAAACATCTCGTCCTAAGGAAAGTCCCAAGAGTACTTCAAAGTGTCCTCCCTCTCCAGGCCCTTCAGCAGTGTTTTATCCCACAGCTTTCTGGTGTAATGATGGATTTTTTTCCCTTGGGTTGGATGTGCTGAGCAGTGGCTGTTTCAGTGACCCCTCTTAGATCCTGATTGTAACTCTGGTGTGGGACTGGGACTTTCAGGGGACTTTGATGGGACTTCTGTCCTCTTTCTAATTGGATGATCTGAATTTCTTCATGTGAGGGTGATACTGGTGAATTTTGTCACTTCAGCTTTCCTATCCTGTATTGCTTGATCTCCAGTTCAGATTTGCAGTTCTTTCAAGCTGCCTGTTCAGATCAATAACAGATTTCCTCACTTCTAAATATGTCTTTTTTTTTCTATTTCTACATGCCTTGATTACTGCACGTTGATGATGTTAAATCTGCTTTTTTACCAAAGACACTTTGAGCTCCATAAAGAACTGATGCAAATATCATGGACAAGGATGTATTATTAGGATACATACAAGGATATATACAAGGATGCATTCTCCCCTGGAGAATGTGATAATTCTGTTGTTTTATTCCTAAAAAACATAACCTTGCTACTCTTTCTTTAGCCTCATAAATAAAAAAAACCCCTTTTGTAAATTTATTTCATGGTCAGACTCAAACTTGAGCTCACCAGTTCCTTTGCAACTCCAAATTTTTGCTGAACTTTTTGCTCACCCTTCCCCTGGGGCTGTTCCCTCTGGGTTGGGATTCACAGCGTGTGCATATATAATATAAACTTACAGAAATGTTTGCCCAAATCCCCGTGTTTTTTTCTTTCATGAGGAGGTTCCTAAATGCCATTTGACATATTCTGGGGTGTGCGGATGGTGTGGTTTATAACAACTCCTCCTTTATTTCCGCTTTTAGCTGCATTCCCGACTGGAAGCTCCCCCTCCTGTCCGCTCTGCTGGCCCCGACTCTGGCTCCTTCCCTCCCCTCCGGTTGCCAGGGTGACTGGGTTTCCCTGATGCAGATGCTCTCTCTTGGCTCCTCGCCATCCTTCTCCCGGAGACAGAGCGGAGTTTTCACTTTCCCTCGCATGCTGAGGACTCCTGGTTGCTCTCCTGCCTGCCCAGGCAGCTTTTCCTCCCTTCTGAGCAGAGCTGGCTCAGCAGCTGCTGAAAGGACGAGGGATCTGCTGTGCCTGCAGGGTGGGATCAGCAGCCTCTGAGCCAAGTGAGTCAAGTGGAAGTCACCTTGCATTATTTTTCCTTTTCTTTTCTTTTTTTTTTTTTAAGCTTTCTTTTTTTGACTCTGATCCTTCTTGAACTGAAGCCCAGCCAGTTTTCACTCTCTTAATGTGGCTGTGAGGAGGAGGAACAGGACCCTAGAGTGGTACAGAGGTAAAGCCTTTTTTGTCTGTTTTTCAGAATGGGTAATGTGGATAAATTCAATTTCCAGTGTTGGTGACATTGGAAAATGGATCCTTGCAGTACTTTTAAGGACGTTTACCTCAGATCTTTTGGCAAGCTTTAATTCAGAATTGAATAAACCTCACAATTAGGGCATCTTTGAGTTCAGGTGTGGGATTTCAGATTGTTCAGAAACTTTGTAAGGGATTTCACTGTTTTCTGTCACTGAGCAAACAGATATCGAATCATCTTTGTGTTCAGCCCAAAAAGCAAAAATTTCAGGTCCTGCCTGCCTGTCTCAGGTGCTGGTAAATGTGGCCCCATCTTGGAATCACTCTCTGAGGTCAGTGAACTGTTCTGAGTTACAAATCAACAGAGAGTTGATTCTGCTACATATGACTCAGCTGCAGCCAAGAAGTTCTAATTTTAGCCAATTAACTTCATGGAGTTATTTGTCTAGCTCTAGTTAAAATGCTCTTTTGAGATCCCAGGAAATCTTAGTTGTTGCAGGCTAAGAATTTAGAGGTGGAAATTTAGGGATGCCAAAACTGCTTGTTAGTAGTTGGGATTCTCTGCTTTTCCACAAGGCATGAGTATTTTGTCTCCTAGATTCCCCTGTGTTTCCTGTGGCAGAACATCCCATAATTCAAAGAGCAGGACTTTTAATACTCTGTCTTCTGGGGCACAATGACTAAGTGCATTAAGCTGGTGCTGAAAGTGTAAATTGCAGAATGTTTCCAAGTATTTGGACAAATGTGGTCCTTTCCTCAAGTTCATCCTTCATCCTCTCCCCTGCTCTTTCAACAATCCATCTTTTGAGCTTGTTTCAATGCAGTTTTCTTGTTTTTGAAGCACTAGTATATATGCAAATCTCTAAGTAGTAATGCCATCCTCGTTTTATAGGAAACCCAGGAGCTGCCAGACACACTCATAACCCTCAGCATGCTTCTCTTTCTAACTTAATAAATTATTTTTAAAACACACAACCCCTCACATCCAGCACAGCTCTGCTTATGTGCTGGTTCTTTTGCATGGGGCTTATTTACCAAAGCTTTTCCTGCAGTGGTTGGGAAATGAAGATAAAAAGCATCGAGCCACTTCCATTAACAAAGTTAGTAGGAAGCACTTGCTGGAGCAGAGTTTGTAATGTTTGTGCATCGAGCTGGAAGAAGGATGTTCTATATTTAAATACTTCCTTGGAAGAGGCACTGGAACAGTGTTAACAGCTTTTCCTGTGAACACAGGTTTTTTTTTTTTCCTTTTTTCAGCCAAAAAGTAATAGCTGAGGAAGGCTGCAAGAGCACCAGGCTTATTCCTGAAAGGTTGGAGCCTTCCTGATCAAATGGAAGGTAATATCCAAGGGGTTAAAATGGAACAGGGAATGAGCTTAGATTTCAGCCTTCTGTGCAGTTCTGTTTTATTCCAAGACATCAAATATCAGGCCATGTTTTAACCATGAGAAGGCTGCTATGACCAATGGCTTGAGCAGTAAAATAGATCCAGATTTTTATCTTGTGCACACCAGGCTGTGCTACAAATGTAAAAGTGGCTTTATTCATCAATATATGACGCTCTGAGGAGTGTCTTGTCTTACAGCAGGAGTTGGAGCAGGGGGTTTATTTGTCACAGGTTTCCTCAGCACTTTTGGAAGGGCAATTTGCAAATGAAGTGCAGGATTGATTACAGAGATTAGTCAAGGTTATTTGATGAATTTGGACTTCGCCACATGTGAAATAACTTTGGATTCTTGCTTTTCCTCTGGCCTATTATTACAAAAATAAATCTTTTAAATGCTGAAATATTTACAGCAATGCTACAGAGAAGATCCTTCATGTGTGTACAGGCTTGATTTATTTGCCCTGAATTAATGTGGATGAGTTCTTGGAGAAGGGTTTAAATGCAGTTAGCAGTTCAGAGAGTGTTTGGTATTTCTCCTACAATATATTCATATAACTGGGGCAAATACAGAATTCTCTTAGCATGGAATTGAGATTTTTGGAGGCACAGCTTTTAAGTATCAGTATGTACAAAAATACTTCATCTGCCTCTCATCCTTCAATCTTTATGCAACTACAGAAATGTAAGATATGAAAATCAATGAATATTTCTCCCCCTTTAAGCATCTGAAAGTTTTATCACAAGGGAAGATACCCAACTGTTTTAAAAGTAAAGATGCCAGAGGAAAATATTTCTGCAGCTGATGTGTCCAAAGGAGAGATTGCCTGTAACTAGAGAGTGAAGCATCTTGAAAACTCCACCATGTCAGTTGGAGACTCTCAGTGCTAACAAGTTAATCTTACACTGGCAGCTGCTTCTCAAGAAGGAAAAACAGCCCTGTATTGGAGAGCTGAAATACCTGCTCTGGCCAAAAGCCTTCTTGTATTTTAGCTAAAAATCAGCATAATACTTGTTCCCATTATTCTTAACATGATATGACTTGAAAATGATAGAATTAATTTGAGCCATTGCTGCATTTTCTGTCAAAGAATCTGTGCCAGAATCAATTCTGTGGTTAGACCAGCTAAGGAGGACTGACTTACCCTGTCTTCTTCAGCTCTTAAGTCTGGCATTGTGCTCACACAAAGGCTGACAGCTGTGGTGGCCACAAAGAGGATGGAGAGACAAGCAAAGACTTTTCCTGGCAGTCCTGACTGGGGATTTTCCACCATATCTCTGAGTCTGTTCATGAACTGCCCAAACCTGGTTTTCTCATCCAAGACACACGAAGCCTCCTTGCTCCTCCGGAGCTCCTCTTCCTTGCGGATCTCGGCCAGCTCCTGCAGCTTCTGGAACAGTTTCCGGAAGCAGCAGTTCTCCAGGTTGGATTCCTCAATGCCCCAGTACCTCAGCTCCTCCTGGAAAGACAAGGCACACATGTCTCTCAAGAGCATCAGCTTGCCCGCTGCTAGGAAGCTGACAATCATCCCGAAAGCGTTGGGGTTCCTGTCAAAGAAGAACTCGTGGGTGTCCTCGTCGTAGTCGTCGCACAGCTGGATGATCTCTTCGTAGCTGCTGCAAAGCTTTAGTTTGCTCAGCCTGGTCAGGGGAAACTCGTCCAAAGTGCTCCAAGGCAGCAGGTACTTGATGCCTCCAACGTTGATCATGATCTCTGTCTTCAGATCGACTGCAGGCGCTTGGTCGGGGTGGTAAATCCTCCTGGCTCTCTGGTAATGGACCCCCTTGACAGAAGGGGTTTCCACGCAGATGGGAAGGAGGTGGCTCAAGGAATTGCAGGAGTTATAGCTGATGTTGCTATAGTCTTGGTCGCTGCCTCTGGAGAGAATAGGCATCTCTAAGAGTTCTCACCGGGACATCCAGAGCGGCATCAGAGCAGGGGGATCTGTCAGCGAGGAGACACAGGGAGGAGGAGAAAACATAGCAGAGGTTACTGCGAGAGAAAAGGTGCTTCCAGCCACTTTCCTCAGTCACGAAATTAATGAGTGCCTGTTTTGTAAGTAAAAGTCACCTCTGTGCTCCTTGCTGAAGGCTGCAGCCCGTGAATGAGCTTTGCTTTGCAGCCTCATTGGTTGTCTGGCAACACGGAGCAGAGTTACAGCCTCATTCATAATTATCACCCAGGCTCGGGTGCCTGCAAATCCGAACGGGAACACCTCGGGCTCTCCTCCCGGCAGCTCTGGGCACTGTTATTTCGGTATTTCCCGGTCGTTATCGCTTCGCTTTCTTATTTCTGTAAACCCTCAACCGCTCGCTAACTCAACTAAGCTGCTTAATAGTTATTAGAGATAGAGCGGTCAATTACCTGCCACCGGCTGGATGCGAAGTTCCTAATTGCTTTAACTGGACTGCTCAGGCTGAGATTCCTCTGCCTCTCGCTGCACGCCCGTTCTGCCTCTCGGGGGCATTGCAAGGATTAGCTGCGTGAGGTTTACAAAACGCCTTAAGCGGGGAAGTTCTGTCTAAATGATGGCTATTCTGATCAACCCGACCCCGCGCCACTGCAAATTGCTGAGAAGTTGGAGGGGAACCTTTGCCCACCGCCGGGAAAACTTTGTTTAGCAGGCAGAAAGTGTTTTCTCAGTTCGGAGCGGGGCAGCGATTGAAACACTCCCCGCCTCCTTTCAGGGACAAACCCCTGGCTTTGCCCGTAGTCCCTAGAGATTAAAAAACACTTCTTTTTCTCCCCAACACTGCAAGGAAAGTTTCCCGAAGTCACTTACCAGCAGAGTAGGGGCAGCTGCCGGCTGCCCCGCGGGTGATGCTCACATGCCGCGCACGGAGCAGGGTCCGGCAGCAGCTCCTGGGGGTACGGGATTGATTACATGGAAAATCCCTGGAGCACTCTGCAGCTGGCTGTCTCTTCCCTCTTCCTCCTTCTCTTCTTTCCTGGGAGGGGAAAGCAGCCCTGTGTGTTGGTGTAACATATGTCGCGCTGAGGGATGCTCAGCAGAGGTGTCCTGAGGGGCAGCTCCTCTCCTGGGGCTTTCCTGGTGGGAGATGCTGAGGCAGAGCTGGTGACTCCTGCCCTCTCCCTGTCCCTCCTCTCTCTCCCCCGGGACTGTCAATGTGGTCCGGGAAGAGGAGGGGAGAGGGGAGGGGGAAGGGCTTAGCAATAATCTCTCCAGCATCCCTCCGTGTATCCAGCAGGCAGCAACTGGGGAAGAACACGGAGTACAAGTCCCCGGCTAATGAGGTTTAATAATCAGTAATTTCTGGCAAATCTACTTAATGAAACAACTTCAGTGTCTATTAACTCCTTCCATCATAGTCAGGCTACAGTGGCTTGGTCTAGAGAAACCACTCAGATTTCTCAGCAGCAATTTCCATGACCTGCACCCCTCTTGAAACTGGGAATTGCTTTTTAATACCCCTAAATGGAAAGGGGGATTTGTAGGGTCCGTGGATGCTGTGCCTCCGCATTCCTTTGGCTATTAGGGAAGTGTTTTCCTTCCATAAAAAAAAGGGATCTGTGGCTGGTAAAGCACAGGTGCCAAGCACTCTCTTTTCCAGATCTGCAGCGCTTTTCCAACAGTGTAGAACTTTTCCTTTTCTCTTTGCAGATGATGGGAAATCAAACCATATCATTTTTTCTCTTTGCTCATTCATGGCTGTAGGGGGCTGGGCTGGCTGTGATGCTTTTGGGTTCTGCAACTGGGATGGCACAGATTCCAGGAAAAATTCTCTTTGCTTGGCCTCGGTCAGAGGTCCAAGAAATCTGGGGGTCCAAGTGCCCTCAGTGGGGCTCCCCAGGCAGTGAAACAAGCCTTGGCTTGTATCTGCAGCCAGCGTGCCTGGAGGTGAATCCTGTTTCCAGAGAGATCTGTGAGTCTGCAGGGTTTAAATGTCCCACTGGGAGTGTGAAGGTCACCAGGAGAAGTGAGATGGGGACAAAGTGCAGATGTTGCTCACTGCCTGTGATGTGTGAGGGTCTGCTGAAGCCCCCATGAAGCTGCTGCTCCTCAGCTCTTTGCCAGCCCTGAGCAAGGCTGTGGCACAGCCCGGGACAGGGAGCCTTTGCTAATTGGACTTTTGGGGCACATCTCTCCGGGCCCACGTGGTGCCCACAAGATTAATTTCTTATCAGGCCTCACCAGTGGGGTTTTCACTCAAGCCCTAATTATGCCATCCACAGAGAAAGACCAGACAGATGCCTGAAGGCTACGGAGTTCTGGGAGCACAGCTCAGGATCACTTAAATCCCACCACCTTTGCTCAGGATGCAGCTTGCTCTGCCCATCAGTCTTTCTTAGGGATTATTTCTGCGAAGGAAAAGTAAACCTATTCTAATTAACTTTGGATGGATTGCCTCACAAAAGGATAAAACCAATTAGCATCTCCTTCCTACCTTGTGAAGCCTTTATGTGGTGATGTTAAAGGTCATTTTTCTGAAACCAACTGAAAAGAAGGTGAATAAATTCAAAGCAATGTGTAAATGCTCTATGCAATGCAGTAATTTAAGTGCTCCATTTATTTATCAAGAAATACATGTACTTTAATTTTAACTTTTCTAAGGCTGGGTACTCTAATAGTTGTTTTATTGGAATTGCAGCTGTATCTGTAGCTAGATCAGGACCTCACTGCTGGCTAGAATCATACAAATATCTGTCAGAGATAGTGGATGGATAGAAATATTTCTGTCAGGGATAGAGGATGGATAGAAATATTTCTATCTGGGTTTTATTGATGGGAGATGAATACATACAAAAGAAAAATACCTAATTTGGTGTCTGAGGAAACCAGGCCCTGAACTCATCTCTGAAGGACTTAAACATGTCCCAGAGCTGGGACAAACCTGGCCAGGCTCTGTTTGCGCCCTTCTGGACCCTTCTGCCACATCTGTGAGAGATCTTCCTCAGCACTGAGGCCTCCTCACAGGTGAGAAACACAAATTCCTGCCTCAGTTCTAACATCTGCTGATGCGTTTTTTAACTTTTTTTAAAAATTTCATCACTACTGCTGCAGTTTTCCTGTTAAATTCTCCGTGCCCCTTTCAAGATGAAGTTCATAATCCTTAATTTCTTCCTCTGTTCCCTGTTTCCCTCACAATTTCTGGAATTGCTCTCTCCTTGCTCTTTAGCCATCTGGTTACATCAACTCCTCACACACCCTTTATGCCTTAAATGCAGTTTCCCATATGCTTCACTGATTTCTTGGCATGGATGACATTCCTCTCTCCTCCTTGTTTCCCTCCTTTGGCAGTTCTGCCATTCTCCTCTGGTTTGGTTTAGTCCTTCCTCTCCCAGCCCTGCTGTACAACAAGGACAAGGTGCTGCTGCTGCTGAGGAAGGAGCAGCAGGAGGTGCTTGGAAACCTCGTGACTGTGATGGTGCAGCTCAAATCCTGTCCTGTGACAGGCACAGGAGAACCTGGCAGAGCCATCCTTTGAAGTGAGCAGATTTTCCCTCCAGATTTCAGCAATGAAATCCTTCACAGGGCTTTTATTCAGGGATGGGTCAGAGTTGATGCTGGAGGAGATGGGAAAGCTGGTGGTGTTCACTGTCACTCGCCTGTGATTCCATCTCTCCTGTTTTGTTCTCTGCCAGCATCCTCTATAAAGAGCAAATACATACAGAAAAAAGAGACAGTTTTCTTTTTTTCCCACATAGCACATAATAAAACTGTAGAATTTATGGGCACATGCTGTTGCAGTGGCCAAAAGTGTAAAGCATTTAGAAAAGAACTGAGACATTTATGCAATGAAGGTTCCCCAGGCAGATCCAATGTTTGGCACAGAAAGTCTGCAACCCACCTATTCCTGGGCACCAGGGGGATGTTTTAGCACAACGTGGATGCTTTTCCTGTTCTTTTTCCCCTCAGATTCTTGATAGATGCTGTACATGGAGGCTGCTGGTGTGACCTTGTGTTTGTGCTGAGACACCTGAGGGCAGCCTGGGCACCTTTAGGTTGGTGCTGCACCTTTGGGTTGATCATGCAACATTTATCTGACAATATTTCTCCGTCAGGAGAGCCAAAGAAATCTGAATTATCTGGTTGTATCCACATGTGCATGTATAGATCCTCCAGACTAATGATGTCTCTATATAATGGGCAATCTCACTGGGAAAGGCTCTGTGCTTCCAGTCTCCCAATCATCCTGCAGGGAGCAGCTTGTAATTTAATAAAAGCACTGTTGTCAATCCTCCTCCCTCCCCAAACAGGCTTTTTGTGATGCTTAAATATAATACCAAGATAATTGCTTTGCCTGGCATCTCTAACACAAGATGCATTTCAGGCTTTTAAAGTCGGGGGGAAAACAAAAGTGTAAATCACAATAATTATTTAAGGAAATATGAATGCACTGGAAAAGGGGAGGGAAAAAAATGAGGAAAAGAAATTAATTTTCAAGGCCTGCACTGTCCTCATTCATTGGCTTAGAAATCAGCCCAGTGCTGCATCTTCAGTGGGTGCAATTTCATCACAAAATTATTTGATGCTGGTTTTTTTTATTGATTGAGTGCACAGCCTGTTGTCTGTGAGCTCTGGTTCTCCTTTAGGCCCCATCCAATGCATAGGCCTGGCCTTCCTCAGGTTCTTTATGTTTGTGCCATGTGAATGCTGGTGATAAATAAAGCCATTTTTCAGTAATTTGGGGGAAAAAATTTACACGGGATTGAAAAGAGCATTTAAACACCCAAAAATTCATCTAAATGCTTCTATTGTGTTAACTGGTGGTTAGCACTTCTGGAATTAATTGGATTTAGATAACCTTGTTACATGGAAATTCAGCTCTTTTCACATCCCTGTGTTATTTGCTGGCCATAAAGAATAGCTTGGCCTCCTTTTCTCCATTTAATTATGACATTTACACATTGCAAGGTAAACTTTAAGGATTGATGCCAACATTTTATTCAGTCCAGCAATGTTTGCTTCATGTTCCTGTTTATTCCCCTATAATTTGTCTTTATGAAGCCATAGAAATCCCCTCTCTTGCCAAATGCCTCGTTTGTATGAATAATTAAATTGACAGTAAAGCACTCAATCCACCTCTTCATTATTCAAGCCTTACCAAGTTGCAGCATTATTGATTCCAGTAGAATAATGCTGCCATGGCCCAGGAATATGTGGTAAATCAGGCTGTGGGTACTCAGGATTTGTTAAACATTTTATAAAATATTGCTGGTTCATCCCTGCCCTTGGAAACTCCAGCCATGATCCACGGTCCTGTTGTGCCACAAATTGTCTTGGAAAACTGAGTCACAAACCACTGGCACTGTTTTATTCCTAATTTCCTTCCTTGCCTTTGTAAAAATTTCCTTTTTTTTTTTTCCTCTGTCAAGTCTGATGAAAGCTGAAAGGGGTCACATCTGAATTATCACTGAACCATTTGGGGCATTTGTTTGCTATGTAAATGTAAAATAATGTTCATGACATGGAACACACACATTTCAGTGTCATTTCACTCCTCTCCATGCACAAAGACTGAACCTGAGCCAACTTTGCTGAAATTTCCTGAAGTTTCCTGTGCTTTTTTCCCTCTGGGCTAGAAAACATAGAAATACCTAGAAAATTATGCCTGTTGATAAACAGTAGCCAAGGAAAGGAATCATAAAGGGACAATCATTCCTACCTGGATCATGGTGAATTTTGCATAAAGGGATGAATCACTTAGCTTCAAAAGGGTTGAAGGAATTAAAATGTTATGTGGCATGGGCAGAGGAAAAGCTGGATGCCATGGCTTGGGGCTGAGTGCTGGTTCCTCTGCAGACAGCAGGAGATGATCAGGAGGGAATTCCCAGGGGCTGTGGGAGTCAGGATTCACACGGAGGCATTCCCAGGTCTGTCCTGGCTGCAGAACAAACCTCTCCTGATTTCAGGCTCACCCCAAGCACCACACACAAACTGGGTGTTTGGGGAAGGTTTTCTGCCCTCTCTGAGCATCAGGGGGTCCAAACCAAAGGGCACATCTGTCTGAGCACAGAATCACAGAATTTCTAGATTGGAAGAGACCTTCAAGATCATCGAGTCCAACCCATGCTCCAACACCTCAACTAGATTACGGCACCAAGTGCCACATCCAGTCTTTTTTTAAACATATCCAGGGAGGGTGACTCCACCACCTCCCTGGGCAAACCATTCCAGTACTTTACCACTCTGTGAAAAACTTTTTCCTAATTGCACATCAGGAAACAAATCTGGTCAGCGTTTTTGACCCCACTGAGAGCTTAGCAACAGAGGGGTTTGAAAGTGGGGCCTGGTGCTAATCAGCAGGAGGCTGTTGCTGATAAATGAAGTTTTCCCTCCATTTTCTCTCTGACTGCAGGCACATTTGGACTGTGCATTTTGATGTTTCTCTCAGAGCTGCAAACATCTTGACAACACAAACTGAGAGATAAAAATTGGGAGCTACATAAATGCTTTTCTTACCGAGCGCGTTTTTATTTCAGTTCCAGAGCGTTTCTGAACCATTTTCATGACTGGTACCAAGGGAATCATTGCAGTGGTGCAGCTCAGGATCACTGAAATAACACAAATATCCAATATAGAGTACACAATACAGCCACAGAGTTTATAACTTCTTCTCTGACCCTCTAAAGGCTGGTACTCCACTGCTTCGAGTGCCAAAATTGGGTTTTTTACCATTTTCATGCATTTCTACGGCCAGAAAAGGGAGACATGATTAAGAGAAAAAGGTTTGATTCAAAGAGAAGCTGTCTGAAGGGTGTCTGCACAGGGCCAGGTGACAGAGAGATTGTCCCTGTGCCACCTTGAGTCAGAGAAAACGACACCCATTGCAGGATTTGAAGAGGCAAATGGACAGAAGAAGGTGTTAATATTTTAGGAAGAAAATCTGCAGAAGATTTTAACTAGATGTTGCAAGGACTCTGTTATGGATATGTCTCTGTCTACCAGCACTGTTATTTTTTGAGCTCTACCTGTACACACACACCTGACTCACAGTGCACACTGAAGTATTTGTCATTGGCTGGTGCAGAATTAAAAGGGAAAAGGTCATATTGTGGCCACAATCCAGTTACTAATGTAAAATTCTCTCTTTCACCCCAGCCATATCACTTAGTATCTCTGTGCCTCGCTTTCCCAGTCATAAATCAAATAATTATGATTACTGTGGTCTTGTAAGAACTGTGTTTGTAATACTGAAGTACGACAACAGGCTCCCATTCAGGGAGAGGGACAGGAGGTATTAGAAAGTTGATCTTCAACTAATTCTGCTGGAGAAGACAGCTTTTAACAGGTAGGTAAATTACTAAAAAGACCGATTATTTAAAGTTATGTAGCTCAAGAATAAAACACAGAAGTGCTCTCAGTTTTCAAACAGAAAGAGAAATAGTGTTAAAATTCCATTAGCTACTGTGACGAACTGCCAGATTAAAACATGAATTGCTAAGCAGGTGAGGTGGGTTTGAATACTGAATGCTGTTGATTTTTTCCCCCACTCCTGTTGTAATTTATTTCTCAAATCATTTAAAACTAGTGAAGGGAGGTCTGAGGATTTCTCTTTTTTTAGTTTTTACTGGTGAGATTGATTTCTTCCTCTTGTTTTTCTTAATACCATACTGTTCAAATTACCATACAAATCCACTTCTCCATTTATGATGCATTAAATGTAAAAAAAAAAAAAAGAGAAAATATAAAAAGTCATTCCAATTATGTTTCTTCCCAAGCCTTGAGACCTTGTGTTAAAAGCAATATGCATAAAACTCATTGTTGTGTATTTAGCACCACACAGTTGTTAAAAAGTACCCTTGAGCTCTTCTTAATAACTTGGCTGGCTCCTCCTTGGGACCTGTATCTGTTTTAATCCATTAAATGTTAGCCTTGTTGGGGATAAAATATTAAGATATTATTTGATCATATCAGTGTGGAACTATCAGGAGAGCCTGTGCTTGGAGAGGGAAGGAGAGAGCTTTCCCTCCTTGTGTGAGTCCCTGCATCTGGGGGGGCTGACACTGAACATCTTTTACAACCCCATCACCAGGAGAGAAAGCCAGCCCTTCCCTCATCCCCCTCATCAGCCCATCTGACAGCCCTGGTGCTTTGCAGCTTTGTGTCCCAAAAGTGAATTTGGAGCCCTTGGTTTGCTCGTTCCTCCCCCTGTGGGAACTGGAAAAGGCAGAGGACTTTCCCAGCGTTGCAATAAGCTTACATAGAAACATAGTTTGAAACAGAGTTGAATTTTAGGCCTTGAAATATGTAGAGCTAGAAATTTTCTGAGCTGCAAAAAATACAGAACAAGCAACTCTTCTATGCTGTAAGGTGCACGTGTGGTGTTGAGTGATTAGCTTAATTAGACACTTGTAAGCCTTTAGCATCAGCCTATTGGCTAAAAAACTCTTAAAAGGCCTTGTAACAAAGAGAACTTTGGCTTCCTGTTGTTACAGCATGAGTTTTACCATCTTTTATGTCTCTGCCTTCACTGAGACTGATAATGAAATAAAAAACTCATGGAACGCCTCTCGGTCGCCCCGTCCCGTTATTGGTGATGAGATCCAACATCCCCCCAAAAGGGTTTCCCTGTTTGTTTGGAAGTTCCCATTCCCCAGCCCAGGACAGAGCCCTCCCAGCACACAGGGCTGCCAGGCTTCAGCAGCAAAACCCTTCAGCAAAACCCCAAAGGCTTGCTCAGGTTCCTGTCCTGCTGCCAATAATTTCACTTTTCCCTGATTTCTGGCTGCTTCATCACTCCTTCATGCCAGAGCTTTTGAAAGCACTCTAGAGCTGGCTTGGCACAAGGATTAGGAAGTTTAGGAAGGTCTAAGTGCTCCTTGTGAGCTTCCCTGCCCAAAGCTGGCATCACCTCCTGTAAAGTGATCATCCTGCTCTCCCCATCTGTATTCCCCACCTCCTCTTATCTACAAAGTCAAGAGGGCTTATCAGCCGTAATAAAAGGCCAGAGAGGAAAAATAATCAGCAAATATTTCGTTCACTATTATCTAAAAATTGTGATTGTACTGAGTCAGCAAAAGTGGGGCTGGGCAAGGCATGGAGCTGTGAGTCACATTTATAAGCCAGCTTTTGTTGTGAACACTACAAAGATGCATTAATTAACGATAAGATCAAGGGCAATGTCTGGCAGGATAGACAGAGAGACAGAGACAGAGCTGGAGAGATTAGAGAAAATGGAAGGGACTCATAAACTCGGGTTGAACCTGAGGAAATTACTGTGTGTCCACTATGGGGGATTAATCTAAAGCAAAGTAGGCATAAAGTAGGAAGAGGGATGAACACAATGAAAACCAAGGGTCTGGAAAGCAGAAATGCTGCTTGGTTTTATGACATGTTAGGCTAGCACACAGCAAAACATAAAACGACTCCATTTGTCCAGTTTATCCACCAAACTAATCAAAAGATGCTTGTAGAGATTTTTGCAAGGGAGATGCTATGGGTCATGGATTAAATGGGAGTGCTGCTAAATTCTCACCTACTGTGGCTTTGGATTTCACTGTTCGAAAGAGGTTTGCAGAATTTGAAATGAATGGGGTTGACAAAGTCATTTAAAGACATGAAAGCTTTGTCTTATGAAGAAAAGGTAAAAGAACTCAGAAGAGTATGAGTGACACCATCCATCCACAGCTGGCGAGTGGCTGTTTGCAGGAAGTGAAAGGAAATCCTGCTGTGAATGATTCAGGGAAGACCCAAAATTTCATGCTGAATGCCTAGACTAGACAACAGAAAATATCTTAAATAAAATGCCATGAAGGCTCCTCAAGGAAAAGGAGTTTTTCTAGTGAGGTTGCTCTTCTCCTCAAAAGTTTTGTCCTCATCCAGTTCTGGTTTGGATGAGTGTGAGCAGGAGAGGATGGGGTTTGAGAAGATGGTTTTTCCCCTTGACTCGAGTGAGAACAAGACACACTGCTGCCAACTGCAAAAGCAACACTCCCTACCCTCTGTTAAGCAGCACAAACAGCACTCAGAGCATTTTCACATTCACTTCTCTCATTTGGCCTTTAAAACCTCTTACCTGGAGCTTAAATGACAGATCCTCCTGTTCCTGCAGCGCTTTCTTCCTGGCCCCTTTCAATAATTCATATTCATCTACACCTCATCCCAGGGCTCCTTTTCATTGCTCCTTTGATAAACAACAAGACATGAAAGGTACAGGAGATGCTGAGATATGACCGTGGCTCCAAACACTCCTGACGTGGGAGGGAAATAACTTCATTACCACTCGCTCCCTTATTGCTTGCCTGGGAAATATCCAGGCAGTGTCTCACACAGAAATGTGTGGCAGCAAGCGAGGGAGAAAAGGCCTCCATGTGTCTGCAATGTTTCTTCATGCATTCAAGAAGTATTCGTGTAATTCTTCAGTTATTTCTCCATGCATTCAAGAAGTATTCGTGTAATTCTTCAGTTATTTCTCCATGCATTCAAGCTGGAATTTTCACACTTCATTTTAACTATTTCACATGGAAAAACACAATGAACGTGTCCAAGAATCCCTTTGCTTGAAGCTAGCAGAAATTATCATGCTATTTGTTTTTACCCTCAGTAATGTTTAGGCACGGGCAGCAGAAACTCCAGGTCCCTGGGAATTTTACATTAGTGCATACATTTCGTTCACAGTCTGTGCCCAGAACAAATTCTGTCTCCAAGATGTCACTGCTTAGAACTTTCCTTTTTAGCAGTGATGTGGAAGGACTTCAGTAAATGGCAGCACTTGGCACAGCTCCATCTCACTGAACAGAGACTAATTTGAATCTTATTCATTGCAGACTATTTATTTCGATAGCAGAGCAAAAGAAACTACTTAGTGGGTGATAGGGATCTCTCCTGTTGCTTGTGGTTCCCTTCTGGGTATTTAGCTTAAGGGCCAAAAAGGGCCTGTCTTTCAACCCTAATGACCTCCAACAAATGACTGCACTCAATGGCCCAGCCCAGGCTTTGTGCGTGGGTGTCGATTTTTCTTCTAGTAATATTTAATCTGCTGAAGGGATTAGAAATAGGAAAAGAGTTTGATTAGAATGAAATCACCCAATTGCCCTAAGCTCCTGAAGTAATGCAAGCAGCAGAAGTAGCAGTGAGCTTCCCCTGCTGCCATTCTTGGTGGAGTCCTTCAAGACAAACCTGGTTTCTAATCATGCCCTGAAGGAGTCTCCATAACCCTCCACATTCTGGTTGCTGCTGGGTTTTGTTGGAATAATTTTTGCACTATTTCTGCAGCAACTGTCCTTTCCAGAGGAATTTTCACCAGTCTATTTCCCCCCCTAAGAGTCCTCTCAGTGCATTGGAGCTTGTTGATGGAACCAAGCAATAAAGTGCATTTGTTTCCTTTTTAGGTGACAGCACAGGGTGCTAGTGCTTGTATTCTCCTCTTTTACTGCAAAACCTCGTAAAATCAGTGCAGATGCTTTCTTCTCTCACCTGGAAATGCCTCAGCAGGTGAAAACAGGGAGAGTGCTTGAGGTGATGTTATCTTCACACCAGATTAGCAGAGGGTGTCACTCGGGCCCTCAGCCCACTCTGAACAATGACTAAGGAAAATGCACTTGGCTGCTTCACTCAGCACCTCCCTGCTCGGACTCAGAGGCAGAGCTGCTGCTGATCCTGAGGCTGCTGCTACTTTCCTCCAGCTTTGGGGAAGCAAAAAAAAAGCAGCTAAATCATCTATTTCTGCCTTGTTAACAGAATTGATCAAAAAGTTCAGGCAGAGTTCAGTGACGAGCCAGATCTGAGGGACCCAAGGGCAAGGAGGGCGTAGCTTGGACTGTAATTCTTCATTACTGATGACAGAAGAAGGAAAGAACTAAAGCTGATTAGAAAAATAAGAAGTGATATAATGTTTTCCTGAGTTTAGGATGAGATCTAAATTTTAAGAAAAGGCTTTGTGAAGCTTCAGATCCCGACATATTTTTTGCTGGCTGCAGGGCTTTGGAAGGACTGGTGCATTCCAGATTCCCATTCTGGTAGTGTCATAATAATATCCCTAATTATTATCCTGTTACAGAAGTGTTGTTTTCATGTGAGGTGATATTAGCTCATAACTTGTATCACAGCTTAGAGGAAGAAGCGTTTCAGGACATTGGGATACAATCACCTCTGTAGCACATCTCCCTTGCTGGGGACTTCCTGAGATGTTTTTGATTATGATTTCCAGCAAAACCCAGCGTTTTCTGACTTTGATATTTCCCAGAAATCAATGCTGTCTCTCTGGGGTCTGAGACAGGATTGTTTTCCCTTCAATTGGTCATTAGTGGTGTTGCAGCAGAGCTTAGGAACCCAAGGAATAAGGCTGGAACGCCCTCTTGTTTGGTGCACACACAGGACAAACAGATGGTTGTAGTTTTGGAAAGTTCAGCCTGGAAATAGATACAGCAGACTAAGGCAGGCGCTGACTGATTTTCCATTTTCAAGGCAAAATTTGGTCTCTGGTCTCTGAGAAGCTCTGGAGTGAATCCCCATAATTGTCATTAATTGGCCATTTACCTGATACATACAATGGAAGGGCCAAATCCTGATTTCCTCCATGCCAGGGTGATCCTGTATTTCGTTTCCCTGAGCTGCTTCACTGGCCAGCTGTTGCTCAGGTTCGATATAAGATGGAGCTTTTTGCCTCTGATGTTTTGTGGGTCTGAACCTCAGGCTGGAACGTGTTAGAAGGTGAGGAAGGAGGAGAGGGTTCCTGGCATANTCATGGTGACTAGATTCACCACAGGGGGTGCAGTGTCATCAGTGATTAATTAACGAATTATTTTACAAACCATACACTTAATAAAACAAAGGCAATCAAAATTAAAACAACAAATAACAAACAAAATCAACAGTTCAGCTGTGAATAGAAATTCAGTCCACTCAGGGAGTCCCAGTCCAGCACCACAACAATTCTGTCCATTCCAGCCCCCTGGATGGTGTCTTGTGAGTGTGAGCAGAAAATGTTGACGTGAACAAGGCAAGCAGGACCTGTCAGCCCTGGATGGAGGGAAGGAAGGGCCCTGTGTTTTCAGGGCACCCAGTGGGGATGTTCCAGGCTCCAGGGAAGCAGTGCTGAGCTGCAGATCATGTCCAGAAAAGTCTGCAAGGGGAAGTGTCAGCATCGGTGGTATCTTCAGCTCCGAATTCACTGCAGGCACTAAAACTCTTTGCCTGCTATTAACACATCTTAAGCTAATGAGTCCTTTGAATTGTAATTCCTTCCAGAAGCTATTTGCAATGGACTTAGCTGGCTAATGGGTATAAGTTTGAACTCCATCCTTTCATAATAAATTCCACTGCTAGTTCCTCGCTTTCCTGAAGCTTTGTTCTGCCAGATTCACACCGTGTGCCTCTCCTGGAATGCCTTCAGAGCAAGAGCAGGCTGCTGATTTGCAGTCAGAAGCCACACACCTTTATGAAAGATTCAAAATACCTTGTTTCAGAAAGATTTTAATTTCATTACCTTTATAGCTCTAATAAAAAAGCTGGGTGCAACACTTACTGTTTGTTCAATAAGTGCTCCGATTTTCTGTGCCAGTCGATAGAGCCTGGAGTGAAATTGTTATGAGAGGTGAGCTCTTCTAGATGGAGATGCAATCTGGAGATACAAGCACTCCCATATCCCTTTATTTCCATTAAATTCAAGTTTATTTAATATCAATTTTTCACGGCTGATCCCAGGCATGCAGAATGATGATTTCATGGCCCTTTTGTGATGTTGGCACAGCAAAGTGTTTGTGTCCTTTGTCACACCCTGCTTAGGATGAGGGCCATGTGTCACAATATCAGCAAATATTCTTTTCTCCAGGTATATTTGGCTATGGTTTAGTTTGTTTAGGCTGACTTAAAGACAAAAAGAGACTTTATCCACCCCTTTGATTTCACTCAGGGTTGTCTTTTAGTATCAGTGTGGATTCTACAAAAACACAGTCTCATGACTGACCCACTAAAGATGCTGAAATCATAAGAAAACCCTAAAAAGTTCCGGTTGGTTTATGGTTAGCATTTTTTTAAATTATTGTTTGATCGTTTTTATGCAGAAGCCACCTCCATTATCTCCCTCACAGTTCAATGCATAATTGACAGCAAAATGATTTTATCAGTATTCCTTGTAACATCTGTTTCAGATAAAGACAAGAGGAAAAAAAAAAATCCAAATTAAAATTTTGATGGATTTGCTTTGAAAATACATGAGACTGTTCCCACAGTTCCATTTTCTTAAAGCAGTTCCATCCTGTGCTCTTTATTTTCCCTGTATTTCTGATATCCTGGCATGTAGAATTTAAGTTTTTAAGGGACAGAAGTGCTTTATTACCTGTGTCAGTAAGGAGTAAGTCCAGTTGTGTGTTTGAAGTTGCAGAGTTTGGAATGTCTGGCCCGTGCTGGAGGTAAAATGAAGACACATATTAAAGGATATTCAGGCTTCCAGGAGTTGTTGTTTGGGTATTTCTGGTTTTTAGATGTTAATTTCCTGGTCATATCCGTCTGGCACTATTTCAGATGGTGTTGTTTAATACTGATCGACAATTGACCTTTAATTTTTGCCTATTCATTTGTCTTTTTACCTAGACAAAAATACGATTTCTGGCAGTTTCCAACTCTGACACGCTGCACNTGTTTAATACTGATCGACAATTGACCTTTAATTTTTGCCTATTCATTTGTCTTTTTACCTAGACAAAAGTACGATTTCTGGAAGTTTCCAATAGGAGAGCAAGTTGTGAC
This sequence comes from Illadopsis cleaveri, assembly GCA_013399915.1. NCBI lineage: Eukaryota > Metazoa > Chordata > Aves > Passeriformes > Timaliidae > Illadopsis > Illadopsis cleaveri. The sequence goes on along the minus strand of VXBB01011791.1, from coordinate 3,691 downwards.
TTTTTGGAATCATTTCCATTTGTAACTTCATTTCTGCATCTGATTTTATCCCCTGAAGAACAAAGCTTTTATATTCCTATATTCCCTATATATATGGAACTACACCAGCAAAAAGAGATTGAAGTGAGTGGAGAATCAGGCCAGGGATTTGTAAATGTTTTTATTGCATTGACATGTTTTGATTTAATGTTCTTTTTTTAAGACGTTCACTTGTGCAAAATGTCATTATTGTAAAACAAATGGAATCATCACATTCATGAATGGAAGAGGACACTGCTGTCAATCTTAATATTCTTGATTGCTTCATCCTTTTTCAGTCTCATCCCACTGCTGCGAATTTTGTTGTTTTTAAGGAAAAGTTGTTTTTACTCATCTGTTATTAAAGTTGACAATCCAAAGTTTTAACCCACGACAGATACCCCACTCTTTGAGAGGAGGAAAGTTGGGCTCCTAAAATGACCAGATCCACTGAGTTATCCCACAGGAACCAAGTGGGAATGTTCCCACAGGGGCAGGGAAGCAATCAGCACTGAGCCACAGCAGCTCTCCCCACTTGGGTCACCCATGGCTGGCACCTCCTCTGGCAGAAGAGACCCCTCCTCTCCTCCTCTCTTTGGAAAAACAAAAAACAAAAGAGGTCAGAAATATGAGGTCGCTTCAAATCCCTGTTAAAATTTAGTGCAAATCCCCTCCTATTTAGTGCATTTCCCATTTTTCTTTGGAGCCAGCAGAATTATGGTGACATGAATAGTTTTACTCACTGGCAAACCTTGGTTTTGCTCAGTTTTTGGAACTTTTCTCCTCTGACATTTAACCAAGGAAAACACCTCTCTTCCCAGAGACAGTTTAGCCTCCCTCTAACACACAGCCCTGCTGCTGCAAAAATATATTATTAATGCTTTAATCAAGCAGCAGTGCTTTGATTAATGTCTTCTCCTCGGTCACGAGCAGTGAGAGAGCATCATTAAAACCAGAGGCTGAGTCATGGAAAGAGCCGTGGCAGCAGAGGAGCTTCGGGGTCTGTCATCAAGGAGCTCATGTCCTCGGCGGTGTCGTGTTTGGAGTCACCCGGCTGGCGTTGGATGATCCCTCCCCGCCTCCCCCTCGCATCCATCCCGGCTTTGTGCCCCCGGCAAAGCTGAAACGCGAGCCCGGCCCGGGGCTCCCTTCCCGCAGGTGTCGGATCACACCTGCAGGAGTGCGGCCCTGGTTCTGTGCCTGAGGTGTTTTGGTTTTCTGAAATTCTTTTCCCAGGGAATTTTCTGTAAACAAGAGAAGGGTTTTTGTGGTTGTAACTTTGTTTCCGTTCCTTTTCCTAGGAGGGACTTCTTCTCAATGTCCCTCTGGTCTGACTAATGTGAGTGAAGAGGTTTGTCTTTGTGTCACCAATCAAATTGGTCTGTGTAGGATTGTATAGAAGGGAGACACATCCCAAAAATAAAAGAGTCATTTTCAGCCTTCTGAAGTCGGAGTCTGTGTCATTGTGGTGCAAAACAGAGTCACAGGGGAGCAGGGCTGGGGCTTGGTCTCCAAAAAACCAGAGCCCCAGAAAACACTCAGAGAATCATCCTGTTAGGGATTGAAGTGTTTTTACTGCACTGGCAAAGATTGTTTTTATACTGAGTGAGGAATTTAACAAATACTCCTGTTTATGTCGTTTGGAAAACACTTCATTTTCATGCAGTGCGTATGCAGAGGGTGATACATAAAGAACATTTCCTTGCTGCCATTTATGCATAGATCACTTTCATGCATGTTTGATAAGAAGTTTTCTTTGTCTCTGCTACTGAACACCACATAACTTCATTTTCTTAGTTCTTAGTTCTTCGTTTTCTTCATTTTCTTCATTTTCTTTAGTTCTTATTGCTTGTATTGGACATCTCTGTGTGTGTAAATAAATACACGTGTGCACACCTGCTCTAGGATCTAGATGTGTCACAAATGGTGAATGAAGAATGATTTTGAAAAATATGAAGGGGAAAAAAATCACTGCTCTGTTTCCTTTAAGAAATGTTTGGGCTCTCACTAGTCAGGAACAAGGAGTTTTCTCTTTAACATTGATTTGCAAACTGCAGAAATAATTTTCTGCATCACATTTCAGTGTCAGAATTTCCTTTAAAGGGATGTCACACGCTCCACATTATTTTCTGTTTCAATACAGAAAATATTACAGAAAATACAATTATTTTGAGAGGATCCATGATCTTTTACCAACGAGAGAAATCAGGGGGCAGCTGTTTCACTGGTGGATCATTCCCAGCTTGCCTGATGCAGAGAACCCAAAGGGTTATTTTGGGTCTGGCCTTGCAGGAAGTTTCAGGCTCAGTCCTAATTTTTGACCTTTCTTCAGTGCAGAGTTCCAAGTTCCGTGCAAACTGATGTGTGAGCTGGACTGGTTTGGAGGTGTTTAGTGATTCTGGGCAATATCAGTGACTCCTGCAGTAATTATCTGATGAAACAGGCAGATTAAGCTCTCATGTGGGACGGCAGATGCAGAGCTCTGCCGTGTGGGTGACACTGGCAGATTGGGCTCACATGAAGCAATTTTGTCCAAGGAGACGTGAGCAAGGAGAGTTGTGTAACACAGATTCTCACCCCTTTGGCTTTCTGCAGATCACGTCCCTATAAAATCCTAAAAAAAAAATAAAGTAATTATTTCAGGAATTTCACAACTTGGGATAACTTGCTCCTGGTGAGTTCAGATTCCAGGAACTGGATTTTTCAGTCATTCTGGACAATAATTCACTCTTCATTGATTGATTTCTCCCTCTGAGCTCTGAATTTCTGTTGCTGATCACAGCACAATGAGTAACCACACAAACTTTGGGGATTGCAGTAAGGTGACCTGGTGCTGTGGTTGTATCAAGGGGAGTTGAACCTTGAACAGGAACAAGGTTAAAGTCTCTCACATCCCCAGGATTGTGGAAAAGAGAATGGGAGAAAGAAATAAGGAAAAAACCCTTGTATTTAAAGGCCATAATACTGGAGCAAAGTCCCTCAAACGTGCCCCATATATTAATTCAGAATCACTCATGTGGCTGGAAATGAAAGAAATGCTCCATTTGTTCTGAATGCTTTGGGTTTGCATTTAAAAGTCAAATTGCCAAGGCTCTACAGGCGTGTTATTTGTTGAGTTTGGATAAACTTTATCACTTTAGCTCAATAGCATATCTAGAAGCTGTTTGCTCATGTATTTTCTATATTCAGTATATCAACATCAATGTTTTTTCATGGATTTTTCATGGATTTGTGGATAATTCTGGCTCTGTCTGGAAAACATAAATACCAACTGGTAAAAATCAAGTCTGAGAGGAGATCTGGATCTCTCAGTAAATAAATATCTATAGAGAAGAGGTGATTTTCAACTCAATCTAGTGGTTCTTAAAACACATTTCATCAAGTGTTTTCTGTTAAAAAGCCCACCCAAAAAGATTTGAGAACATTTTTTTTTGAGAGAGGTGCAATTCCCTCCTTAAGCCAGTGCTCCCTTACCTGAGACCCTGTGAGTTACTTGTGATTTCTTCCTGTCATTCCTTTGTTATAAATTCATCACTGCTTCAGTGGTAATGCTTTGACTAAAGCTGTCATTTCCTAAACTCACCTGTGTTTGCTGAACACACATTGTATTTTTTTTTTCTGTTTCACTGTGTTTGTTTTCAGTTTGTTAAAACATTTTTCTTTTTTTTCTTTT
>VXBB01011788.1:30889-49428 GCA_013399915.1 Illadopsis cleaveri | reverse complement strand
CTTCCCATCTCAGCCATTAGTGCTACAAAAGGAAATAGATTTCCCATCTAGCTTCATGCAACCTGCAGCTTCCATTTCCCTTCTGAGCCCAGTGCAGGAGCCTATTGAATAAATGTCTGGTGACCTTCAAATTTACAGCAGAATTGCATTAAGGCCAAATGAGCATGTTGAGATCCACTGGCCCTGACAGGTCTCTGGCAAGTGCAGAGCCCAGAATGAACAGCCCCTAATGAAACCTTACCTCTTATTGGAGATGATGGGGACTCTCCAGCCCTTGATCTGATTGAGCTCTGTGTCAGACACCTCGATCTGCAGCGGGAGGCGAGGGACCCACACTGTCATTTCCAAAGGGGCACTCAGGTGCTGGTAAGTGAAATTAACTACGACATTCACTTTGCCTTTCATTTCCTTCCCGTTGACAAAGACGTAGTCACATCTGTCAGAAACCTGGAAATTAAAAGGAGTAGGGGAAAAAAAAAGTGAATGAGTCTCTTCACTAATTATAAAGTTCATCACATGCTGGGTGAGTGAGAGGAAGAGCAAGAATCTAGGTTTAAACTAGCTCCAGGTTCAGAGGACAACCAGGAATAACAAGAAAGGTGCCTGGGGTGCCCTTAATAGCCTGTATAATTCAGCATTGTTTTAACAGGCTGCTTCTTCCTGCTATAAACACTTCTGGTGTAATCTAAGATAAGGGAACAGCATTTTTTTTGGTCCTTAATTCCCACTCCAACAGCAGGATAGACCCAGGGTGATGGCAGGGAGAGAAGGTTCCTCTGCTCTCCCCAGCCCTCCTGCTCTCCCCCAGGGAGCCCCACTCACCTGGGGAGGAACAGGGAACTCCTGCAGCAGGAACTGGGAAGGGATGGATCTCCCTAACCCACCCCAGAACGGGGCAGAGTTTTCAAGAGTCCTGGCCCAGGGAATGGGGTGCTCACAACCAAAACCCACCCCAGGGTTTGTGCAGTGGGCCCCAAGAGCTCCAGCCCTGCTGCCAGCCTGCCAGAGGCTCCCCCAGCACTGCCACAGCAGCAGCAGCCAGTCCTGGTGCCACTTTATTCATCACCTGCAGCTCTGGACATCAATATTGCAGAGAGTTAGTAAATCTCACTCAAGCACTTGAGCAGCTGCTGCAAGGATCTAGGTGAGCTGACAGGACCTGTTCATTACAGTTGGTTAAAACAGATGAGCAAATGTACACGTCAAATAATTTATTAACTACCACTTTACCGTGCTGATGATCTGAAGGAATGATCTATTAGAACCCTGAACTCTTTTCACAATCCATTACCAGCCAGAGCTGCTGTTCCATTCCATCAATGTATTTAATGTTTCTCCCTCTGGAATGTATAGCCTCATCCTTGTCTGAGCTTAATGCCATTTTCTACTTTTCCGTTTAAATGCTGAAATGAATTTAAATCATATTTAAACATCGCCAGCTTTTTGTAGGATAATTGGCATTCCTAATATTATTATCTTTAAACAACAACAACCCCCTCACAGACAGAGCCACAGCAAATGCATTTCCATCCTGGCCTATCTGAGCCTAGGTAACATCAGAAAAGGTGATCGTGGCTCTTGCACCTCTGTAGCCCTGGTTTGTGCCTGAGGTGTTTTGGTTTTCTGAAATTCTTTTCCCAGGGAATTTTCTGTCAACAGGAGAAATGTTTTTGTAACTGTACCTTTGTTATTCATTCCTTTCCCTAGGAGGGACTTCTTCTTGCTGTCCCTCTGCTCTGACCAATGTGAGTGAAAAAGTTCACCTTTGTTTCACCAATCAAATTGGTCTGTGTGAAATAATATTAAAAAAAAACCCCACATCCCAACAATAAAAAAGTCATTTTCAGCCTTCTGAATCTCAGAGTCTGTGTGGTTGTGGTGTAAAACAGCGTCATTAGGGCTTCATGCAAACTGCAGCACAACAGTGACACTTATTCCTTCCGATTCATTCCGGCAGTGAAGGGCTGGCTGGGAGCTCCGTGAGCTCATCCTGCTGCTGCCTCCCCTCTCAGCCCGGGAAACAGGCACAGGCAGGTGTCCCAAGCAGCAACATTTTCTTTTTCCTGACCATCAGTTTGTTCTATAAATCATCATCTCGAAGGCACAAGGTCATGGTATTTATTTGATCATTCATGCAGTGGTCTTTAAGGGATGGATTCTTTTTTTAACTCTCTCTCTCTGTGCAGTAAACCCTGGCAAAGTTGGAATCAAGGTCTGTTTGCCTGCTGAATTTTCTTTCTCGTTTGAAATCTGAGAGGCTGATTCCCTCAGACATCAAAACAGGGGGCAGAGCACAGACCATGTTGATAAATCAGGCCAGCACACCCAGAAGCAGGTCAGCACTGGGCAGCACATCAGCCCTGCTGTGTTCCTGCAGACACATCCCAGCCATCCATCCCCCAGCACAAGAGAAGGGCTGGAAGGATGGAGGGGAGCACGAAAACGGAGCTTCTCTGTCTCTTTTGGTTGTATTTTCCAAGCTGTTCACTGGGAGAGAGAGAACCTTGTGCAGTGAGTTTGCTGGGGCTCAGCTGAGCCTGTGCAGCACAAACACGGCCAGGAGGAACAGCCTGGCACTGGGATGTGCTCCCAGAGCACCAGAGCAGCAGCAAAGGCACCGGGGGAGCCCTGCAGGGGTCCAGGAGAGCCCCGGGGGCACAGCAGGGATGGGGCTGCAGCAGCCACTCCTGAGAGCCCTGAACACTCTGAAATGCAACAGGAGCTGCACATGCCCTGGGGAAAGGCGGGTGATCTGTGGGGAAAATCCATCTGTTTTCTTCCCCAAATCCCTCCCACCTCTCATTTCCCCTCCTCCTGCCTTTGAGTTTTGGTATCAGGGACGGCAACTCCACTTTTCAGCAGAGGTGACAGGGGCTCAGGAGAGAGAGCAGAGTTTCTTTTGCTGCTAATGCACTGCTGGAACACATCTCTGTGCTGTGGCCACTGTAATTCAGGGACATTAGAATGCCATTAAACCCTTCTGGTGCTGTGCTCCCTCGCTGAAGCTTTTCCAGGCTTTGTGTCACTGGAGCTTTTCACACAACTGCACCGAGCTGACTCCCATTAATTAAGGGAGACTGTACTTAGCATTCACGAGATGCTCCAGAAATCCTCTCAGTGCAGGGGGCTTTTATCTCTCGAGGGCCTGGGGCTTGAATGGCTTTTTTTGGGCACGAATTTGGTAGGTTATAAAAGTGCTTTGGGTTTCTTTTGGGCTCCTGCAGGTCCCCCTCTTTTCCTGCCATCAGTGAACAGCTAAGGCAGGTTCCTGTGAGTGACACACACACAGAGCTGACCCCTGGGTGGGCAGAGGTCTGTCCCACCCTGCACAGGGTCAGGAATGACACTCCCACACCAAACCATGTCCACACCAAACACGCAGCTGCTGCCAAGCTGGAGGTGGAGTTCAATCATCAGTGCACAGGGGAATATTTCAGATGTGCTCAGCACTGCACTCAGTTCAGACCCCCAGCCCTGCTGTCAGCACAGGGAAGAGACTGGAGTCACTCCAGTAACTCACTGTAGCTAAAAAATCCCTGTAAATATGCAGTGCCCAGCCCCACATGCAGCTCTGGACCCTGGGTGTCCCAAAACTGAGCCCCCAGCTCTGCGGGGGATGCTGCTGAGCCACTCCAACACGGTTTTTACTGCACTGATCCACCCGAAGCATCTCCCAGAGCATATTGATCAAGAGAACCCTGACACAAATTAATTTCTAAGAAATATTTTGGTTTGTTCTGCAGCTTCGTGGCAGACATCAATAAATTCTCCTCAGCCGAATCTACCCGAGTGAAACACTCAACGGGACGTTTTAAAGGGATTTAACAACTCTGGGCAAACATCCAATTGTAGCTGCAAGTTTCACAGTTCCTTTGTGATCTCGGTGTCACCCACTGAAAAATCCCCTCATTACCAGTCTCTCCTCAGGAATCACCTTTTGCTGTTTAAAGTCAACACTTGGCAGATGAAACTTGAGTGGGTTTTCGCTTTCCACGTTTCTTTTGCACTGCTCAGAACAGTCTGTTTCTCTCTGGGCAGTGGGTTTGCACAGATTTTATCCATTTCCTGGGGTTGTAGTGAGAGGAGAGCAGCTCCTGCCCAGCCCTCTGTGAACATATTTTGAAGTCTCTGTACACTCTGTCCTCACCTGTGATTTATTTCTTTCAAGACACCTACATTTGCTTTCATTTTTTGGGTCATGAAATTTCAGTTTCATTTCAATTTCAAATGATTAAAATTATGTAAAAATACCACGACATCAAGGAAAAAGTTATTTTAAAATGGCAAAAATCAAAACATTTCATTTTGGAAATGTCAAAACAAGTTGTTTTCCTTGACACAACAACAACCTGGTAGCATCCTTTTCTTCTTTTATTCTTTCTGTCAGAGATGAAATTCCAAAGAAATTAGCATCACTTCACCAAGCTGTTTTACAGGACTACACATTCTGACTGAACAAACTCTGCCAAATTTTCCCCAACAGGCCTTAATCAGCTGGGGCCACAAATCAAACCAAAATCACCTCGATGAAACTCTGCTCAGATAAAATCCAATCCCGTGGAACCCGTGGTAGCTCTGGCACAATGAACTATTCCCACGTGCAGGAAGGGATGTGAAGGCACAGAACAACTTTTGCACGAGCCTGGGATGAATTCCCAGCTCCCTCCACACTCACCACACGGCTCTGTGTGATTTATTGAGATCAAACTCAGGATGCTCCAGTGTTAAACTCCCACTGAGCTCCAGGGGAGTTTGGTGCTTAAACCCCTCTGAGAACCTTTAGTCTCCCTTTGGTGTGTTTGTAAAACAAGGATCCCATTCCCTGGCTCCACAGGGATTTATCCCATCCCCTTGTTCCACAGGGATTTATCCCATCCCCTGGCTCCACAGGGATTTGGCAAAGCCTGATCTGTGAGGAGCCAGGAGGAGCTCAGGAGTGACACACCTGCATTCCCTGCTTAAAATTCCTGTGCAGTTCTCGGGGCAGCCCCTCACCTGCTCACAGCAGCCACTCCTGAGGGCAGGGCAGCTGTGCCCCAATCCAGCTGTGCCCCAATCCAGCTGTGCCCCAATCCAGCTGCGCCCACAAATCCAGCTGCACATCTCCCTCCAGCTGTGCCCCAATCCAGCTGCGCCCACAAATCCAGCTGCACATCTCCCTCCAGCTGTGCCCTCAAATCCAGCTGCACATCTGCCTCCAGCTGTGCTCCAATCCAGCTGTGCCCACAAATCCAGCTGCACATCTCCCCCATCTGTGCCCACAGACCCCCCCAGCTGCCCACGGCTGGGTCAGACGGGCACACCCTGCCAGTGCAGCTCACTCCCCCCCTTGCAGACCCCCGTGCTCCCCTCTCATTTCCCAGCCCTGGACAAGCTCCTGGTGAGGAGCTGGGCTGAGCCCAGGCTCCTCCAGCGCCCCTCTGGGGACACAAATCCTCCAATCCACCCTTTCACCCCCCACTGTGAGCAGAGGTCATTATTTTGACAAATTAGTTAAATCTCTCTCAGTCAGCAACGAGGACCCTGAATTATTCAACACACATCTGTCTTCCTCCCTGACAAAAATGGCCTGTGAAGCAATAAGTGCATTTCACTTGAACCACTTCTGAAAGATGTAAGACAGTTTGGGTTGACTCCAGTGCCCCTTGAAGTCAATGCTGAGCCTTTCATTTAATTTTCATTTAATTAATTTCATTAAATTTGCAGATGATGCCAAGCTGGGACGGGTTAGAAGTTCTCTGGAGAACAAGCTCGGAATTCAAAATGATCTTTGTAGTGTAGAAAACTATCTGAAACAAACAGATGAGATTGAAGAAAGGTTGGATAGAAACAATTAAGTGCAGGATGGGGAAGATTGGCCCAGTGACATCAGTGGAGAAAAGGATTTGGGCTGGAGAGGATCTGACAAGAAACTCTCCAACTCCAGGGACCACTGAGGACTGGAAGATGATCATTAACAACTGCAGAAACATTTCAGATCTGCTTAGGCAAATGACTTCCAAGAATGTTTTCCACAGCTGGAAATGTTGTTCCTTTCGTCTCAGCTGGAAAATCTCAGTGATTTTTACGCCTCAGAGTGAGATATGGGACACATAACTTCTCCTGTCTGCAGTCCCTGCATGTCCTCTATGAGAAATGCAGGGTTTCTGGGTGAAAAAGGACACAAGCATTTCATCTTTGTCCCTCAGATTCAATATTGATCACAAGAGCAGGTCCTGCTGTACTGGGAAATAAGTTTTGCACAGCAGCAGAGGCAGGAGAACACAGCCCAGTGAAACCCTCCCAGAGAGGACAGAGCAGACTGTGCCCAGCACCTTTCCTGACCCCCTCACTGCACTCAAGTTCAGCAGTTTCTGTTGCTGGCATGCAGCTAAAGAAGTTTGCAGTGCACAAAGTAAACATTATCCCAAACTTCCTTCTTTCCTTATTAGGTGTGAGAAAATGCTGAAGATAGTGTTCTGTATTTATGGCATTGGTGGTGAGGCATTCTGACGTGCAAGACAAACCACTGTCTGAAAATTGACGACATTTCATTAAATTAAGAAGATTCAAGGAAAAGAAAAAAGAAAAGGATTACAAAGATGGGAGAAAAGGCATCCTGTTCTCCTCAGACAGCTGAACAAAAGCCGGGTTCAGGACCAGTGAAATCACTGTGGATCAATGCTGCCTCATTTCTTTCCTCACACAGTCAAGTAAAATAACAACAACAATGGTGCTGCTGATGAACATTTTATATTTGAACTATTCCCACCATCTAACAGCATTTCAGCATTTCACAAAAAATCCTCCTGACAACACTTTGCAAAGCACATCACTGAGGGCTCAGTGCTTGTGTCTCTGAGAGCATTTTGTCCTATCAATACCTGTTCACCTGGCACAGATCTCATTCTCCTCATGGTGGGGATGAAGGAATTAACTGCTTACAAAGATTTCCCATGGCCACAGAGGGCTGGGGAACGTTACCTGGGCTGAGAAATGAAGCCTCATCACTGTGATGTTGAAGAATAATCAACCAAACAACAGAAATAAGCTGCATTTAGCATAAATAGAAAGCCAGGCCAGAAACATTTCCTCTCACAGAGTCTAGAAAAAAATCATGAACCAAGCCCACACTTGTGGAATGGGGAAAAGCCCAGGTGAGGACTGAAGAGATGCAGTTTCTATTTCATCTCTGCCCTCTGACCTCATGAAAGGTGGTTTTTTTGTGCTCTGTTTATTCATTAATGTTTTATTCATGGCTGTTGGTGTCCCAGGACAGGCTCTGGTGGGCACTGCAGCTCCTGGGCACTGAGGCTCAGTGCAGCTGGGAGGTGAATTTCCCAATGAGGATGTGCTCAGACAGGCAGTGCCAGGTGAATTTCCCAATGAAGATGTGCTCCAACAGGCAGTGCCAGGCAAGAGCAAACCCCTGTCCCTGCCCAGCTCTCCCCAGACACAGCCCTGGGGCTCTGGGGGCTTGGCTCTGACAGCCCCAGGGCACAGAGAGCTCCCAGAACGTGCCCAGGGTCAGTGCAGAGCAGAAACCATCAGCTTTTCTCCCCATAACCGAATAAGAAAGGCCAGGGGTGCCCCAGCTCCCACGGAGCCCAGGGCAGGGCACAGCCAGGGGAGAGCAGAGCTGCCACCCTGAGCTCCTCCAAACTTCCTTCCCCTCTCAGAGAAATGGCAAGAGCAACACATTCAATAAAACATTTCAGGAGCTGGTTTCAGCCAGGATAGGGAATGGAAGGTGGAGGGTAATTTGAAAGCATTTTGTAAGGTTTCTGCTGCTCGTTCCCCATTGACTGTGATGGGAGTCGTGCTGCTTTGATCTCCCAAACGCTTTCACACTCCTGCCATCCTGACAGGCACTCAGAGCACGGAGCTATTTACTGGGAAATTGAGGTGAGTCCTGCAGCTTAATATCTGAACTATCTTCAAACAGCCAAGAGGGAAGAATAGCCAGACAACAAAAGAGGCACAAAGCACCCCGCGGTGTGGGCACACCCTGCACGTCTTTAGCAATTGATGTTGTTAATAACAAACTCCCAGGGCTGATCAATCCCCCTCAGGTGAACCAGGGCTGTCTGCCTCAGCAAGATCCTCTGGACTCGCTAAGATTATTCCAATTTTTTATTTTTTTTTTCCCAGAAGCAGAGGTGATCCCCACCATGCAAAATCATGTTACAAGGAGAGAAAAGCTGATTACAGACTCTGCAGAGTTCCTCCCTGGGCTCCTCTCTGCTGTGTCTCACCCAACCCCTGTGCAGGGGTGTGCATAATCCAGTGCACTGAGATCCTGCAGGTAAGAACAGGGCCCTTCATCCTTTTCTTGGAATGTGCTTGAAAGGCAGGATTCCATTTAACAGAGAAGGGAAATGAAGATGGGATATCTGCAAGAGAACCACGACTGCTGCAAACCTCGGTGTGGAGTTATTCAGACCTTCAGGACTGCTGGGGATGAAGCTGCAATTCCAATTTGTTGGTTTCCCAGCTAAACCAGAGCTGTTCTATCAGCCTCAGATGTCGGGAGGAGGTTTCAGCATGATTTCCTCTGGACCTTTGAGCCTCCCTCCCTCAGACAGGAGCAGCCAGGGGAGATTTCTGCTCCCCTGCAGTCAGAGATGGAGGGCTGAGCCTGAAAGGCTCTCCCAGACTGAAACAAATCTCTGCACGTTTGCAGACACTCGGATGGAGATGTCACTCACATGGAATCTCTTGTCCTCCCTCCTGGTCTGGACAAAAAACCATCCACGGAACAGCCTGGACAACTCATTTCACCAGGAGGGTTTTCTTCCAAACCCCCACTGCTGGCTGCCATGGGAAGTCACTGTTCAGGCTCTCTGGATTACAGCAACTCCTTATTCCTGTAACTCCTTGTAAAACTCCTGACTGAATTGATGAGAAAAGGTAATTTTCTTAATACAGCACCCATGCCCTGCAGGAGCAAGCTGCCTTGCAAGACATTATTCCTCACACAATTTTGAAGTTCACCTACCTTAAGCAAATCTGGCTGTTTCAGCTGAAAGTTGTGCAGCCTGAGGCATTCTTTATCAGATGAGCAGCTGATCTCTTTAACACCTCGAGTTTCTGAGTTTCCCATCATTCACTAAATCAATCTCCCTTTCACAATTCGTATTTATACCAATGCCCAATTCTATTACAACTCTCTCTTATGCTTTCTCAATTTCCTCTATTGTTCTTTTTTAGGTCTATAATATAATTCCAGTGGCTTACTCAGAGGCTGTCACTTCGTATTTACGAACTGAAACCTGAATGTGCATTATTACTTTATTGTTATGAAAATCCACGATAACTAACGCAGCAATTCAATTTCTACCAAGAGGCTTTATGTTTGGTTTCCTGTCTGGCCTCTAACCTTCATTCCTCCAAACAAACTCTTACATCTCCATTTACATATTGGGATCATTAAAGTTCTTTTCATCTCCCTGTCTCAGCGGCTTCAGAAGCTGTAATGGATTTAGGCAGGAGTTTAATTAGGAACTGCTCCGCTCTGTATTTCAGGCTACATTTCAGGAAAGGGTAAAATGTGCCTCTGACAAATGAAAGCCTTGATGTGAACCCCCAAGAGCCCCAGGCCAGGTGAGTTTTAGTGGAGCAGAGAGTGGCAGATCCTGGTGCTGGATCCATCCCCAGCTGGCACTCATTTTATATCTGTAAGAAAATCACCCTCAGCAGTTTGCCTCTGTTTTGCCAGGCAGACATAACCAGGCTGTTCTCAGCAAGGCTCTTCATTTTATATCTTCTTCAGGGAGCTTGCAACACCTCAGAGTTCCATCTCAGAGACCCCGTGGTCAGTCTGGTCCCTGCTCTGGGCACTGCAGGGGCAGGTCCTGACTCAAGGGCCAGGCTGGGCTCAGGAAAACACCAAACTCCACAAAAGCCTGCCTGAGTGATGGCCTCATGATGGTTCTGTCATTAATTAACTCATTAGAACTCAGGGCAGCCCTGCAGTGCCCACGGGATCTGCCAGCACAGACTGGGACTGGCTCCAGAGCACTCTGGGCTCCAGCAGCACTGTCCCAGCTCCTTCCCTCCCTGCCTCCTGTGCTGCCCAGGGAAGGAGGTTCTCTCTCAGATAATGACGTTCTGGGACCATCCCATTCCTTCTCCTTCCCCAGCCATTTCCTTTCTGCAGTTTTCCTGTGCTGAGCACACTTTGTGGTACTCAGAGTCTCATTTTATCCACCCAACAGCAACAAAACCACCGAGCAGGCCGTGCAAGGAGCTCCTGTCAGCAATTAGCCTCGCTGGAGATCAGCTGATACCTGTCAGCTCTGGCACTGCAGAGCCCAGGATGAGGTTAATCACCCCTCACACAGCTTCAGAGAAAGGAGAATCAGTGAACACTGTCCCCCTGAATCTGCCCCGGGAGCAGAGAGCTGCAGATGAGATTAGACACACACATTGTTTAACCTGGGAACAAAGGGCAGGATTTGGAGAGCCTCTTGTCAAGGTGTCTGCAGGAATCAGCAGAGTGCAGGACAGGATTTGGAGAAGCTCTTGTCGAGGTGTCTGCAGGAATCAGCAGAGTGCACGGGCTGCACTGCCAGGGGGGCTCCTGCTGCTGCTGCTCCTGTCCAGGGGCCCTGTGACATCCCCACCACGGCATTCTCAGCCCCAGGGAAACTCTGCCTCTCTGCATTTGTTACAAGCCTGAAACTCAGCTCAGCATCACCCAAACGTGTGAAGAACTTCCAAGGAAACACGGGCTGCCTTGTGGCACTGAACCAGTGGAGCTGGCTGTGGCTGCTGTTTGCTTTCAGCAGGGGCTGCTGCCAGACAAACCCATCCCGTGACAGCCAGAGCCCTGCTCACACACAAACAATTTCCCAGGCAGGAGCAGAATTCCTCTCCTCTCCATCTCACGAAGTGCAGAGCAATGCCATTAACCACACTGGGTTAAATCTGGATTCCCAGTGGCAGGAATGAGATGCAGTCATTAACAGGAGTTGTGTGTGTGGGTGCATGTGAGACTGGCTTCTTCTCGCAGTGACAGCCAAGTGCAATTAATATAAAGCTCCCAGACAATGCAGAAAATATCCTTTAGTGCCATCCATTGTGCCTTTGGAAGCCTCCTCATCGGGGCCAATGATACTTCCCTTCATTACTGAAGTTTTCACTCCTCCCTCTCTGGCCCTCAGTGGAATGAAATGGAGCATGTAATGGGACGTCACATTCCCAGATTTCACCCTGCCATCAGCTCCAGGTCTGCACTAAACCTCAAACACTGCAACAGCTTCTCACACGCTCACAAACGCTCAGAGAAATTGCTGAGGGCACTCAAATCCCCAAGTCTAAAGAAGATGCCCTAAATTTACTCAAACAAAAGCCCTTTACAGCTGCAAAATAATTACCTGCTTGCAAATAATCCCATTATTTTTAATAGTTATTATACGGAACAGATTATTTAAGTTGGGAGAAAATATCAGCTTTGTATAATACCCACCTGCTCTAAATACACAGTCACACTTTTAGTTAAAATTGAAGAGCCATTAAAGCCACTTTTTGTAGGTGCTTAGGTTTCTAATTTGCAATTAAATTAATTGGATTTGAATGCCTAAATTGATTCAGAAATCAGGCTTATCATCCAATAACCAGTTAAACAAGAACCACAGGGAAGTTGTTCAGCATTTCTGTGGGCAGGAAACCAGTGGCAGTGGCTTGTCCTACAAATAAATACAGAATCACAGGAGAGGCAGGAGAGCAGAGCCTGTCACACGTGTGAAACACCAGAAATGCTACAGACAATCATCTCTGAGTAATAAACTGCACTCAGGTAACTCCTCCAGCACTTTTCCCTTGTGTTTCACTGCTTTACCGTTTTTTCTCTTGAAATCTTTAAGTTCTGTTTAATTTTTATTCATATAACTGCAAAGAGAAAGAAGTACATGGATACCAAAAGTCACCATCCTAAAAGGAATGCAAAATGGTCCAGACAGTGAATTAAAGAGAAGAAATCTCCAGTCTGACCCGCACAGACTCTGTTATGTAAGAAATGTGAAAACATTTCTAAATCCTTCCTTACTCAGCCACTGATGCTTTATCGTGACAGAATTCTCTATGGGCTGTGATTAAGTGAGATTTAACAGGAGTGCTGTCTGTGCTCTGTCCTAGTTAAGGTTCTGTATGTTATTGACAACCCTAATGATGCTTATGTGTTACATTTTACATCTCAAAGCATTCTTCGGGGATTTAGCATTAATGCTCTTGATCTGCCGCGGTAACCCAGCACCATCACACACCTTTTGTGTGTGTTTCTGCTGAGACAGATCGAACAAACCCCGTGCCAGGGCCCACCATGGCACAGCTGAGAGCCAGGCCAGAGCCCACGGTATCACATTTCAGTGCAGCACCTCAGAAACCATCCCGGGGGATCTCCAATTGTTCCCCAATCCGATTAGGGAAGACATGACAATCAAGTGTCACACGCTGTGTGCAGGCTGAGCCCTCATCCGAGACTCTGCAACGCCCAAAATCCCATCCCAGGTTAAACCATTGGGATTCCTTCCTTCATTAGAGTGTAGGCAGAGCAGGACAGCATCAGAAATTCAGGTTCATTGTGGCCTTTCTATGGCCCCAGCCTTCCTCAGTCCTGCAGCCTCCCCTTCTCCTGCACTGATCCACGGCCAGAATCATCCCTGGTTCTCCCAATTGCCTGGGAGAGCTCCGGGAGCCCTGCGAGTATTCCACAGCTGATGTCCAGATAAACCTGGAGTTTCTCCACTAACTCCTGAACGTGAGCCTCCCCCTCAGCAAACACCGACACAGTCCTTGGATTTGAGCACGTTCAAATCAGCTGAAAATATCTTCTCACGCCAATTTTGTTGTGGCAGCACCAACCCCTTCCACACCTAACCCAACACCTGCACAGTCCCGCAAATGACAAGCCAAAGCAAAGTGGCCGTGAAAAGTCCCAAATTGGGCTGGGCAGACATTAATTGCCACGGCATTGTGTAAGTTCTTAAACAGAGTTTTGTGCCAGCGTTGGGAGGATGGCTCAGAGCTGGCACCAGGAGATGTAAACACCTCACCTCATCAGAAGAGTGGCAGGCGGTCACTGGAACAACTGCTGAACACCCCGGGAACCTTCTCAGAGGAGGAACGGCAATTTATAACCATTAACGCCAGCTCCTCTTTGGGAGGCAGGTGTGAGTGGATGATCTGAGCCCGATTTAGCCCTGTTTTTATCAGGGTAACACCACAGGCTGCCGGGGCTGCCTTAGCCCCGGGCAAGGGAGCAGGAACTCATTTATTTCCCTCTGCACTGTCTGCTCCGTCCTCCCTCTGCACTGTTTTCTCCAGGGATAAACTGACGCTGTGTTACACCACAACGACACAGACTCTGAGATTCAGAAGGCTGAAAATGACTCCTTTATTTTTGGGATGTGTCTCCCTTTTATACTATTCTACACAGACCAGCTGGATTGGTGACACAAAGACAAACCTCTTCACTCACATTGCTCAGAGCAGAGGGACAGCAAGAAGAAGTCCCTCCTAGGGAAAGGAATGAATAACAAAGGTACAGTTACAAAAACATTTCTCCTGTTGACAGAAAATTCCCTGGGAAAGGAATTTCAGAAAACCAAAACACCTCAGGCATGAACCAGGGCTACAATAAACCACAGATCTCATGGGGATGATGGAGCATTTCCCAAACCCAGGGATACAACGAGGTGGGGTTGGAGAGCAGCTGAAAACCCCTGAATGCCCTTTGCAAATCCAGAGGTTTGGACATTCCCACAGGGATTTCTCCCCCTGCACAGGTCTGACCCTCAGAAACAGCTGAGGCACCTGGAAAAGCTTCACCCTCCTTCCTGAGGGGATGCACGGGCACAGGGATGGGCTCAGCCTGTTCCTGGGGTGGGAATGGTGCCCAGGAGAATGATGTGACAGCACGGGAATGAATGTCTGTGCAAAGCCTCGGGGACATTTACACACACACACACAGCAGCAAGAGGCACCTCTCACCCTCTGCTGCTGGTTCCTGCCCCAGGCTGGCACTGGGAGCATCCCAGACCAGCCCAGGCAGGGAACAGGCAGGCTTCACCTGATCTAAATCTGCTCAAATCCAGGGATTGTGTCAGTACTTGCTGAGGAGGAGCTCATGTTCTGGATTAACAGAGAAACTGCTGCTCAGAGCTGGAGTGTCCTGGACATCAGCTGTGGAATACTTGCAGGGTTCCTGCAGCTCTCAGAGGCAATTGGAAGGACAAGGGGGGATTCTGGTCATGCATCTGGACATGCATCATCCACCTGAGCAGGCAGGTGAGTGAGCACACAGCCCATTCACCAAAAAAAAAAGGAATGGATTTATCTTCACTCAGCTGCTCTCCTGGGCAGCAGGGCCAGGGATGGGGGGAGCTGTGAGCAGTGACAGAAGTGACCTCAGCACACTGGGGACATTCCTCAGCCCCTTCTGGGGTCAGCAAAGGGTTACATTTGCTCACTGGGATCCCCCCTGGCATCACTGTTGGGATGTTCTTTAGATTTTGCCTCATTCTTTTTATGGATCTAGATAAATTCCTCCCTGTAAAGGAAGAGAATTACCCACAGGAAGAGATGATCATCCCTGGCTCCACAAGAACACGTATTTTTTCCCATGAAGCACAAACCCCCCAGATTCTTTGGTATCTTCTGTAGAATTTTGAAGAAGCCTCAATTCACAAATTATTTGGATTTTTCCATTACAGAGAAGTTTTTTTATCTTATAAGCTTACAGCCTTTCAAAAACATAAAGGCAGTGCAGGCAGCAGTGACTGTGGCAGCCCCACTGGGGTTTTCAGCCTGGATGATTACAAAAAGGCAAATAACACAGAAACCTCCTTCCTTCCCGAGACTCACATCAGAATGATGAATTGGCAGAATATGAAAGAGACAAATCCAGTCACTCCAACAGCTTTAGGTGAGTTTCAGACAATTCCTGGGAGATGCAAGTCTGTTCTATTGGCTCTACATTCAGAATTCATCTTTGCCATGTCTGTTTTTCAGAGCAGAGGGAGATTAAAATTCTGCCTTCCCCCTTTATAACCAACACCAGCAGCACATGAACTGAACTGTACAGTTATTATCACAACTCTCAGTTTTGACAGTGCATTTTCCTGAGTTTATATCCTGATTCCCAGAGCAGAGCAGAAACAGCATTTTCATTTCTAAAGCTGCTCCCTCCTGAGGTGAAAAGGTCAGACAGATCCCGATGTCAGGAACACTGAAACTGAGTTAAAATGACAGGACACGATTTCATCATTTTCTATCAAAGTGAAATGTTTAGACATTGCAGGAAATAAAAACATACATTTGCTGACTTCCATCAAGATTGTTTCCAAGATGGATCAACATTTTTCGGGGGTGGCATAAGGCAGTTCAGCTGGTGAGAGAAATCCCATTTTATTATGGGAAATCACGGCATGAACTTGACCCTCACTGAACTCTCAAGGCACAGATGGATCAGTTATGTTGTGTATTATGTAAATAAAATATTGCACATTCTGGTCAGCCAGTGGAACAGATCACTGCTTGCTCTGCCTGGCTCCTCACTTTGCCCCGTGCCCAGGGCAGGATGATTCCCCCTGTCCTTGTCCCTGTCCCAGTCCCCTGCAGCCAGCACAGGCTGAGCACTCAGCTCAGTTTTTAGACTCAATGAGCACTTTAATTCACTCTTAGCTTGGCTTAAATGTCGGGACGAAGTTCCCCCTGGGCCCCATCCACACAGGCCCAGGGTGTCCAGAGATGTGAGGGCTGAAAGAAAACCTTCAGAGAAACGAAGATACATAAACCCACCCGGACAGGGGGTAGAAATGCAAGTTTAGTTTGAAGTAAGTAGAGGATTTTTTAAGTGCCTTAGCAAATAAGAGACTGAATTAGTGAGTGAGAAAAGGACCCAAAACCTAGTTTAAAGTTCAGTGGCATTGCCTTTTGCAAAGATAGTTAAATTCTAGTCACAACAAAACCCAAGGTAGCCTTGCTAAACATTCCCAGATGGAACTGGGAAGGCAAAGGGAGAGTCAGCTCTGGGAACCCTCCAGGAGTGGAAGTGTCAGACAGTCCTGAGGGTTTGACCAGCAGGAGGGAAATGGTGACTTTGTGTTTGGTTTGTTGCTCCACTGGAGCGAGCTCCACAGCAATAACAGCAATAATCAATCTTGGTGCTCCAGCAGGAGGGCAGTGAGGGAAATAAAGAGCTTGTTCCACTGGGGAACAGCCCCGTGCTCCCCTGGGCAAGGAGCAGCCTGATCCTACCTTGATGACGTCCTCGTCTGATGATCTGCACTCCACAGACTCCACGAGATCAGTCACAGTCCCATCATCTTCCACAGACACCACCCTGACAGGGACAGCCACTGTCCTCCCAGTGAGGATGGCTGTGTTCAGGATCTCTGCTTCCTAGAAGGAAAGAAAAGGCCACTTAATGTCTAGACTTTGCCATTCATTCATTACTTGGGTTACAGAGCACCAGCTGAGATTTTTCTCCTCTAAAGTATTCACATCAAAAAGACCTTTTCCTCTTACTTAAAGAAATAGACACATTTCTGACTCAAAGCAATATTTAAAGAAAGGAAAAAACCCCTCCTGGTCACTTGATGGCTGCTCTGCCAAGGCTGCCCCATCCTCACCGTGATCTTTAGGGAAGGGAGAAAGAGGATTTCACAAAAAGAGAATTTGAGAAGAAAATGCTCTCCCTCCCTCAGCACAAAAGCCCTTCAGATATTTTGAAACTGTAATTCATACAAGGGTGAGAATATCTGCCTGTCCAGTCAGGTCTGTCTCGAGCACTCGGTGCAGAACACATTGCTCAGGCAACGAGTTCTCAGATTTGCAATTAACTTTCCAGCTTTAAGTTTGCTTTGGTTTTTTCCCCACATCTGGGCTTTGCACCCAGGTTTCTCAGAACCTTTTGCTGCTCCCCTGGAGGCTGCACCCAGCAGGGGCAGCCTGATAGAACAATTACTGTGGAGCACCCGCTGTAATCACACAATCAGCTCTGGGCCGTGGTGCTGGGGGTTTGCAAGCCCCTGGGCACGAATCCCATTTCCCTGGGACTGCTGGAGGCCACGGCACCTCCCCAGCTGCTCACACCTCCTGCCCAGCTGCACAGAGCTGCTCCCCCGGGCAGCAACAGCTCCCTCCCTCCCCTGCATCCATTCGTGTGACCCCGGCAGTTATTTCATAAAGCAAAGGGAACTTTAATGACCAAGCCTTTGAAACGGTGTGATTAATGAGGTCTGCTTACCAAAGGCAAATGTAATTTCCCCTGGTAAGAGCCTGGAACTGAGAATGGTTCTCAAAAGCTCCGTGAATTTCTTTTGAGTCTCTGCATTTTCCAGGGCTGGCTTTGGGTGTTCAGGACACAGAGTGAATCCCAATGCAGCTGTTCACAGAGTGAATCCCAATCCAGCTGTTCCTGCCCCTGAGGGGGAATGTTGCTGCTGTTCCTGCCCCTAACTGGGAATGCTGCTGTTCCTGCCCTGGCTGGGAATGTGATGCTGTTTTACACCACAATGACACAGACTCCCAGATTCAGGAGGCTGAAAATGTCTTTTTTTTTGTTTTTGGGATGTGTCTCCCTTTTATACTATGGGACACAGACCAGTTGGATTGGTGACACAAAGACAAACCTCTTCACTCACATTGCTCAGAGCAGAGGGACAGCAAGAAGAAGTCCCTCCTAGGGAAAGGAATGAATAACAAAGGTACAGTTACAAAAACATTTCTCCTGTTGACAGAAAATTCCCTGGGAAAAGAATTTCAGAAACCCAAAACACCTCAGGCACGGAACCAGGGCTACAGGAATGCTGCTGCTGTTCCTGCCCCTGGCTGGGAATGCTGCTGCTCCTGCCTGCTCTCCTGGCCTCCAGCACACCTGATCCCCTCTGTGCTCAGCCCTGCTGGAAATAACCACAGCAGCTCCAACCACAGCACCGGGTGAGCCCGTTCCTCCCACCTGACCCCGAGGGAAGGAAGCAAACGCTTCTTTCTCTCTCTGAAATCAAAGATCCCCAGCTCAAAGTTTTGTAGCTTTTGTCTGGATCCCCGCCCCAGGGCCGTGCTCACCATCAGAGTTTTCAGAGCTGTGCCTGGGATGGTGCTGCTGCTTCTCAGACAGCCCCCAGCACCCCCAGCAGGGTCTCTGTGCCCTCTCTCTGGCACTGAGGGAGCTGAGGGGCAGGAAGGAATTCCTGGAGTTCCCACACATGGCTGAGCTGGTTCCTGACCTTCCATCAACAGCTGCTTGTCCCGAGGCAGAACAGATCCACCCGGGGGGCTCTGCAGCAGAGGGGGGGCACAGCCAGCTGGCACTGGGCTGGAACTGGGGTGACACTGGGCTGGCACTGGGCTGAAACTGGGCTGGAACTGGGGTGACACTGGGCTGAAACGGGGGTGAAACTGGGCTGGCATGGGCCAGCACTGGGGTGAAACTGGGGTGGCACTGGGGTGACACTGGGCTGAAATTGGGGTGGCACTGGTCTGAAACTGGGGTGAAACTGGGCTGAAACAGGGGTGAAACTGGGCTGGTACTGGGGTGAAACTGGGCTGGTACT